>OVBL01000716.1:0-99154 GCA_900406555.1 Pseudoturritis turrita
TAGTCCTTACCAGCATCTTGATAGCCCAAACTATGGTCTGAACAATTACGCATTAAATCCAGCTGTAGCTTCTATGATGGCTAACCAACTTGGGACTAGTAACTTTTCTCCAATGTATGAAAATGTTTCCGCCGCATCTGCTTTGGGATATTCTGGAATGGACTCCAGACTTCACGTGGGAGGTTTTGTATCTTCTGGTCAAAACCTCTCTGATTCACGTAATCTTGGCAGGGTCAATAATCGAATGATGGGAGGAGGTGCTGGTCTTCAGTCACATATTGCAGACCCAATGTATCATCAGTATGCAAGGTTTTCTGAAAATGCTGATTCGCTTGATCTTCTTAATGATCCTTCTTACATGAATATGCTCGAACTCCAGATGGCTTATCTCGGAGCTCAGAAATCACAGTATGGTGTCCCTTACAAATCCGGGAGCCCTAACAGCCATAGCTATTATGGGAGTCCAACGTTTGGGTCTAATATGTCATATCCTGGCAGTCCTTTGGCTCATCATGTTATGCAAAATTCTCTTGTGGCACCTTGTAGTCCTATGAGACGAGGTGAAGTTAATATGCGATATCCCTCTGCAACAAGAAGCTATTCCGGAGGGGTAATGGGTCCTTGGCACATGGATGGTAGTTTGGATGAAGGCTTTGGATCTTCATTGCTCGAAGAGTTCAAAAGTAACAAAACAAGAGGATTCGAACTTTCTGAAATAGCTGGCCACGTTGTAGAGTTCAGGTATTTCCTTGAAAGGCTTTACCTTTATTCTTGTGTACCATTTGTCCCAAGCTGAGGCGTATTTTGGTTTCTGAAACGGTTGACCAGTGCGGATCAATATGGGAGCCGGTTTATTCAGCAGAAACTCGAGACAGCAACAACTGATGAGAAAAACATGGTTTATGAGGAGATCATGCCGCAAGCTCTTGCCCTGATGACTGATGTTTTTGGAAACTATGTAATTCAGAAGGTAGATTTAATCTTATTCTCTGTTTTTTGGTAGTTTCGACATTTTTTGCCTGAAAGATTCCTGAATATGATATTCTTCCTACAGTTCTTTGAGCATGGACTCCCGTCACAGAGAAGAGAATTAGCGGAGAAGCTCTTTAACAATGTTTTGCCTCTTAGCTTACAGATGTATGGTTGTCGTGTTATTCAGAAGGTGAAGTCTAATTCTCACCTGTTTATCTCTTCTCAATTAATCTGTCTTCCCTTCTTATTGTTCATTTACAGTTTCGTTATTGTTCTGTTTTTAAACCTTTTTAGGCAATTGAGGTGGTTGATCTAGACCAGAAAATTAAGATGGTGAAAGAACTTGATGGACATGTGATGCGATGCGTACGCGATCAGAACGGGAACCATGTCGTTCAGAAGTGCATAGAATGTGTGCCTGAAGAAAATATCGAATTTATTATTTCGACTTTCTTTGGTCAAGTTGTGACCCTCTCCACTCATCCTTACGGGTGCCGTGTTATTCAGGTTCTTGCTCTACCTAATAAAACAAGATGACATTTTTCTTGATCTTATGCTTCTATGTAACTCTTTTTCATCTCCTGCTGCAGAGGGTATTGGAACACTGCCATGACCTGGACACACAGAGTAAGGTTATGAAAGAGATCCTGTCCACCGTTAGCATGCTGGCCCAAGATCAGTATGGAAACTATGTTGTTCAGGTTTGTAGAAAGTATGAGTTTTTCTGCAACTGGTGATTCTATATTGTTTGCTCAAAACTGATGCAAGTTTTGTGGACAGCATGTGCTGGAGCATGGGAAGCCTGATGAGCGTACTGTGATAATCAAGGAACTAGCGGGGAAGATTGTTCAGATGAGCCAGCAAAAGTTTGCGTCAAACGTTGTTGAGAAATGTCTGACTTTTGGAGGTCCAGAGGAACGTGAATTGCTCGTGAATGAGATGCTGGGCACAACTGATGAAAACGAGCCTCTTCAGGTTTGTCAAACACATAGTTTTAGATGATTGTCGGGGAGATTAAAGAAATTAGTAAGCTCAGATGCTTCTTCTTCTTGTGTATATAGGCGATGATGAAGGATCAGTTTGCAAACTATGTAGTGCAAAAAGTTCTGGAGACATGCGATGACCAACAGCGCGAGCTCATACTTACTCGTATTAAAGTGCATCTTAACGCTTTAAAGAAATACACTTATGGAAAGCATATTGTTGCTCGTGTTGAAAAACTCGTTGCTGCTGGAGGTATGTACATATTCCTTCTATTCTATGGGTCCAAGTGTTCAGCCTTTATTTGCCATTCTCTTCTATAAGGTCCAAAGTTTCAGCCTTTATGTGCTACTAACCCCCAAAATGTCTTTACTGCTTTGATCTTTATTGCCTTACTTGGTCGAAGAGCCCTCTATGAGTATTTGAGGGAGAGAATATAAGCATTTCTACGGCATTTCAAAGTCTCTAAGTGGTTTTGTCTTTTATGCAGAGAGGAGAATGGCTTTGCAGTCCCTAAATCAGCCTCAGATGGCGTAAGGCCGTAAGTGTTGTACAGCATAACTAGGGTGGATGGCTCTGACATTGCGTTTTGAGATTTAGGTAAGATCTAAACCGGAAATAATCTGCGGGAAATTGTGAAAGAGAGCTTTGTTTTCTCTGCAAAATCTGTAAAATTGTGTAGTTTCTTACGGATTTTCTATACATAGAACCAAACATCCCTCCTTAGGCTGATGAGTGAGAGAGAAAAGGCAGAGAATGGTGTAAAGATGGGTTGTGAAAATGGTGAGGATTTTAGGATTTCCTTCACACAACGAGAATGGCTGTTAATTGCCAATGTGTAGAAGAGAGAATGTTGGTGCTTTTAGGACAAATCCCAGTTTTTTTAGAGGTTTTCCCCCATCTATGTAATTTGTTTCATCAAACTCTTGTTTCCTATTTTGCGAGGCACTCTTTCTTTCTGGAATTTTGCAGTCTTGTTGTTTATATCGGTCCAGTTGCGTGTTACGCGAGAAACATATGTTAATAGCAAAGCAAGATCAATCTCTTATCTCTAACAATGAAACAAAAATCATTAAAGATCAATGTCAATGCCGTCATCTTCAATCTTCTGACCGAAACCTCTTGGTCCAGCTTTGGCTCTCGTTGCCTTCTTCCCACTTTTCTTAGACTTCTTTGCTGCCTCTTCTTTCTCAAACTTCTCTCTCTCCCTCTTCCCCAGAAACTCAGTCACTCCAATGTACACAACCTGTCAATATTTTACAATCAGAATCTTAATACCGGTTTAGAGACACTCGCAAACCGGCTTCAGGTTTGGTTCTAAACTGATAATAGCTAAAACCAGCGAATCAAATCAACATAGTAGAAATAGATTTGACAAACTTAAAGATAAGATTGGGCTTGTGGATAAAAGCTTACACCAATGGTGAGAACAGTGAGAGCAAGAAAAGCGACAACGAGAAGCACTTGTATAACCAAAGCAACACCATCTTGATCACCACCACTAGACACAATAGCTTCGGAATCAGAAGAAACAATCTCCTCTGGAGTTGCAGAGAATCTCCATAGTTTGGTTTTTTCCTGGCGAAGATGAAGAACCCGAGGAGCTTGTCTGTCAAAAGACGAGATCTTTCTCGTTGAAACAGGCCAAGAGAGTGGATGTAATTGGTGGGTTTTAGCTGGATTTTGGAATCTTGGTCTGAAATTCGAAAGAGATAGAGATGGTGTTGTTGTTGCAGACATCGTTCGTCCACTCTTATCTTCTTCAGATCCTCGAACATAACCCACCCACTTCGGTTTTATTTACATCCAACGGTTCATGTCTTCTTGAGATTGAAAACAGAATTAAAGAGATTTCAAATGGGCCGATAAACACCCAATACATTATTGGGGGATTTTGATAAATACCCCAAATAGCAAATTTAATTTTATGGAAATTTGAAAACTATACTTTTTATTATATTAAAATACGTAAATACCTCTATATATTTAACTCTTTATTATATTAATAAATTTAATTAAAAATAACTTAAAATTATTTAATTTAAATTCAAAATTATGTTTAAACTAATTAATTTTCAGTTCTAAATTTTAATTTCGTATTTAAATATATATTTTTATAAAATATATTGTTAATTAATCAATGTCTAAAATATAAAATTTTGATTAAATAAAAATAATTAGTCATCTCGACTTGTTTTAAAACAGTCGATTTATATTTTAGTTGGTTGATTTTTTAATTTTTTGACTTATTTAAACCATTGACTTATTTTATTATTTCATCGACTTAATTTTATCTTTCACCGACTTATTTTAAACAGTCGATTTATATTTTGATTGATTGATTTTTTACTTTATCAACTTATTTAAACCATTGACTTATTTTTTATATTCATCGACTTAATTTGTTTTTCACCGACTTATTTTAAACAGTCGACTTATATTTTGGTTGGTTGAGTTTTTACTTTGTCGATTTATTTAAACTGTTGACTTATTTTTTATGTTCGTCGGCTTAATTTTTTTTTTTTGCCGACTTATTTTAAACTGTCGACTTATATTTTGCATGGTTGATTTTTTATTTTGTCGACTTATTTAAACCGTTGACTTATTTTTTAATCTTCGTCGAATTAATTTTTTTAATTCATCGGTTTATTATAAAACAGTCGATTTATATTTTTGTTATTTGATTTTTTACATTGTCGACTTATTTACACCATTGACTTAATTTTTTTGTTCATCGACTTAATTTTTGTTTTCGTTGATTTATTTTAAACTGTAGATTTATATTTTGGTTGGTTGATTTTTAACTTTGTCGACTTGTTTAAACCATTGACTTAATTTTTATTTTCGTTGACTTAACAAATTATATCTATATTAATTAAATTTATAATTATAAATTAAATTTTAAATTATAAAATGTAAATTCGTAGTTATTTTTTAAAGTTCGTAATTAATTTAAATTAATTAAAAAAATATTAGCTAACATTTTTAAAAAATCAAATAATCCGAATTTTTTTTGTTATTGTTTCTTAAATTTTAAGATTGATTAAGGACAAAAATGTCATTTTAATAACAGAAAAATATATATTTCAAATTTTAAAAATATTTAATATAAATTTTTAATTATTAATAAAATTGAGGGTATAAAATCCAATTTTCTTATATTATTTCATAGGCCGTAGCTATGTGAGGATTTAACGCAGTCGTTTCTTAACACTTGCTTAGCGAAATTCCTTGTGTTTCTCGGTTAGCTAATTAATTGGACCACTTGGCATTTATATGATTCTAATAATATATGTTTGAGAAATAGTTTATTTTGTTTCTTTTAAAGCTTTCATTTAATACCTAATTTTTTTCAGAAATTATTTTATTCTCCTAAAAACATAAAATTTTACAAATAAATATCAATTTTTTTTTAAAAAATGTTTGTTCCGGACCTCGGATGTTATTTCTATCAAAGTGTCAAAATATTATTTTTAATCCGTTAACGGAAGATGACGTAGCATATGTACTTGACAAAATGGAATAAAATTAACATGTTTCACTTGAATCTTCCATAAACTTTGATGACTTATAATTAAACACTTGGTTGATAAATCAGAAGAGGTAAATATTGTTTTCTTCTTGTCTTATTTTGATTTTGGAAATAAAAAAAAACCTAGATATCAATAACATATGCATGTAATAGAGAAAAAGAGTGTTCACTGCAAGGGCGATCGAATGCTTCATATGACCAATACTTATTGATTTATCAAACTTATGATAATCATAATAACAATATACATTCCAATGAAAACGAATAACAAATTGCGATAAATAGAGTGCTTAGATTTTCATTCCTTGTTTTTCAATGTTTCATACTCAAAGATATTCAAACGCAGTTGTTCATTAATCTTCTCCAACTCTCTATTTCTTGCATATCTCTGAAGCACCTCTTGTGCTTCTATCATTGTTGCTTTTTGTCATCCATAAATATAACAAATATATTTTCACCTAAAAGTCCTTACTATAGTCTTCAAAGGTAGATTTCAGGTGCTGATAAAGAGACGGTTTCTCCATGTTATTCACAGTATTTTCAGGCTTAAAAGCCGGTTTTCATTTTCTCTAAATCTCTTACATTCCATGTGGTCATAATGGTAAGGCAGACGTTTAACGCACAACGCTACTTCTCGCTCTTTAGAATTTATGTATGTAAACTTTGTTTCACCTATTTTTTTGATCAAGCTTTTTTGAAAAATCTGGGTATCAAATGAACACTTTTAAAAAAGTTTGGTATTTATTTGTAAAGTTTTATGTTTTTAAATGAATAAAATGATTTCTGAAAAAGTTGAAGTATTAAATAAACACTTTTAAAAAGTAGAAATTTTTTTTAGTCATTTTTCCATTCTAATAATATATGTTTGAGAAATAGTTTTTTTAAAAAAATTTTATTTATGAAAATATGTAGTCTATTAGTTTGTGCTAACATGTAATATAGTAATTTGTGTTGGTATTATCATTATGTCACTATCCAAATTCAACAATACATATTTTATTATTGTTAAAATCTCTAAAAAAATAACGTAAGATCTCAATTCTACAATGCCGATGGATTATATAACCAAAAAGATTATTAACGATTTTGTAATTTTGCAAATTCGTAACAAGATCATAATTTTTTTTTTCAACGTTAGAATTTGTTTGGCTAAGTGGCGGATCTAATTTTTTTTTTTTGCGTGGGGCAGGGTATCATAATGTTTTTCTCTTATAAGTTTTATAATTTATATAGTATTGTTACATACATCATAAAATTATATACCATATATGAAAAAAAAAATCAGAATATAGCATACATAAATTATTTTCCTAATCTCATAATATTTTCAGCATTTAAAATTTAAATCGAACATATAAACCGTTCAAAAATTAAAATTGTTGATAAAAGATGTGTAGTTCATGCATATGCATGTACATATATAACGTCGTTTACAACATCTATAATATAGAAGATTTTCTAATGTCTAAATAAAATATATAAGAAGATAAAACTTTTTAATCAATTAAAAACAATAATAAAACAAACCAGACACAAAATTCTTTGGATAGCTTGGGACAAAATCACAAGATAAAAAAAAGGAGGTCTAGAAATCAGAGATATCAAAGACTTCAACATTGCCTTATTGGCAAAGCAAAGTTGGAGACTCCTTCAAAGCCCTAAGTCCCTTCTAGCAAGGCTATACAAAGCCAAATATTATCCTAAAACAACCCTGCTAGAAGCAACTCCTGGATATAGGCGTAGTTACAGCATGGAAAAGCATATTTCAAAGTAACAAACTACTGGCTCAAGGCCTCAGATGGATTGTAGGGAAAGGCCATCAAATAAAAGTGTGGAAGGATAATTGGATCCCTTCTAATCCCCCAAGGCCAACTAGGAGCAAAGAATATATATTGAATCACGACTTAAAGGTGGCCGACTTGTTTGTTCCAGGAACCACACATTGGGATGAAGCTAAACTCCAACAGCTAATAGATCAAAGAGGATATCCATCATATAAAACGCATCAGACCAAGTCTCCTAAATGGGGATGACTACATCAAAGAGCAGGTATTGGCTGGGTTCTCTACTCCCCAGAAGGCCACCAGATGATCAATGGGCTGCATCGGTTGATCCGACCTCATCTCCACTCGAAACAGAGGCATTAGCATTGCGCGAAGCTGTACTACAGATCAAGAAGCTGGGCTCTACCAAAATGTTACATTCTGTGGTGACTCACACTACAAGAAAACAAGAAGATTATGACGGCCAAAACCGTCGGAATTCCGTCGGAAACGCCTATATGACGGATTTCAGACAAAAAAAATCCGTCGGTACTAGAGCGTCGGAAAAAAAAATCCGTCAGAAATACGTCAAAATTTGTGACACATTTTTGACGCACCAAAATCCGTCGAAATTTTCGACAGAATACCGACGACTGCTTTTCCTGACGCATTTATGACGGAATTCTGATGGACAGATTTTCGACGGGATTCCAACAATTTAGCGACGAAAAATGTATGACGATTTAACGACCGATTTGTTACGGATGTTTTGTGACGGAATTACGACGGATATTTGTGACGGATTTACGACGGAAAGTTGTGACGGATTTACGACGGAAATTTGTGACGGATTTCTGACGGATAAGTATTTTTGTAAAGGAAATAAAATTTATTATTTTTATTAATTATCAGAAAATTAAATAATAAAATTAAACAATTAATAATTAAAAACGAAAATCCATTAAAAATATTTAAAATGATAAAAGGCAAATATGTTTTAATAATGTAAAATATAATTAAAAATAAAAGGAAAACAAATTAACTGCGGAAAATAAATCAGAAACTATGGGGCTGCGGAATCTTCGAAATCGGTCGGGAAGCGTTTCAGCATAATCGCCTCGAACCTCGCAAGTTGTTGCCGAGTCTCCAACTTCTCCTTCTCGTAAGCCGCCCGTTCAGCCTCACGCGCTAACCGCTCTTCGGTGACGATGTTGTTCAATCGTTCGACTTCAGCAACGAGGTGAGGAGATGAATGAACGTATGAAGAAGAAGAACTTGCCGCGTTACGGTATGGAAGACTTCCTAAGCCGAATGCGCGACCCTTTTTAATTTGAGTTTCCTATAACATGAAAAAATGATTAGTAAAGATTAACATTTAAGGTATGTAAATATAATTAAATTATAATTTTACCGAAAGAACAATGGTGTTGATCTCTACGCGGAGCAAGTCATTGGACGACGTCGATCCATCCTGAGAAAATTGCGTCAGCCGTTCTTCCTTCTTTTTCTCGGCATTGTTGAGGATCTCCTGAGCTATTGGATCCTGAATAAGGCCGGTTTTTTTGTTCCGGTGCCTATCGGCCAATAAGACCATCCAATCAGGAGGGACACCTCCCGATTCAACTGTCTATTCAATTAAAAATATTGATGTAAATAGTGATATAATTATAAAGTAAAGAGAAAATAAAAAAAATTATTTAAATCAATTTACCATCTCGTACTCGCAAGCCTCGATAGTCTTTGCACCGCCGTTGTGGGTAGAAATGCCTTTTCCACCTCGCTCGCTCATCCGATTTTTCGAGTTTGTTGTTGAAATCGACTTAGTCTTCTCCATCTGCCAATACAATTTAAGCCCGTCCCACACGTCTTTTTCCAAATCCGTCGGTTTTTCTTCCTGATTAATCCACTTTTTTTTTCCACCCATTCATATGCTTCCTATATTGAGTCCCAACTTGAGTGTCAAACTCATTGTGAACCCGGGTCGAGAGACCGTGTTTCCACGTGTATTCTTGCTATAAATATAAAAATGACATTAAATTACAAAAATAATTTAAAATAATAATAATTGGAAAACAGGAAATTTATTAAAAGTAATAAATATGAAATTTTACCGAGAAAGAGCGAAACCATGTATTTTTCACGGTAAGTGGAATGTAGGAATATTTTGGGTACGAAACGTCGAGCTGCGTCTTGAAAATCTTCAGAATACACTTAGTGATTCCATTTTTACTCAACTTAAACCTGCAAAAATGATAAAAATAAAAATTTCATTATAAATACGGAAAATTAAAAAGTAATTCAAAATATAAAATCTTACCATGTGTATCCATCTCGACGAGTTGGATGAAGTTTGATGCAGTGTTCACGACCCGGTTGCTGGAGAATATCCTCGATCGACATCGGCGTCTGAGCAACAGAAGTTTGGGATTCGGGAACTCGAGTCCCGTGGCAGGTTGGTTCGGAGATCCCGAAGCATCTCTCTGGCGGGATGTAGCAGTACGGAAATCAGAATACCTACAAATAAAATCACACGTAACTTATTACAAATGATAAACATAAATTAAAATATGAAAAGATAAATAAAGAAGCATGGGTCAGTGCTTTAATCGAAAAAGTTATGCTTTGCCAGAGAGATGCTTACATTAAATAAAGAAACATGAACGAGCACCCACACAACACACAGAAGATATAATAGAAAAGTCACAAATTTTTTAATATTTTTTTTAAAAAATTATAAATACAGAAAAAATATAATTGGAAAAAAGAATTAATAACTTAATTTTTTTTGTAAGAAAAAAATATTTCAGATTTCAGAAATACTAAAAACAGTTTAAATTTAATAAAACATTTATGACTACATAATTAACAAATACTTGGAAAGCTGTTTTTATTAAACCAAATACTACAAAAGCTGTTTCCGAAAAAAAATCTTCTTTTTCCCTAAATCTACATAACAAAAAAATTAACCACCTAAATCTATGGGAATTCAATATCCTAAATCCATGGAATTCAACATCCTAATTTCACGCATGCATCCTAAATCTATGAGATTCAACATCCTAATTTTAAGACCACCAACTCTTACAAAAAAATTCACTCAAACTAGCATAATCTAATAAATCAATGGAATAAAATAAAAATTATGAAAGAAAACATACATGATTTGGTGGGTAACAGAGGAATCTGAAGAGAGAAAGCAGAGAGAATGCAGAGAGAATTTTGTTTGATAGAGAGAGAAGTGAGTTGAGGAAGATGAAGTAGGAGAATCAGATTTTATTTCTTTTAATTAAATAATTAACGACGGCTTGTGCCGTCTTAAATCCGTCAGTTTTGAAAAAATTTAAGCAGTTTCCGAAATTTTCACCCGCATGTCGAATAAAATGGCGGCAATCATATAAATGACGGATTTATGACGGAATCCATATAAATGACGGATTTCTGACGGAAATAATTTGTTTTGGAGTTTAGGGTTTGGTAATCTTTGCGTTTAGGCCAAATAAAAACTTGTAAAATATATTTTTATCATATTGTACTGTTTTGATACTTAAAAAAAGTTGTATAATAAGCAAAGACATTATGGTGTTAAAATTACACTAGATTACATAAATGTTTTATAACACATTATGCTAATGGTGATATTGTGATTGTTATACTCGATTTTTCGTTAAACATTGTAATCAGTAAGTTTTGGACAATTTGTTATTAGTTTATTTGAGTTATGTTGTTATATGTGCAGTTTTGTAACCCTATACCCTAAATCCGTCAGAAATACGTCATTATTTCCGACGGTTTAGTGACGGAATAATAAATTACGGAATTCCGTCACTTTTGCGTCTTAAAAAATGACGAATTTAAGATGGATATTTGTGACGGATTTACGACGGATATTTGTGACGGATTTCCGACGGAATTCGAATTTATTTTTTATAAAACATCATTTTACATATGGTACCTCATTTTACATATAGTACATCATTTTACATAATCAAATATAACACATACTCTAAATATTTTACATCAATTTTACATATAACACAGACTCTAAATATTTTACATCATTTTACATAATTTTACATCAAATAAACACTTAATCTGAATTAGCGTCTGATGAATATTCCGATGAATCTGAAGCTGTGTCTTCCTCAAATTCTCCAATTTCTTCCTCAGAATCCTCGTAAATCTCATTATCAACTGCATCCGTGAAATCAACTACAAGATCGACCTCAAGAGAATGATCAATGGACCCTAATCCACATTCTGAGTTTTGCTGCAGTGGCTCGTGCTCTGATACCCCGAGAATCTTTCCCCTCGGATTAATCTCTGTAACTGTAATCCAAGGATCGGTCCTATTCGTGACTCGAGGATACCGAATGTAACAAACCTGGTCTGCTTGTGAAGCTAGGACAAATGGATCGTACTTGTTAAGTCTCCTTCTCAAATGTACTGATGTAACCCCGAATTCATCGTGTCGGACACCATATCCATCAATTGGATTGTACCAGTCGCAATTAAATGCAATAAACCTCAAGTCGAGTATGCCAGGAAAATGAACTTCTAATATCTCATGTAGGACGCCATAGTATACCAGCTCGGTAGACTTCGAAGATACTCCAGAATTATACGTTGACCGAGTAGTGCCTTCACGGAAAACCTTAAAAGCGTAACCTCGTGTAAAATACGCCAGATAAGACTTTGTCACAAATAGGGGGGATTGATCAATTCTTCCAACCATGTGGGAAATGAGTCACCTCTTGACATCATTGTTGTAATCTATGTAAATGGATACCAACTACAATTATTTAAAACTATATGTATTTAATATAATAACTTAAATTAATGAGAGAATTCTTACATAAAATTTCAACCATTCTGGAAACTCTTTTTCCTTTTGCGCCTCCAATTGTTCCTCTGTGAATTGAGGAAACTCGAACCGAACTTGCGCCATGTAAATCCTGTGGTTAAGCATGGTAAGACAATGGAAAATATGAAGGTATTAAATAAATAAAAAATTCCTTACCGCTCGTATTGAAGAACCTCTTCACAGTTCGTGAGGATATACATATGTAAATGAGCTCATCTCTCTAAGGACCATGTAACCGGAAGACAGGAAGCGGAGCTTTCCCTTGCGCATTAATGTGAAGGGTCTTACGGGAACAAATCTCAGGCAAGTCCAATCTGGATTTCAAGTTGTCTTTTGTTTTCCCTTGAACGTTAAGAATTGTGTTCATGATGTTATCAAAAAAATTCTTCTCAATGTGCATAACATCCAAATTATGTCTCAGCAGATGATTCTTCCAATATGGAAAATCCCAAAATATACTCTGTTTGTGCCAATTATGGCAATCCCCAACACCATCCACAGGGACATGACCACTGCCACCGCATACAGCTGTCCGCTCTGCACCAAACTCTCTGAACTGAGTCAACGAATAATCACCATCTAACTCAGGGGGTGGATCTTGAAACACTTTTTACCCTTCATAAACAGAGTGGTGCTCCGACGGTATGGATGGTCAGGTGGAAGAAATCGACGGTGACAATCAAACCAACACGTCTTCCTTCCGTGCTTCAATTGGAATGCATTAGTGTTATCTTGACAGTACGGACATGCTAGCCTACCATGCGTTGACCATCCAGAAAGCATTCCGTATGCTGGAAAATCTCTAATGGTCCACATTAGGACCGCATGCCTCACAAAATTTTGTTGTATTAAAACATCAAATGTTTCAACACCGTGCTCCCATAACATCTGTAACTCGTGAATCAATGGCTGTAGAAAAATATCAAGTGATCTCTTAGGATGTGCTGGCCCGGGAACTAGAATACTCAGGAATAAAAACTCTCGCTTCATGCACATAGACGGCGGTAAATTGTATGGAGTGACAATTACTGGCCATAACGAATATTGCCTCCCATGCTTTCCAAAAGGGTTGAACCCATCTGTACTCAATCCGAGGTATACATTCCTCTGCTCTGACGCAAACACTGGATACATTGAGTTAAAATATTTCCACGCTTTTGCATCTGATGGATGCGATATTTTCCCTTCGGTTGTATGCTCTGCATGCCATTTCATTGCGCTTGCTGTTCGCTCAGATTGGTATAGCCTCTTCAACCTTGTTGTCAGCGGCAAATACCACATTCGCTTAAACGGAACTGGAACTCTTCCACTAGTATCCTGATACCGAGGATGACCACAAAATTTACATAATACGCGTGCTTCATCCTCTCTCCAATATAACATACAGTTCTCCGGGCATACGTCTATCACTTTATACGGCAAACCAAGACCCTTAACCATTTTCTGTATCTCATAGTATGAACCTGGTGCAAGGTTATCCTCAGGCAAAAGACCTTTAACAAAATCTGCTATGACATCCACACACTCCTCAGTCAGATTGAAATTCGACTTTATATTCATTAACTTAGCCGCTGTTGATAAAGGAGAATCACCATCTTTACAACTTTCGTATAAAGGCTGTTTAGCAGCATCTAACATATCAAAGAACCTACGAGCTTCTAAATTAGGCTCCTCAACATTATGACCATCATCAACAAATTCCGGTAAATTTTCTCGAAACGCATCATTCACCATTTGAATAGTACCTACGGGTCCAGGTTCCGTGGTTTCTTCCATCCTATCATGTGTAAAATGAGCACTAGAACTAGCAAAATCTACCATTGACTCGTTCTCCCCATGCGCATACCAAATCTTGTAACCCGACATAAACCCATCCCTATACAAATGCCTCCATACACCGTTTATCGTACCAGATCTATGATTCATACATTTATGACAAGGGCATCGAATCTTACCCTTTTGCAAAGCTTTCTCCTGATTTCCGGCAAATTCCATGAATTGCTTGATACCATCCGCGTACTCCTCCGTTAACAATCCAGTCACTGGATTTTTCATAGGTTTGTCCATCCACGAACGAAAATATTCATAAGGATTCGAAGCAGACATTTTTAATATTTTTCGGTTTCAAGATTGAAGATAATTGTGGTGGATGGAGTGAGCTGCATATGTATTTAAAGGAATAATTTTTGACGGATTATGACGGATTTCCGACGGTCATTCAAACGTCTATAAAACGGCTATATAACGGCTACTAATCCGTCAGAAATTCGTCTGAATGTTGCCAGCTTGAATATCCGTCGCAAATCCGTCGGAAATTTGGATGGATTTGCAACGAATGAAATATCCGTCAGAAATTTCGACAAAATTATGACGGAATTCCGACGGATTAGTTTCCGTCTTTTTACCGTCATAATTCCGTCATAAATTTCCGACGGATCTTATTCCGTCAAAAATTCGGTCAGATTTTATTGTGTTTTCTTGTAGTGTCACAAGCTCTTTACTCTCAAATGGACAACTCATATATTGCTCATAAATGGAGAAACCATACCTTAGCATCATATGCAGCAAATATATCCAAGATGGCAATGAATCTGCAGTTTGACTTCAAGCTGGTAAGAAGAACTTCAAACTCTGAAGCTGATACCGTAGCAAAAAATGCCAGACTCCGCTTAAAACTTTATTATGTAAAATGGATATGCCCATATTATAACTGATCATCTCCTATGTATGTAAACTTTCTGTAAATTTTGCTAACGAAAATAGTTTGACGACAAAAGAAAAAAAAAAAATAATAAAACAAGATTTAAATGTCAACTATATAGTATAGATTAGGACTCGCGTATACGCGGTTTATAATTTAATATTTTATAATTCATAAAAAAAACTTTAAAAACAAAAAAAGTGAAAAATAAAATCAGATTACATGCAAAAAATAAATAAAATAATATTGAGAACGCCGACACAAAACCATCAATAGAAAAGCCTAACATTTATTTGTTTATCTTCATTCTTCTCTTTTTTTCTAGATATTATTTGTTTTTCAATTAAATTTTGTCACATATTTCCAAATATTTAGTTTTCTCTAATTCTATTTGAATTAATTTTACTTTTCATTCATATATCTATTTTTTTAAAAATCTTAACGAATTGATTCTCGTAATTCTATTTTGAAATAGATTTTTTTTAATCATATTTGACTTTTTTGTTCTTTTTTGAATCCACATATTACATTTTTCTTTTTATAAGAACAAATTATAACTATTTCATCACTAATAAAAATTTATTTAATAAAAATTTAAAAGTACATTAGAATTATAGAAGACAAAAATTAATCAAAAGACTATACCATATAAGTCATATCTTGCAGTTTGACCAAATGGTGATAAGTTTGTAGACGAAATTTTTCTAGAGAAATCTTGCAAAATTCTTGTCCAACATTTTTAACCCTTGCTCTTTCTGTTAATTTTATAAAAAAATTGATGGCTAGCAACTTTATATTTCTTGTTGTTAGCTGATTTCACATATTGCAAATCTCGATGATGTTCTCTTTACAGAATTGATCTCCAAATTTTGAAGCATAGAATAATGCACAAAGCATTAAATCGTATTTTTTATGTTAAAAAAAATAAAAAAATTTGAACATGAATCTATGTAATAAATACATATATAGACAATATAATAAGATACTAACATTTTCATCAAATAATAGAAGTTCCACTCCCATAAATACATTGTTTGTTTTAAGATTTCTACCTTTCCATTTACGAAGAACACGTACGATAGTATGACGATAAACACGATTTCGTACTAACTGATTTAAAGTAAAATAGCTTTGATCGATTTGTGGAACTCTCGAATTCATGACTTGCTTGTTTTAAATTTGATTCAGAGAATAAAAAGATTGAGCACACGATTAAATTCTGAAAGATATTGATGTTACTATATAGAGTTTGATCTACCAATAAGAAATATGGCATTGTGCCTTTTTTTTTTTTAATGTAATGACACTTTTTTGTTCAACATAATGGTATCTATATTTTTCTCCCTTTTTTTTTCAATGACTTGTGTTTGGGCATTTTTCATTTTTTGTTTAATGTATTGGCATCAAATAATTTTCCTGATATATCATGGTTTTTACCGGTTTTCAGCCATGATATTCGTTATTTTATCGAGTATTTTTTGTGTTTTTTGAGTATTTTCAGGATCGGAACACGTTTGGATGGAATCTAAGGCATAAAGAGCAAGGAATGGAGCAAATGAGCAAGGAATGGAGCAAAGGAGCTGAAAAAGGTCAGATCGATCGATCCAAGCCCAACTCGACCAGAAAAAAAGAACTTTCAGATTTCTTTATTTTACTGGGTTTTGCCTTTTATTTTCAATCAGAAAGTGTTTAATATATATATTGGATTTTGAGCCATTGTTTAGGACACAGATTATTACACACTTTATTTTCTATTCAAACTTTTGGTTTTTGCGATTTGTAAACTCTGAGGAGACGAAGCTCTGACTCTACATCTCTTGAGAAGATTTCGAACCCCTTTGGATTTCTATTTATTTGATCATGATTCTTCATCTCCTTCTTGTTTCTCTGCATCCATGTCTGAGTAGTTTCATAGTTAGATTTAGGGTTTCGAAGGAATTTATGAATCATTGAATCAGATATAGATATGGATTTGTCATCTTGTCTTCACTTATCATTGTTCTTATTGCTTAGATTGAATTGATCACTTAATCTCTGATTTAAGGTTTTATCTATTCATCAAAAGTGCTATAGATTTCCTGATAGAACATAGGTGAGCGAATTGTCCTTAGCCAACGAAAGCTGATGCTAAGGCAATTCGTGAACATATCAAACATGCTCGTTAATGCTTGTTTAGAATTCTAAGATCAAACGACAATTTAGATTCTTAGGTTGCTAGATAAAGTGATTGATACTACGACAATGGATTGGTTATATATTCATGTTTGAGTTCAAGACTGCGTTTATTATTTCCTGAATAATTGTCTGGTTCATGATCTCTGAATTCATGCGAATTGCCCTTGACCTAACGCTTCGTTTAATTGATTTCCACACCGCTTAATTTGCTATTTTCGTTTATTATTGCTACCAACAACCATATTGCCATCTTAGCTTATTTTCATTCATACAGATTCGTAGTGTGATACTTGGTTCTCGTAGATTTGATCCCTAAATACTACTTCGTTGCTGTGCACTTGCAGTGATATTTTTAGGGTTAAAACTCTGTGTATCATTTTTTTTTTTTCAATTGCCTTATGTTTTTTTTAATTGTCATGACACTTTTTTTTTCTTTTTGGGCATTTTTCCATTTTTGTTTAATGTATTAGCATCAAATAAATTTTTCTTTTTTTCAATTGCTTTATGTTTTTTTAATGTCATGACATTTTTTTTTTGTCACTTTTTTTTTGGTCACGACACTTTTTTTTTTCTTTTTCAAATTTCTTGTGTCTTTTTTTTTTATAATTTCATGACACTTATTTTCTTTCTTCTTTTTTGTCACGACACTTATTTTTTTTTTTTATCAATTATGTACAATATGTTTTTTTTTTAATTTCATGCTATGATAATTTTTTTTTTTCAATGATTGATTGACTTTTTCATAAATTAATAACTTCTTTTATTGGTGTAACAACGATTAATTAATTTTTAGATAAGAAAAAAATATTATCTAAATTAAAATTAACTTTATATATTAGTATATTGATACATGTATCAATTTCAATTAAAATTAACACATCTCACAATCTGGTGAGTTGCAAAATTGGCCGGAAAAAAAATAGAGGAAAAGAGAATTGGGTTATTTTGTTTAGAACTGTAGATCAAAAGGGGCAATAATCTGATCGATCTTAATAAAATGGTCGATACAAGAATAATTTGATAAATTTAGCATGGGGTACTTGCCCCATCCCCTGCAATGTAGATCCATTCCTGGTTTGGCTGATGAGAAAAAGGCATATCGAAATGAGGAGGCAGAAAAGACAGTAGGAGCAGCGAATAAGGACTCCGAGTAAAGTGAGAAGCAAGTGACGCAGCGACATAGCATCGTACTATTTATTAGTGGTTGAACGATTTTGGATATCCTAGGATTTCAAGATATCCAAATCCGGATCTGGAGTCGTGGCAAAAATATCCGGATCCGAATCCGTGGCGTCCAGATATCTGGATTTCGGATATCCGACAAAAAATCAGGATATCTGTGGATATCCGGATCCAAATTTTTTTAAAAAAAATTAATTAAAATAAATAAATTAAAATACTAAAAACTTTTAAAAATTATAATTTAAAATTTTGAATAATATTTTTCAAAATACATGTGATATATTAGAAAAAGAACTAAATTCAATTTATATATATTTATATATATATAAATAACTTAATATATGTAAAAAATATATATGTTTTTAATATATTTAATGCATCCGGATCCGGATATCCAGACCTTGAAATTTTACTATCCGGATCCGTTTTTCACGGATCCGAGATTTTACTATCCTTATCTGGATTCGGACGCTCCGGATATCCTAATTTTCGAAGCGGATCGGAACAGAACCCGGATTGGATCTCGGATCCCGGATAATAATTTCATCCCTACTATTTATCCATCTTTAATTAATTTTTTCTGTATTAGTTTAATATTTATGTTTAGTTTATGTGCAAGTCTGGTCATTAGATCTATGGAAAAAAAAATCACGTCATAAGTGTCATAATTAAGCCTCATGAATGCAATGTTAATTATGTTAGTATTTAACTACGTGATACAGGAATCAAAATACTCATCCACGTCATCTTCATGATTTTTAATTTTTTGAACAAATTTTACATGAAAATATCATTCACATTTCTATATAAACCTTAAATTGACACCAATTTTCAAACGTATAGCTAAAAATGAATATGTGAAAGGTCAAAATTATATGTAAAAGAAAATACTATGAGACCAAAAAGAAAAAAAAACAATTTACATTATGATTAGTCGGTTGAAAAAGTATTTTTAAAGTATGTTTTATGACAAAATTATTGATGTATATCTAGATATAAAATATTACTAATATATAGTCGGTAAATTTTCATATCTTATAAATATAGCTGTCAATTAGATCTGAATGCATCAAATGGACATGTTCGCGCATATATTTTATTCTTCCGGAAAAAGATGACTACGTCTAAAAATAATTGCGTCCAAAGATGACCGCGACTAAAAAGATTTGTCCGCGGTCATAGCAAAACATATAATCAAAACAGTGAACATAAGTAATATGAACGTATGACTACTGTTTATGAACGTATGTCTATCACTATGAAAACGTATGTTTCTATATATCTTAATAAGTTCTCTGAATTTAACACATGGCAAAACTTAACAATTAAACCATTTTCTGTTGACATGCTCTTATTAATGCTTTGTGCAGTAGCAACCGTAACAAATATCAAAACAATGTCAACAATCCATTCGCGAATCCATAGCTAAACTAAATATATTCAATTTCTATTAAACAAGAAAAACAGAAGTGAAGATTCTCAATTAAAAAAAAAGATGAAACAACTTCCAATAAACAAGGAAAAAAAAACAAACCAAAGTCAGCCATATCTGAACACAAGATTTTTTTTTTGATTTTGAGCATATCACTGATGAAAAGACAAATGAGAAGACTTTGTTAGACTGTTTTTGAGAACCATACTTCTAAGATGATTCTTCCTCTTAAATTGTCCAAAATAAAAACTAAACTATTTGACACAGTAACGAAAATTGAAAGCCTAGAGGTGAAAGAGAAGAACCACAAAACCAAAACACAAAACATAAACCATTTCTCTGGACATCTAAACTTCTTCTTTATCCTCCTCGATAACCTCAAATTCATCATATAAAAAAAATACAAAACCAAATGAATATTATAACGAGCTAGTTAGAAAACATATTTCACAATGAAAATCCAATTTCTTGAAAGCCACATAGTTTCTTTCACAAATCAATGCTTGGACATTTGTAAGTAGAAGACAACTCCTATATTTGTTAAGTACATTACTGTCTATGCTAAATGATGATTCATAATCCATTGTTGTTATAGAAATACTGAGAACATCACAATCCATATACGACAACTCTTTAAAACAATTTAAGTTATATTTCCAATATGTCAAGACATTCAAACTTTTAAAAGCAATCATATCGAGAGATATCTAATCCAAATATATGTCCAAATGTGATTTTCTACTACCACCAACATTTTGAGAAAAATGCATAAAATCCCTGACATTTGATACCATTGTGTCATAATTAGAGAAATACACATAGATAGATGATTAATTAACTATCAAATACATGAATAAAGAAAATACTTACACTGTATCATGCTGGAATATCTTCTTGCAAAGTTTGTGCTTGTGAAGTGACAGCGGTATTGACCCTTGTGTTTGTCTGGTAAGCTTTAAAAAGCTTATACATCTTGGAGTGCACATGATCCAACATGAAATTACAACTGGATGAATCTAAAGTGTTGAACAATATTCTAGGAATGTAAACTTTAACCTTAGATCAAATACCGCATCAATTCCAAGAATATTATTACAATCTTCCCATTATTTGTCAAACTTCAGCCTCATAGCTTGCACCATATCACAAATTTTATGATCACAAAAATTCTCATGAGCCCTCAACCAACTCTCAATCTTCCAAACTTGCATGAAATACAAGTTTGCAATAGGATAAGATGAGCCAGAAATTAGATTTTTCATTTCAGCAAATGGACTCAAGAACTCATATATCATTTTTTTCTTCTAAATCAGATGGAAAACTCATATAACTCGTCTCTACCTCTGCAAGATTACGTAAGACTTCTTTAAAGTTGATAGCTTTAGTGAGCATCAGATGAGTAGAATTCCAACGAGTTATTACATCTAAAACCGTACCTGCTTTAACCTGAATTCCAACAGTTTCCACACAGCTTTGAAACATTTGTTCTTTAGACTCAAATACCTTCATAAACTTGACACCATCCCTGATTTTCTGCACAGCTGCAGTAATCACAACTAATCCATCTTGCACATAAGATTTAAAATGTGCGCTGAATATCTTACATGAAAAAACTCCTCATTGCACACCAAACCTTTTTGAAGTTGTCTCTTTATAATACCTTGCATGGTATCATTTGAAGAAGCACTGTCCACTATGAGTCCAGAATCTGGTTCGATTCGGATTACACCAAGAAAGATGAAGAATCAGAGACGAAAATGTAGTCGGAATAGAGATTTGTCGGAATACAATCACACTAAGAGAGATGATAATCGGAGATCAAAGTATAATTGGAATAGAGAGTTGTCAGAATAGAAATATAACGTACAATAAGATAAATCGTAAAGAAAAGATTTTATTGCGTGTATTTTGCTAGAGAGTTGACCATGTCCCTTTCTCTCTAGACTCATTTCGTACATATAATGTTTACCAAAGCGGAAATCACGCTACACATTTATCGTATTATTTAACTTTCTTAACTCTCTTTGATTCGGGCGTTAGGTTGTTTGAATTTCGGATTCAAACTCGCCAGTTTTCCAACTCGCCAGCTTTCCATCTCGCCAGCTTTCCATCTCTCCCAACTCGCATATTTATATATTCCGAGGCCCACGTTCGAGTACCCATTCCGTTTTAGGACCTGATCCAGCAAAAGTCACCGAACCCAATTTAAATGAACTAATTGGACCTGTTTATTTCGGATACCGCGAGTTGGGCCTTATTTCCACGTTGCCATGTTTCCACGTTGCCACCACGTTTCCACATTGCCACCACGATTCCACGTTGTCACGTTAGGCTTCCTTGTCTCGATTCCAACAGTTCCCCCCCCCCCCCCCAAGTTCTTCAAGCGTTAATTCTTTAGCTTGGAGGACTTAAGTTTCTCATTTAATTCTTTCCATCTCGCTATCTCTCTATTTCGCCTTTTTATATATTTTCATCTCGCTATCTTTCCATCTCGCCATCTTTCCATCTCGCCATCTTTCCATCTTGTCTTTCCTTTGGAGTAATCGACTCTCTATCAAGAGAGCTATTTTATCTAGTTAACTCACAAGTTATTAATCAATCGGAATACGAGTTGATCATGTTGCTAAACTTAGCCTTACGAGACTTTGCCGTTATTATTTTCACCTTGATTTAATCAAGCCGACTTTCCTCACATTCGTACACAATTCTGAATTTAACCATGGACACTGCCCGAGATAATCACATTACCGAGTTGAATTTTCCGAAAGCATCTTCATCGATTCGTCTTAGTCGAATTGGACTTTCTTGCTTAGTTTCGGATAGAGCATATTATCCGGGTTAAGCTCTCCGATTTGTCACTCCATCTTAATTGAATTAGACTTGGACGTAGTTTGCCTTAATCGTACCCGGCGCAATGTCCGAGTTAAGCACACCGCTCGTATTAAGTGCACGAAATTTGGTAGCAAAGCAAAACGAGGCTTTTGGTTTTTTTGGAGATGGATAAGCGAGATGGTGAGCGTGAAGCTCCTTATTTTTATTTCAAGACGGACTCGAAAAAATGATGAGCTCAAAGCTTGTTATGTATTTCGAGACGGACTCGGTAAAATATTGAGCTCGGAGCTCGTCGTATATTTCGAGATGGACTCGATAAGATGATGAGCTCGGAGCTCATTATATATTTCGAGACGGACTTGGTAAAATGTTGAGCTCATATCTCGTTATATATTTCAAGACGGACTCGGTAAAAATGTTGAGATCGTAGCTCGTTATATATATTTCAAGACGCACTCGGTAAGATGTTGAGCTCGTAGCTCGTTATATATTTCGAGACGGACTCGGTAAAATATTGAGCTCATAGCTCGTTATGTATTTCGAGATGCACTCGGTAAAATATTGAGCTCGTAGCTCGTTATATATTTCGAGACGGACTTGGTAAAATATTGAGCTCGTAGCTCGTTATGTATTTCGAGACACACTCGGTAAAATGTTGAGCTCGTAGCTCGTTATATATCTCGAGATGGACTCGATAAAATGTTGAGCTCGTAGCTCGTTATGTATTTTGAGACGGACTCGATAAAAATGATGAGCTCGTAGCTCGTTATATAATTTGAGACGGACTCTGTAAACTGATGAGCTCAGAAATCGTTATATATTTCAAGACTGACTCGATAAGATGATGAGCTCGTAGCTCGTTATATATTTCAGGACAGACTCGGTAAGATGATGAGCTCGTAGCTCGTTTTAATGATGAGTTATTAGCTCGTTTTAGATTCACCGGCTTCGGGTAACAAGAGCTCCATTACCAAAGTGATTTCACACTCGGTAAGTAAGTCGATCAAATCATCATCGTCACAATGACTCGATGGGTGTGGTTTGAAATGCTCCATATGGCAAGGATCGAACCTCAAAATGGCACAAACCGAGATGAGGGTTCTGTTATGACGAGTTACGAGATGAAGGTTTGGGCTCGGAGGAACCCCGAGTTGGCGGGTTACGAGAAAAGCCTTCGAATTCGAGATGGAGCACAAGCTCCACGAACCCTCACGATGAGCTCCGAGTTGGATCCGAGATAGAGCGCGAGCTCCGAGATGTCGAGATGGACTCAGTTTATCAGGAGAGCTGGCTCTGACACTTAACTGTTGCGAGATGAACTCGGCTTATATGGAGAGCTGAGCTCTGACACTTAGTTTTTTTTTTTTTGCAAATCATATTCGGCTAAATTCATTTATGCATCTTGAGTTAGTTAGGACACTTAGTCATTGAGTTGCTTTTCTAGCAGGACTCGTTACCGAGCTGCCTACGTATCCAGTTGAGGGATCAAGCCTAAACGTAGTTCGATTGCTTCTCCGGTAGATGAGATAAGAAAAATTCCGATTCCGGAGCCTTGTTTTGACGAAGAGCCGTCAACGTAGAGTGTCCATTTCGTTTCTGGGGGCGGACTCCCAAAATTTTTCAGTCGTTAAGCTCTATGAGAAAATCTACAAGAACTTGCGACTTTGCACTTGTCTTGATATGATATTTGATATCGTATACACTTAGTTTGATCGTCCGTTTTACTAAACGACTTGACTGACTTGGACTATGTAAAATAGTCCGCAGCGGCTGACTCGTCATGATTACAATCACATATTGCAACTTAGAAATAAGAGCGAGGCTTATGAGCCGAAATAATTTCAGCGAGAGCTAACTTATCCATCACGGATATCGTATCTCTAGATCGGTTAAACTTTAAACCCAACGCAGAGATCTGGATTAGCTTCGTCAATGCAGACTTGGATAACCCGATATTTGTGTGGATTAGTCGGCGAACCCGAGATGTCGAGTTCGATTTCTTGGTCATCCTGCAAGCTCGGACTTTGCGAGCTCACAACTTGGGTCATCTGAGATCTCCGAACTATCTTGTTGACCCTCCAACCTAAACTCCGAGTTTTCTCATTGATATTCTCCAAGCTCAGAGCTGCCTTGTTGACACGCTAATCCGAGCTCCGAGTTGCATTGTTGACGCGCTAATCCGAGCTTGGAGTTGCCTTGTTGACTTAGTGATTTCAGATCGTTAAGTCTTTTTGGGGATCTGGATTGTTAAGTTTTTTTCGAAGATGACTCCTCTTTTTACTTTAATCACTATTGCCATTTAAGTTTATGTCCGCTCATGTAACATATGCGTGAATCTTTTTGACTGCCGTGGATAACGCTGACTCCATTTGGTGTTGGAAACTTAACGCATTGATGATATGTTGACGAAACGGCTTTCATTTCGTAAATCCATGGAGTTCTCAAGATTACGCTATAGGTTATCGGATGATCAACGACTGTAAAATCGACTAGCTTGAGCACTCCGACTGCTGATATGGGTAATCGAATTGTCCCAACTGACATCTCGGTCATACCATTGAACCCAATTAGTGGAGTCAGAACTCCTTGTACCTCGGACTTGTTAATTCCCATACGAACTAGCGTATCGAGAAATATTACATCGGCGAAACTTCCAGTATCGATGAGAATCCTTGAAACTTTGCAACTTGTTCTGATATCTAGCTGGGTAACTAATGTATCTCCGTGCGGTTTGTTGAGTCCGACTGTGTCCTTTTCGGAGAACAATATCTCGATATCGGACTCGGGTGTGGCGTGTTTGACCAAAGTCAGCTTTTTCTTGATGATTTTAAATTGATGTCACTGTATCGCGATAATATTTTGATCCTCCCATAATGAAGTTGATCCTTTTCTTTTGTGTCTGCTTAGGTGAATCTATCTTTTCTTCCGTCCTTCCCCTTTTCAGGGCAGAAGCATCTTCACGATCGTTTTGATCGTTGTCGATCAATTCTTGTTTAATACTTTCTATGTCCAGTCCGGCATTTGTTAGCTCTCCCGATGCAAATTTCGCAGCGAGAAATTTTTTCAACTTGAAGCAAACTTGTTATGAGAGGTCTCTTGAACCGGCTTGTGGGATTTAAATTTTTTGGCGAGGCGGCCTTTTCTTCCTCCGCGTCTATCCAGTTTGTGGAACGATGAAGAGCATCTTCAATCATATGTGCCATATGAATTGTCAAATCAAAATGGAATGGCGATTCATGCCAGAGACCGTGCTTTAAAGCTTGCAACGCGGTCGAATAACCGACTCCGGCTATCTTGGCCTTAATTTTTTTAAACCGCTCGATAAAACTATCCAATGGTTTCGTTTCTCCTTGCGATAAATTTCATAGATCGGCGATTGATGTTCCTTTATTCATAAAAATAGAATAGTGTTTATAAACGTGGTTGACAACTGATTGAAGTTGTCAATGGATCATTCTTCAATCTGCAAAAACCACTCCAATGCGGATCCTTCAAGGTTTTCGACGAAAGGTCGGCAAATGCCGATGTCTTTCTCATCCTCACTAAAATGAGCACAAGTTACCGCGATATGGAATGCGGTCATGAAAGCCTTCGGATCCGAGTTTCCCTCATAAGTCGGAAGTCTCAGCTTTCCCGTACCTCGAATTCGCATTTTAGCAATTCTTGGAGACAACGGGGTTCTCTCAGTTTCTTCGATGACGCGGACAATCTCCGGAGGCACACTGGCCACTTTGTAAACTTTGGAAGTCACTGCCAGGAGTTCCGCATTAGTCATTTCTAGATCCCTATGTAAGGTCTCGAACTCCGATCCACCTTATCTGATGGGAATTCCCCCGGATAATGAATATTATCTCTCTGAACTCGGAGTATGAATGTTATTAGCTTGATCGCTTTCCGATTTGAGCCGGGTCGAGTTACGTTGATCAGCCTGATAAGGCCGATCGTTTCTTCCCGGAAATGCGGGTGGTGGAGGCAGATTTTGTGGATTAACCACGGGTGCCAAATTTTGTCTGAAAGTTATTCCAAACTCAGCTGGAGTCGGCGTGATGAAATCGATTGGATTATGTTTGTTTGAACGAGGATCCGAGGTCCCAGCTAGATCCATATATCTTTCTACCGAAGCAGTCGCGTCGACGGACAAAATGTCTACTCGGCGAGCTGGATGGAATGGTGGATTCACGTCAGCCCGCAGAGCGCTAAGCGCGTTAACGCGTGATTCCAGCACAATCTGTGTTGTGGCTAGACTTATCAGTCGGGAAGAGATTAGCTCTTCATGAGAATCGAAGCGTGCTGCGAGAGCATCGGTGAAAGTCATTTGCTGATCAGAAGAGGACTTCAGATCGGCCAACATATTCTTGATCTCGGACATAACGTTAGCTTGATCAACTTGGTCTGACATCGTGAAAAATTTTGGTCGATCCCGAATTCCGATATGGGTAAGATGCTTTCGGTCCCCACAGACGGCGCCAAAATGTGAGTCCATAATTTGGTTCGATTCAGATCACACCGAGAAAGATGAAGAATCGGAGATGAAAGTGTAGTCGGAATAGAGAGTTGTCGGAATACGATCACACTAAGAGAGATGATAATCGGAGATCAAAGTGCAATCGGAATAGAGAGTTGTCGGAATAGAGAGTTGTTGGAATAGAAATATAATGTACAATAAGACAAATCGTAAAGAAAATAGTTTTATTGCGTGTATCTTGCTAGAGAGTTGACCATGTCCCTTTCTCTCTAGACTCATTTCGTACATATACTATTTACCAATTCGCGAATAACGTTACGCATTTATCATATTATTTAACTCTCTTTGATTCAGGCGTTAGGTTGTTTGAATTTCGGATTCCAACTCGCCAGTTTTCCAACTCACCAGCTTTTTAACTCGCCAGCTTTCCATCTCTCCCAACTCACGGATTTCTATATTCCAAGGCCCACATTCGAGTACCCATTCCATTTTAGGACCAGATCCAGCGAAAGTCACCATACCCAATTTAAATGAACTAATTGGACATGTTTATTCCGGATACTGCGAGTTGGGCCTTATTTCCACGTTGCCGCGTTTCCACGTTGCCACCACGTTTCCACCACGATTCCACGTTGCCACGTTCTCACGTTCTCATGTTTCCACGTTGCCACGTTGGCGGGTTAGGCTTCCTTGTCTCGAATCTAATTTATCTCTACGAGATAGGATTTCGTATCGGTATGAAATACGATGCCAAATCCACTATAAGAGAAAACACTTCCCCTCAGCAACTCAATAAATTTCATCGATATAGCAATACTAGAATGAGGAGAAGGAAAAGCACAAAAGGACAATATCTTCGTTTTCAACCTCCAGTCAACATCAATGTAGTGGGCTTTCAAACATATATAACCCTCAATAGTGATAGCTCGCCAAAGAGTTGTTGTCAAACAAATTCCACTAGAAATATCAGTCCATATTTTCTTAAGTTTCTTTTTCTCCTTCTCAAAACTCTTTAATACATCTGATCCTGTCGTATTTTTACACCATAACTCAATATCATGATCATCATAAAAAAAAACCAGTCTAATCATTTTATACTCAACAAACGAATATAGGAGATCATGCTTAATTATGGCCACTACAATCATTTCATGAAAAAACATCATATCCAGGTTTCTAGTATTACTTCCAGGGTCTATGAACAAACTTTCATATGATGAAGTAAAGAGGTAATTCCATTTCTATGTAGATCCAAAAGTTAATACACTTTACAATAATTGCATCTAATATCTTTTTTACTGTCATGTAATTTCTCTCATTTTATTGTAATTTTTTCCCAATACTTAGAGCGCTTCCGTTTATTTGTACTTTTCTTTTTCTCAGCATTCTATAGAGAATCTCTTTCTAGACAATCACTTTCATCCATCACATGATCCATATCTTCATTACTCAAATTGTTTCATCATTCAAGTTTAGAATATGTTATACATTATTCTGAAACAATAATGCAAAAGCTAATTAACAATCATCATAAACCAAACGAAATCAAATTACTGGCTAAAATAAGTAATACCAGAACCGGAATCTAAAAGATAAAATAAAATTATGATAATAAATTGAAACACAGACCAAAAGATATTACAAACTGTATACCTATTAAAGAAAAACATAAGATCATCAATATCAACAACATCATACTATGTCATGACATATCCGCTAATTGAGCCTAAAAGAGATAACATAACGGAAATGTATGTAAACTATATCTCAAAATTTAACCTGAATAGTTAAGAACTCGTAAAGTTTCAACAATTACAGTAACATTTTAACAATTCATCTCCAATACTCCCATTTTAGTACCATGAATCATTTAAATTAAAAGTGCATATAAACTAACCAAAGTAATAACAGAGTAGAGAAAAAACACTTACGTTTTGGTAAATCTGATAGTCTTCACAATAAATCACGGCATTTCTGATCCCCACACTCAGTGATTCACTAAACCCACGAATCATAGCCCTAGTTTCCACGAATCCGAGCCCTAATAAAATCCTTTAACTCAAACTACTAAATTCCCATCGTGCGATGCCGCAATCTCGTTACTCATCAAACTTTTGAAATACAATATGTAAAAAACATCGTCCACAAATAATTTAGTATTTTCAGATTAAACGAGCCCAAAATATGCCATGAAATATCCGTAAAACGAATAAACGAAACAAGCCAAAGGGAGATCGAGAGAGTTACAAAGCAAACCTTGAGAATTCGAATCCCGTTATCGAGAAGACGAGTAGCTAGAGTTTAGAGATCTTCTAAAGAAGACGAAACAAAAGACAAATCGATTATCATCAATTATCAATTTGATTAAAAAAATCCTAAATCATTATTTCATTGTAATTTGGCCAAAGACAAAAATATGGGTTAAACTCTAAATAATTTTTATTTGAACATGTTTGTTGACCGCGCGGTCCAATCCGCTTTTGACTGCGGATTAGTTTGAACTCAACTCATTAAACCGCTTTATATTTGGACATAATCATGATCGTTCCAACTGGGCATAACCCGTGGACGATCTGTCCAATTGACACCTATTTATAGAGGTGTTATTGCCTAGTATTGAATAAAAAGTCTTCAATTTTTTTAAAATATTGATTATTTATATATATATATATATATATATATATATTATGTTATTTTACAAAATCTCCATTAATTAAATTAGGAGTAGAATATTTTGAGAAAGAAAAAAATAAAATTCTATTTTAGCGGCTTTATGAAAAATCATGAACGAGTTCAAAGGTACTTTCTCCTTACAATTTTCATATCTATCATAAATGGGTTATTGCATAATTTGGGAATTAAATATGTTTGAGATTAGGGTTGACGTAGGAGGATATAACATGCAACCAGCGTAGCAAAAAAAGATTGGATGAGTACGCAACTTGATGAATGCTTTTGATATGTTGGATAAACGTTAATAAATTATTTATTTTTATTTGAGTTAAGTTCTTATTTTCATATGTAATTAGATTAAGGGATTAAAAATGTGATTAATTGTCACATGTACGTGGATGCAAGAGCCGCACTTTTAATTTTGTAAATCGAATCCAAGGACTTGGGGTCTACATTCTCGTCAGTGAGCCTAAGTGATTTTTAGATTGCAAGAATCGACGAATTGGATTCTATTAACGAACTGAATGAATGAGTACCAAAAAATATCTCTGAGATGTTTACCACGATATCAAAATATTCTAAAAGTTTTTCACCACGATATCTCTCTCTGGGAAGTGTACAATGAAATATTTTAAGTGTTTTCACTCCGTGAAATCAGATATCAGATGTCTTTCTTTCTATTTGAGCTCCTCTTTTATACACCGGCTACGAGCTCAACAAATCCCTTAATCTCTGGACGTGCATGCTCTCCGAGGTCTCCATCATATTGGGTTTGTGAATTCACCTCCCGATATCTCCGTTTGACTAATTCCAATTTTTAGTGTTTTCCGAGATCTCATGGAGATCTGAGTCATGATCTTACTTTGATATTTCTGCTTGACTTGTTCCACTCCTCGAATTCGAGTTCTTCGGACTGTCTTAAGTTCGAATTTCAGTTCGAGTTTCTCGGCCTGATTTCAGCTCTGGTTTTTCACTTCGAATTCGAGTTCAAGTTCCTCAAACTGATTAAACAACATGATGGACTGGAATCAGACCTTCTTGCCGGTCTTTAGAGCGATGCCGTTTAGAGTATAATACAGAGAAAATTAAGTTTTTTTTTTTGCTTATGTTATTACTTGTTGAGAGATCATGGTAGTAAAGACGATAGAAATATGCATTTATCAAATAAAAAACTTTTCAAAAATACCAAACAAACGAATTTAAAAGTTTTAACTCAAATTAAACCAAATCACCTAATTTAAGTTCTTTCGGTTTTTTGGTTAAGTTTTTTTAGAGCATCTATAGCCGAAATATATATATATATTTTAGTTGTGAGTTTTAAAAGTTTTTTTGTTTTTTTTTGATAAAGTGAGTTTTAAAAGTTAAAAAGTAAAATTAAGTTTGTAGACAGTTTGATAAAGAAGTGAGTTTTGGTGGAACGACATAGATCCTTCATGATGGATTCACACAAACTACGCTCCATCATATTTCTTCAAGCGCGCCAATTAGTTAACCATGAACATATTTTATAGGATGTTATTCGTTTTTATATTTTAATTAATTTGGAAATCAAATATAGAATTTAGAAATCTTTGAAAAAATTATGATTTCATAATTCGATATATGGATTTTGATATTTATAAATCTAATATAGAATAACATAGTTTACCTTTATATTTAAACAGTAGATTAGGTTCCGCGTTGATACGCGGATAAACATATTAGAAACTATTGATATAAATATTTAAATTTTAATTAGTAATCCACTGAATTGTCAAAATATTTTAAAATACTATTTAAATGGGGATCTTAAATCATTAGAGATCAATTTATATTATATCATGCAGATCCAAAAATCTATATAAACATAATTCAAATCATATTCTTAATAACAAACAAAAAATCATATTTTTCCGTTATGAGTGTTTATTAATTATGTGATAAAATTTTAAATTCAACTCAAATATTGTAGAGTTAAAATAAGAAAAAGAGTAAATTTTATCTTAATAACCTCATAAAACCTATAAAAATATTTATAAATATGTTAGCATTGGTTACCTTCGATGTCATCGTTTTCTTTTTTATAGAGATATATACTCGCTAAATCTTATAGTAAATATAATATTATTTTTTGAATGTTTATAAATTATCATGTACTAACACCAGATTTTGATAAAGATCGTAAATTCAATGATCCAATAATACATGATGTTTTTATTTTTATGTGGACTTTTAAACCGATTAAAATCCATGAACAAATTAATGGTGTATTTAGTTGATATACCAAGTTATCGCTACAAAACCTGAGATATTATTACAGGGAAGGATGAACAAAACTTTGTATGCTGTAATGGTTTTCTATATCATATGTTTCTTGAATAACAAGCAACTGTACCGATATCAACAACAAAACTGAATAATTCCAGAAACGAAAGAGTTCTCATGAAATTAGAAAATAAGAGTTTGATGCAGAAACCCTAAAACTGGGGTTGTCCTAAAAGCATACACATTGGCATGAGAGCCATTCTTTTTGTACACGTGGAAGGAAAATCTAAAATCCTCACCATTTTCTTTACACCATTCTCTGCCTTTTTCACTCACTCTCATCAGCCTAATGGGGGATGTTTGGTTATATGTATAGTAAAAGTGGTAAGAAACTACACAATGTACAGATTTTGCGGAGAACAAACAAAGCTCTCTTTCACAATTTCCCGCAGATTTTTGGTTTAGATCTTACCTAATTCTCAACACGCTATGGAGAGCCATCCACCCTAGTTAAGCTGTACAACACTTGCGGCTTTACGCCACCTGAGGCTGGTTTACGGACTGCAAACTTCTCCTCTCTGCATATAAGAAAAACCCACTTAGAATGCCATACAAATACTCTATTGTCTCTTTCATCAACCAAGAACATGTACATACCTCCAGCAGCAACGAGTTTTTCAACACGGGCAACAATATGCTTTCCATAAGTGTATTTCTTTAAAGCATTAAGATGCACTTTAATACGAGTAAGTATGAGCTCGCGCTGTTGGTCATCGCATGTCTCCAGAACTTTTTGCACTACATAGTTTGCAAACTGATCCTTCATCATTGCCTATATACACAAGAAGAAGACGCAAATGAGCTTACTAGTTTCTTTAATTTCCCCGACAATCATCTAAAAGTATGTGTTTAACATACCTGAAGAGGCTCGTTTTCATCAGTTGTGCCCAGCATCTCATTCACGAGTAATTCCCGTTCCTCTGGACCTCCAAAAGTCAGACATTTCTCAACAACGTTTGATGCAAACTTCTGCTGGCTCATCTGAACAATCTTCCCCGCTAATTCCTTGATTATCACAGTACGCTCATCAGGTTTTCCATGCTCCAGCACATGCTGTCCAAAAAAACGTGTATCAGTTTTGAGCAAACAATATAAAATCACCCGTTGCAGAAAAACTCATACTTTCTACAAACCTGAATAACATAGTTTCCATACTGATCTTGGGCTAGCATACTAACAGTGGACATGATTTCTTCCATAACCTTACTCTGTGTATCCGGGTCATGGCAGTGCTCCAATACTCTCTGCAACAGGAGACGATTAGAGTTTGATATAGAAGTATAAGATCCAAAAAGGTGTCTTTTTAGTTAGGACGAGCAAAAACCTGAATAACACGGCACCCATATGGATGAGTGGAGAGGGTCACGACTTGACCAAAGAAAGTCGAAATAATAAATTCGATGTTTTCTTCAGGCACACATTCAATGCACTTCTGAACGACATGGTTCCCGTTCTGATCGCGTACGCATCGCATCACATGTCCATCAAGTTCTTTCACCATCTTAATTTTCTGGTCTAGATCAACCACCTCAATTGCCTAAAAAGGTTTAAAAACAGAACAATAACGAAACTGTAAATGAACAATAAGAAGGGAAGACAGATTAATTAAGAAGAGATAAACAGGTGAGAATTAGACTTCACCTTCTGAATAACACGACAACCATACATCTGTAAGCTAAGAGGCAAAACATTGTTAAAGAGCTTCTCCGCTAATTCTCTTCTTTGTGACGGGAGTCCATGCTCAAAGAACTGTAGGAAGAATATCATATTCAGGAATCTTTCAGGCAAAAAATGTCGAAACTACCAAAAAACAGAGAATAAGATTAAATCTACCTTCTGAATTACATAGTTTCCAAAAACATCAGTCATCAGGGCAAGAGCTTGCGGCATGATCTCCTCATAAACCATGTTTTTCTCATCAGTTGTTGCTGTCTCGAGTTTCTGCTGAATAAACCGGCTCCCATATTGATCCGCACTGGTCAACCATTTCAGAAACCAAAATACGCCTCAGCTTGGGACAAATGGTACACAAGAATAAAGGTAAAGCCTTTCAAGGAAATACCTGAACTCTACAACGTGGCCAGCTATTTCAGAAAGTTCGAATCCTCTTGTTTTGTTACTTTTGAACTCTTCGAGCAATGAAGATCCAAAGCCTTCATCCAAACTACCATCCATGTGCCAAGGACCCATTACCCCTCCGGAATAGCTTCTTGTTGCAGAGGGATATCGCATATTAACTTCACCTCGTCTCATAGGACTACAAGGTGCCACAAGAGAATTTTGCATAACATGATGAGCCAAAGGACTGCCAGGATATGACATATTAGACCCAAACGTTGGACTCCCATAATAGCTATGGCTGTTAGGGCTCCCGGATTTGTAAGGGACACCATACTGTGATTTCTGAGCTCCGAGATAAGCCATCTGGAGTTCGAGCATATTCATGTAAGAAGGATCATTAAGAAGATCAAGCGAATCAGCATTTTCAGAAAACCTTGCATACTGATGATACATTGGGTCTGCAATATGTGACTGAAGACCAGCACCTCCTCCCATCATTCGATTATTGACCCTGCCAAGATTACGTGAATCAGAGAGGTTTTGACCAGAAGATACAAAACCTCCCACGTGAAGTCTGGAGTCCATTCCAGAATATCCCAAAGCAGATGCAGCGGAAACATTTTCATACATTGGAGAAAAGTTACTAGTCCCAAGTTGGTTAGCCATCATAGAAGCTACAGCTGGATTTAATGCGTAATTGTTCAGACCATAGTTTGGGCTATCAAGATGCTGGTAAGGACTAGATAGTCCACCTCCACCATTATAGGCAGATCCTGGTGACCCTCTTAATTGTGAATTCCTCCAAGAACCAGTTCCCTTATGGGCTTGATCAGATTTGTTAGGGAACCCGTGTTGATTGACTTCGTTATGCCCACTTTGCAGTCCAAACATATAGTTCCTGACCTTTTCGACATCCTGCTCAGCCTGACCCCGTTCATCTAACCCGCCACTGGCTGACAGGTTCATGCCAGACAACGCAGCGGCAAGATCAGAAGACTCATTGAGACCAGATGAAACGCCATTGAATGGGCTTTGATTACTTGTGTTTCTCTTATCATTTGAACTTACTCTCCCACTGCCAATGGGAGTAAGGCAGGGACTAGGCACCCTAGCAATGGCCTGTGGATCTGGAGTTCCAGTTCTAGACAGAGAAGAACCCAGAACAGCTGCATAGCTGTATGGAGATGGCGCACCAATGCCTTGTGATGCAGATGGAGACTGATTATTTGTGGACTCGACACTTTCATCAAAGGCATTACGACTTGCAGGACGCGAGGGCTGCTGTGCAACGTGGTTCCCATGCCCCATGTCAGCCTGCAAAGAAGCACTCCATCAAGTTTACATAAACAAGAAATATTCTGGAGAAATATACAGAACATATACAAAGAATAAATTATCAGACATAATAAAGCAACAAGCTAGTTGGATAGCAACACTTTAAGAGAAGCGTAATGATAAGAAGAGGTTTCACAAACCTGAAAGATATCAGCAAAACTCTTCTGTTTGCCACCAAGACCCAAACCCGGCAAACCAATCAGTCCATTAGCATCCCACTCAGAAGAAGAAGCAGTGGTTTTCTCAGGCTCAAACTCGTGCTGCTGCTTCATCTGCTCAAAACCAGGAGGCATAGAGAACAAAGATCGACTCTCATTAACTTTTCTCCTATCCCCAATACCGCCTAACACGGTGCTGCTCCCTTTAAGCCTCTGAGCAACCCTCAAATCCTCCCTAGACATCAAAGGCGGAGGCAGCCTCGGATTCAACTTCATATTAGCATAGTAATAAGACAAGTAAGCTGGATCTTTCCTAAACTCCTCGTCCTCGTAGCCAAACCCATTTCCCTTATTGGCTCCACCAAACTCCATAAAAGGAGCCCCTCCTCCGCCGCTGAAAAACCCTCCGGCAGCACTAACAGAGCCGTCCACAGTCGGCGGAGCAGAGCCGCTTCTGTATATGTTAAGCTCTCGCTCGAGCTCATCAGCTTTTTCTTGCCTTCGCTGCTGCTCGCCGAGCAATACTCCAATCTCTTTCTCATAATCATCCCCAAAAGATGATTCATCGTTACCTCTAACCATCGGCCTTCTTCCCAGTTCCGGTATCATTATGACCTAACAACAAAATCCCACAAAATCAATTATGAGATGATGGTTATATGCTAAACTCTTAACGAACCCTAAAGATCAAACCTTTCTACCTCAATCTATATATACAATCCCCAAAATTCTCTATTAGAACTAACCCAAAGATCAAAACTTTAGGCGGTAATCAAATCCCTTCACGAGATTGTATCGATGATTGATTTCATGTCACTGTTGTTTTAACTAAAGAAACCCTAACAACGACAAGATGAGAGAGAGAGAGACAGAGAGAGATTGAGCTCAACGGGGAAAATGGGTTTTATAGTGTTGACGGAAAAATCTGACGGCGATGCAAGAACCTTAGGGTTTTTGTGCCATTTACGATTTAACTGTGGAAAAAAAAGAAAAATAACAAATTACTGCGAATTATTATTAGGGTTGGTTTGACCTAGTGATTGCATAAAGGAATGAAAAAGCATTAATTTAAAAGAAAAATAAAATAAAAGATAACTACGAACCTTATTTTCCTCGTTTGAGCTGTTTCAAGATCTTTTGTTCTTATTCTTATGTTTCAGTTTGGGTTTTAGAGCACAGCTTTACAAAGTACAACTTCAAAATGACAAGATCTTAGGTTTAGGAAATACCTTAAAATTGTGCAACTCCAAATTTTTTTCCAGGAAATATCACATATTTTGAAAAATTTCTAAAATTACCACACAGTTTAGGTTTACGAAAAATTTCTAAAAATTTAGGAAATATATTTAAGAGATAATTACTTAAACAACTTTGGAAAGTCCCATAATTACTAAAACAATTTTGGAAGAAAATGAGTTTGCTCAAAAGTTGGTAAAAACCTTTAAACCTCTTTTTTATTTTTAATAACGAAAATGTCATTGCCATTTCAAAAATAAAAAAATATTAAAAAAAAAAAAAAAAATTAATTAAAAAATAAAAAAAAAATTTAGCAAACACTATTTATAAATGGCGTTTGCGATTGACGATTAGCGTTTGCGACTGGCGTTTGTAATTAGCGTTTTCGATTGGCATGTGCGACTGGCATTTGTAATCAGCGTTTGCGACTGGCGTTTGTGATATGCGTTTGCGATTGACGCTTGCGTTTGCTTTTGAAATCATGGTAGACTTGTTTTCTAAATGATGGTAGACTTGTTTCTAAATGATGGTAGACTTGTATATCGAACGGCGTTTGCGACTGGCGTTTGCGTTAGAAAGTCATTGTATTTAAATACAAATCTACCATCATTGTATATAAACATACAAGTCTACCATTATTGTATGTCAGTATACAAATTTACCATCATTGTATGTAAGCATACAAGTCTATCATCATTGTATGTAAGCATACAAGTCTACCATCATTGTATGTAACACCATATTAAATCTACCACCGTAGTAACTAATAAATCTACCAACTGAAGGTTGTTTTAGTAAACTCGAAAGATTGAATAACTCTACCGCGTCAATAATAAGTCTACGACATATTATAAATCTGCCACCACTATAAATAAGTCTACGATCCAAAACACGTGTAAATCTACCTCCCATGAATTTAAGTCTACCACAAATATTTAGTCTACCGTCAAACAAAATAAATCTACCACTCAATAATAAATCTACAAGATAAATCTACCATTCAACTAATAAGTCTACCACTCGAAAACAAATCTACCACCGTTGGCGTTAACTCTACCACTCACAATATAAGTCTACCACTCTCAAACATTTCTACCACCAAATAAAAATAAGTCTATAGAATAAGTCTACCATTTGAATATTAAGTCTACCGTTCATGGACTAAGTCTACAGACTTGAATTAAGTCTACCGATCATTAAATAAATCTACCATCACTAGAACGGTAGACTTTTCATTTTTTTGGGAAATTCATTAATGGCAGTTTCGTAAATACATTTTTTGTCTTCAAAGGAAATAAGGGTAAAACGAGTACAGAAGGTTGTTTGAGTAATAATGAAAGATTAGCATTGGTTTTGTTCAAAAACAACTTTTTAAGGTTGTTTGAGTAAACTTTCCTATATTTAAATCAAATATGATTTATTTCTAAACTTTATGAAACCTTTCTAAATTCAAAATTTGTGCTATTTTAGAAATATGAGGATTTTGCGGTCATTTTAGAAAATAAACAATAAAAATATAGTATTTTTGATAATTGTATTTTTAAGTCTCCGTTTCAACTATTAAAAAATCTATAGAAAACAAAATTCTATAAATGTTTTTTATTTTTGATTTGATTAGAAGATATTATTTTAAATTTATTACAAATGATGATATTACATTCACAACTAGCCAATCTAATCTCGTGCAGCATTTGGAAATACACTGAATCATTCCACAAATGACTTCATAATAGACAATTTTATTCGCACCACAAAAATTTACGATGAACGGTTCTCCATGCTCCATACTAACGGTAGACAACTTTATCCTTGACACACGGGACCACGAACGGCTCTACATGCACCATGACGAATGGATCTCCATAAACTTGTCTCTATTAATTTGCAATAATTCGCATTTTGTAAATCAAACCCCATATCCCATGATGTAGAAACAATAACTAACTCATGGTCAACCACTAAACCAAGGGGACTTCCACTGTTTCTGATTTGTTAGTTGATAAATTTGTTTATACAGAAGATGTCTTTTCAAGCTCTCTTCCTCTTAGACGAATACTCTGGTTAGGGATATGTAAAGAGTGACACGAAAATATCGTATTTGATCGTATTTGGAGTTGGGTAGACCGTCATGGTTTCACTCACGGATTGCGAGTAAAACGCATTTCTAGTTTTCCTCTTTCTTGTGTTCTGTTTAACATCTATGTTTTATGATTTTTCCAGATTCAGTGTTTATTCCCATTAAATGAATTTCAGTCGACAAATAAAAATTACAAAATCTTATATAATTTGAGAATATGAAGTTATATACTTGTAATAAAAGAATATACAATAATATTAATTTTTTAACAATACTAATAATAATTATTATATATTATTATCTTATTATACAAAATTATCTTATTATATGAAGTTATATATTCGACGTGAACGCGACACGTAACCAAAATTATAACTCACCAGATCGCGATATGTGTAAATAACTAACGAGATTTTGACATATGTGTTAAATATTTAAATTTTAAATATAAATATTCATACATAGTGTTAAAAAAAAAGATAAATTTTCAGAAATGCCACTTTTGAAATGCCACTTTTCAGAAATGCCACATTTTCAAAATCTTTTCAAAAATACCACTAATATTATATCATTTATTCAAAATATCATTTATGTTTGGGTTAACTATGTTATGTTAGGGTTTAGTTTTGAGGGTTTAGGGTTTGTTAGGGTCAAACCCCTTTTAAAAGTTTAAAATTTTAGGATTTAAGTATTAAAAAATCATTAATTTGTGTGATATTTTTTAAAATGGACAACTCATTGTGGCATGTGATATTTTTGAAATTCTCCCTAAAAAAAGAAACATAAATATAGCAAAAATAGAAATTTTAAAACTAAAATAGAAGATTATATCAAAAATATAAAAAAGAACTCATTAGTCAAAAAAATTCATTTAATTGCAAGAAAACAAAAAAAAATATTTATAATTTTTAATTTTAAAATATTAATTCAAAAAAAGATGAGGAAGTATAAAATGAGAACAATAATTACTAAATTTTCATGTTAAATAAAAAAAGAAAAAAAAGAAGAAGTTCAAAGATCTAAAAAAGAAAATATGAAAATTTCAAAAAAATTATTCTTCAATCATATAATGAAATTATATATATAATTAAGTCGATGGAAGATCATTTTTTATGGTAGAATCTATTTGAAATTGAGAATATTGGTAATAACGAAAAGTTTGGTGAATGTTTTGGTGGTAACTATGATGAAGTAGTTGTGATACATGTTGATAATAAAATTAGGGATGTAAATTAGTTTTTTTTCACACCAAAAACAAGGTGAGTTAATCAATTCGAGATTCAAGAAAATATTGGTTATACCGAAAAATTCGAAAAAATCGGCAAACTTTTTGGTGGTAACTATGATAAAATTGTTGTGATACATGTTGACAATAAAAATAATATGGGGATATAAATTAGTCTTTCTCACCGAGAATTACGTGAATTACTTCATTCTTTATTTTCGGGTTTTAATTAAGAATCACGTCTACCTTTTCTCCAAAAGTCTTTAGACCCAACTATTTACCAACAATAATCATTCACTTTGGTTTTTGTGAAACACAATTTTTAAAAAATCGAGAGTCCTAAATATATTCAAATAGTTCTCGTAATTTCTCAAGATTGGATAATAGTTCTTTAACAAAAAAAAATGGGGTTTCTCGGTAAGTTAAAATCAATAATGTCATCTTCATTTGGATTATTATGGTAAGATGTTTCACCGAATGTGATTTGTAAGTAGAAGGCTGACTCAGTGTGAGAGGATTTCATCGAACGTCACACAGTCTTCCAGAATAAACCTGTGACAAACGGTATTAGAGCGGATTTGTTGTTCGTTGCTTTGCCAAGCGTCCAAAGTGGGTAGGCAAAAAACCTCTTTTGGTGGCGATTAAAGTCGGGATGGCAAATATAGTGCTCAAGGGGAGCCGATTTCCAGAGGCTAAAGGTGAGGGGGTTATCGAATGGAGTGGGGGCAAGAGTTATCTCGCAATGTTACAACAGATGATCATAAGAGATTTTCCCTGTACACGAGGGCGTGCAGTACACACCTTTTTTTTTACGATTGTGACTCGTTGCATCGCTTCCGCAGGATCATCTAGACTGGAAGGGTTTGGGCTTCAGTGAAAGGGGCGTGCAAGATTGGAAAGGGGCGTGCATGACCAAGGTTGGAAAGACCCTTTGGAGTTAGGCAGACCAGCCCGATTGAGTTCAGGATATCTATCGCTGATCATGAATCTGACTTTGAAGAAGAGAATAGGCCATCCCTGCAAAAATTGGTCGGGTACCGGAGTTGTATCCCTGAGGAGCCCGAGGCAGGAAGAAACCAGTTGAATGTGATCCGTAAGTAGAAAACTGGCTCAATGTGAGAGGATTTCATCGAGCATCGCATGGTCTTCTGGAATAAGCATGTGACACATTGCTTAATAGTCGAAAAACTCACGTATAGAAAGTTAAGGGTTTTTTTTAATAACTCAGGTATTCCGGACCGTTGGCTTCGACAGTCCTGGGATGATGTGGCTCTTTGGGTACCAGTCATCATGTGAGTCATCTAGGTCGAATCCCATAAGCTAACTGGCCCAACAACCTGAGTTAGTTTCCAAGGGTATTCGAACCTGGGACACGACCTATTACAGAGATTCGGTCTTCCCTACCCCCACGGTCGCTGGGTTTTTAAGTATTTTTTAGGTAAACAAAATTGAAACATTTGTTTTTCTTCATTTTAATAACTTCAAAATTTCTATTTTTAGGTAAACAAAAGAACATACTTTAAATTATAAAATTTAATAAGATGTTTCCAAACGATTAATTTAAATTTGTTACACATGTGTTTTTAATTATATAGTAACTAGATTAGGATCAGCATGATTCGCGGGTAAAAATATACAAATTTTTTATTGCTATAAATATTTCGTTCAGAAGTTGATAACCCTTATAACTATGACATGTGTAGTTAGATTTTAGATTAGAATCCATATTTTGTGTTCTTAGTTCGAACACGAAGATGAAGAAGAGATTAGTTCACCTTGTTCTTGGTGAGAGAAGACTAATTTACATCCCTATTAATTTTATTGCCAACATATATTACAATATAATTTCATCATAGTTACCACCAAAACTTTCGCCGAATTTTCTAACATAACCAATACTTTGTTAAATCTCAAAGTTGTTTCCACTATAGAAATCTGTTCTTCCACCAACTATTTTTTCCACCGTCAAATCAACCATTGTTTTGCCAAGATTTTACACCTTGTCAATATTTTTCATATTCATAAGAAGTTAAATATCTACTTACACAATGAACCAAAATACAATGCTAAATATATAAATATAAAAAACCATATGCTAAGACTTGTAATAGATTTTGGCTATATATGATTGCTTTGTTCACACGACAAAACGAATAAACTAAACACAAACCAAACAATTCTCAAAGTGGATAGCTGTTAAAATTTGTTGTAGATTCTAGCCACCGAAATGATTATTTGAAAATGACAAATTATTCCAGTATCTTTATCCATCGTAACAAATCTCTGCACATGTTCAACGTGTTTATTCAAACATTCTATTAACCTATTACAACTACAAAAACACACTTATTTTGCTTTACCACCATAACCTATTGGACAATCGATCTTTTATTTTGCTTTTTAACATGTAAAAATAAAATATTATTAAAAATATGTGTATGCATGCGGGTCCTAATCTAGTATGTTATAATTTATTAACACATGTCACAATCTCATTAACCATTGACACGTGTCGCGATTTGGTGAATTATAAGTTTGCCTACTTGTCGCTCACGTTGAACGCATCCAACGTTGGTTTGCTTCCAAGCAAATTGGTTTCTCATAAGACAATAACGGTGGAAGTGAAGAAGATTATAAACCCAAATTTTGGAATAGCAAACTATACTTGAACGTAAATTGGGAGAAATAGCCGAAGATGAAGATAATCGATTAATTTGATTGACTTGAAAGCAACAATAACTCCAAAAATAAAAGCAAGGGAAGACGAAGAGGGAAATTCAAGCAGCGAAAGGAGCAGAAGATGATTGGTTGATCTAGTCAAGGACACATGATATTTTTTGGTGTGATGACGTGACGCTAACGAGAGAAAATTATTTCTCTCTTATATATATGTATATGATTTTTTATTTTTAAATTAAAATTATTTAATATCTAACTAAAAAAATTCAATCAATGATAACAAATATTGTATAATACAAACGATCACAATATATGAATGAATTTAATTTTTGCATAGAAATTAAACTTGAAAAAATTAAATAAAATGATACTAGAAAAATTCTTAAAATATCTTTAAAAAAAAGACGGAGGGAGTATTATGTATGCTTTCTATTATTTGAAATGGTTCAGATTGATTCACAAAAAATGGAAATAAAAATCTATAACTATGAAGCATATTTTATTCAAATTCACTGAATTGACACGTTCTTAATATTAGCTCGATATAAATGCTTTGTTTGAAATCAAGTCAAGTATCTAAAGGTAAAAAAATAAAACTAATCTAGTCTTTTTTTATTTTTTACTGGCGAGGTTCTTCAATATATAAATTTTTGTTATTATAAATCAATCTATCACAACACGACATTTGGCATCTAGACTCGTGCTTGAATCATTCGAGAAAGTGGTCTTCCACATTACCGCATAAGGGCATCTTTCAGCATCAGTCCATCTGGAGGAATACACAACTAAACAAGTGTATAACAAACCGATTCAGTTTACACATAGATAATTGGTGATAAAACACGACGAGCACATCTCTTAAGACAAATATGCGAGAGGCATCATTACGCAAATCTACTCATGCGCATGAACCAATGAAGTGCTATAAATTGTTAGCACACCGAACCTACCCCACACACGGTTCATGAGGGAAGCCGATGACATGTGGATAACTCATACACAACACGTTTCAAGTATCTAGCATCCGAACTTAGATGATGAAATTTTTTATAATACAAGTTTAAACATCATTTATCTAAGTCTGAACCTCTCTTTGCTAGAATTTTACTTTAGAGAGAAAACACTTTTAAACACTATAAACACATATCCATCCGCATAAAACTTATGCACATGCTCTATTATTTAACCCTATATGAACCACCTGTGTCTTGAGTATATGAGAGTCTTCATGAATCACCTTCCTTGCTGCTCCATGAGACTTGAAGTATTTTCTTTTTGGCGTATGTCCATTTGCTCCTCAGCTATCGATCATTGACAGTCCAGAAAATCCTTTCCAGAATGCAACAACCCAAATTTTAGCATGAAATATTTGATGCTAAAAGGAGAAAAGTATTAAGCCATTGCGCCGAGGAGAGTATCGCCAACGAAAGCCTCCAAATGAACAAAGAAGTCGATCCTTGTCGCCTCACTAGAAATCGGGGAAAAAATTATGTCAAAGCAAGGCGATGATTTGCAAAAACAAATAAATAGACGTGTTAGTGCTTGTCAATTCGCGGGAACCAGGGCAAGGCATCATCAAACCTCTATAGATACCATCCAAGAGAAGGTGCGATAAGTATGGTGCAAGTACCAAGCGGAGAGACTGAACTACCTAAACAAGGAATCTGCGACATTGACTTTTGTGAAAACACATAAAAGATCTCAAAAAATTCGAAAGAATTTCTCTATCTCCTCAGATTTGGAAATGTTTTCCTAATTAAGTCACATTTTGATGTACCTTGTATGAGGAGATTTAGAATCAAGTCGACACGAAGCCAAAACAAAGAAGAATTAGTTATGATAGTGTTTGTAGAAGCAAAATGTATAAATTTTCGTATTAAAATAATAAATAAAATACAATATATGATCAAAATATACACGCATTAATTTTTTTTTCACTGATATCCCATCCGTTTCATAAAGAGTGTTATTTTAGAGTTATTTTTTTGTTCATAAAAAGTGTCATTCTACGTTTCCAATGTGATTTTTCGAAGCAATTTCTCTTTTATCCCTCATTAAAATTAAAATAAATTAAATTTAAACCATTGATGTTTAATTAATAGTATATTAAATATGGGTATTTTAGTATTCCTAAAAGCTTCTTAATCTGCGTGAAATGTGTCAAAATGACACTTTTTGTAAAATGAAAGGAGTATTATATCTTATTATATAAAGTAGAATGCGTTCAACGTGAGCACGATACGTAGGCAAAATTGTAACTCACCAGATTGTGAAACGTATAATTGTTAATTTAGATTATAACACGTGTCAATTCGCACGACACATAAAAAAAATTATAACCCATCAAATCACGACACATGTAATTATTTAAATCATTTAAATTGTGACATTTTAATAGACTAATATTTTTTTTTCTTAACCTAATTATTCCTTACATCTTAAATCAGATTGTTGTTTAACTTAAATAAAATAGTAATAATAAATAAAATAAAAGGAAAATAAAACATATTAGTATGTCGTTAGATACAAGGCATATTTGTTACAATTTAAAAAATTAATATTTAATTAACATATATCATATAAATAAAGGAAATTTTTTTGATTTTCTAAACATTTTTTTGCACAAAAAAGTTTCTGTTACAATTTCAAATTATAAATGTCCGTATTAGAAAAATGGAAACATGATCACATGCATAAATTTTTATCAGTAAAATGGAAACATCTCATGCACGAATATGTTTAATTGGAAAGTTGAAAAAGGGACGCGAGACTATATCTAATCAAAGTTAATAGAAACAAATAGGATATATAAATCAAAAAAGAAAAAAAAATAGAAAGATATGTAAATTTAATTAAAATTTTAAAATATGCATAAGCATGCCAAACAAAAAAACAATATCAACAAACATACTTATGTTTATCAATAGATTTATAGAATATCACAAAAAATAAAAATCTTCAACCTATCATAATATTAGTACTTTCCAATACTTGGAGATTTTAAATTGTATGAAAATTTATAAACATTCAAAAATAATAATATTATATTTACTATAAGATTCAAGAGTTTATAAGGTTTGACGAGTATAGATCTCTATGAGAAAAAAACGATGACATAGATTGTAAACAATTACCAATCATGTATTTATGTGATGTTTGCTAACATTATTTATAAATATGTTTATGGGTTTTTATGAGGTTATTAACATAAAATTTACTCTTTTTCTTATTTTAACTCTACAATATTTAAATTGTTTTTACAATTTTATCACATAATTAATAAATATTCATAACGGGTAAAAATATGATTTTTTATTGTTATTAAGAATATGATTTGAATTCTGTTTATATATATTTTTGGATCTGCATGATATAATATAAATTGATCTCTAATGATTTAAGATCCGCATTTAAATAGTATTTAAAAATATTTTGACAATTAAATGGTTACTAATTTAAATTTAAATATTTATATCAATAGTTTCTAATATGTTTACCAGCGTATCAACGCGGGTCCTAATCTAGTATTATATAAACCATAGTTCAATATTACACGAAGCCGACGGATGATGAAAAGATATCTCCGGAAAGAAAGTCGGCGGAAAAGATAATTTCCCGGAAGTTGAGCAAAAAAATGGGAAACTAGAACCTAATCCAACGAGAAAGGGGACCGATGAAAAACAAAAAGAACCATAGCCAGTAAAACTGAACCGAAACTCTCCCACGACTTTTTCCAAAGAACATAAAAACGCAGTACATGTGCTAACAAACATAAGTTTCGAGTAGAACAAAAAAACAAAGGCCCCTCCAGAAGACTGGAAAACTTAAAGATATAACTAAATCAAACTCAACAATCAACAACACCAACATAAACGAACGCATGACCAAAATGGAATAGAGTAAAAAAACTACACCAACACGACCTCTCCAAAGAAACGGTAAACTCGAGAGGATCTAGTCTCAAGGTAAAGATACATTGACTTCATGAAGGAAAAATACCAAATAGAACCAACAACTCTTACACGCGGACACTCGTAATCTAGCCTCAGCCATCTACAACATAAAGACTGGCAACTCCTCGCAGGAGAAGAACTGAAGATCGAACCCATTGCTTCATCTTGAAACCAACTACCAACCCTAAAAGGCCTCAGGGGAAGACTATTAAATGCCTCCACAACGAAATACCATCTGAATGACGAACCCAAACAGCAAAACCTAGTCAACCTCTAAGCACAAAAACCGGAGAGGAACACACAATGTAGAAGTACCATGATCCAAATCATACCCCTTATCAGAGAAACCCAAACTCGTAACCCGAAAGCAAAACACGACCAATCCGAGGGCAATCAATACTAATCAACAAAACAAGCAAACCCATATATAAGAAAACAAATCCGACTACGATGGAAACCAGAGAAGATGACACAACTGAGGCTTCTGTAGTGACCTTGGAGTCCTCTGGCGAGCAGGCGAGCCCACTGACAAGCCACTGGCCCATGTGTGTTTTATAGGTTTTTATGAGGTTATTAACATAAAATTTACTCTGTTTTTTATTTTAACTCTACAATATTTAAATTATTTTTACAATTTTATCACATAATTAATAAATATTCATAACGGGTAAAAATATGATTTTTTTTGTTATTAAGAATATGATTTGAATTCTGTTTATATATTTTTGGATCTGCATGATATAATATAAATTGATCTCTAATGATTTAAGATCCGCATTTAAATAGTATTTTAAAATGGTTATGATCTTTTCGACCGAAAAGAAGGAATAGTGCGTATTTTTCGTTGGGGATTTCCTGGAAAAAATCAGTATTGAATCAAAAGAAAAAGATAAAATGGATTCATAGGGTTTTGACAATTAAGTGGGTTACTAATTTAAATTTAAATATTTATATCAATATTTTCTAATATGTTTACCCGCGTATAAACGCGGGTCCTAATCTAGTACTGTATAAACCATAGTTCAATATTACACGAAGCCGACGGATGATGAAAAGATATCTCCGGAAAGAAAGTCGGCGGAAAAGATAATATCCCGGAAGTTGAGCAAAAAAATGGGAAACTAGAACCTAATCCAACGAGAAAGGGGACCGATGAAAAACAAAAAGAACCATAGCCAGTAAAACTGAACCGAAACTCTCCCACGACTTTTTCCAAAGAACATAAAGACGCAGTACATGTGCTAACAAACATAAGCTTCGAGTAGAACAAAAAAACAAAGGCCCCTCCAGAAGACTGGAAAACTTGAAGACAATACTAAATCAAGCTCAACCATCAACAACACCAACATAAACGAACGCATGACTGAAATGGAATAGAGTAAAGAAACTACACCAACACAACCTCTCAAAAAAACGGTAAACTCGAGAGGACCTAGTCTCAAGGTAAAGATACCTTGACTTCATGAAGGGAAAATACCAAAGAGAACCAACAACTCTTACACGCGGACACTCGTAATCCAGCCTCAGCCATCTATAGCCTAAAGACTGGCAACTCCTCGCAATAAAAGAATTGAAGATCGAACCCATTGCTTCATCTTGAAACCAACTACCAACCCTAAAAGGCCTCAGGGGAAGACTATTAAATGCCTCCACAGCGAAATACCATCTGAATGACGAACCCAAACAGCAAAACCTAGTCAACCTCTAAGCACAAAAACCGGAGAGGAACACACAATGTAGAAGTACCATGATCCAAATCATACCCCTTATCAGAGAGACCCAAACTCGTAACCCGAAAGCAAAACACGACCAATCCGAGGGCAATCAATACTAATCAACAAAACAAGCAAACCCATATATAAGAAAACAAATCCGACTACGATGGAAACCAGAGAAGATGACACAACTGAGGCTTCTGTAGTGACCTTGGAGTCCTCTGGCGAGCAGGCGATCCCACTGACAAGCCACTGGCCCATGTGTGTTTTATAGGTTTTTATGAGGTTATTAACATAAAATTTACTCTATTTTTTATTTTAACTCTACAATATTTAAATTATTTTTACAATTTTATCACATAATTAATAAATATTCATAACGGGTAAAAATATGATTTTTTGTTATTAAGAATATGATTTGAATTCTGTTTATATATTTTTGGATCTGCATGATATAATATAAATTGATCTCTAATGATTTAAGATCCGCATTTAAATAGTATTTTAAAATGGTTATGATCTTTTCGACCGAAAAGAAGGAATAGTGCGTATTTTTCGTTGGGGATTTCCTGGAAAAAATCAGTATTGAATCAAAAGAAAAAGATAAAATGGATTCATAGGGTTTTGACAATTAAGTGGGTTACTAATTTAAATTTAAATATTTATATCAATATTTTCTAATATGTTTACCCGCGTATAAACGCGGGTCCTAATCTAGTACTGTATAAACCATAGTTCAATATTACACGAAGCCGACGGATGATGAAAAGATATCTCCGGAAAGAAAGTCGGCGGAAAAGATAATATCCCGGAAGTTGAGCAAAAAAATGGGAAACTAGAACCTAATCCAACGAGAAAGGGGACCGATGAAAAACAAAAAGAACCATAGCCAGTAAAACTGAACCGAAACTCTCCCACGACTTTTTCCAAAGAACATAAAGACGCAGTACATGTGCTAACAAACATAAGCTTCGAGTAGAACAAAAAAACAAAGGCCTCTCCAGAAGACTGGAAAACTTGAAGACAATACTAAATCAAGCTCAACCATCAACAACACCAACATAAACGAACGCATGACTGAAATGGAATAGAGTAAAGAAACTACACCAACACAACCTCTCCAAAAAAACGGTAAACTCGAGAGGACCTAGTCTCAAGGTAAAGATACCTTGACTTCATGAAGGGAAAATACCAAAGAGAACCAACAACTCTTACACACGGACACTCGTAATCCAGCCTCAGCCATCTATAGCCTAAAGACTGGCAACTCCTCGCAATAGAAGAATTGAAGATCGAACCCACTGCTTCATCTTGAAACCAACTACCAACCCTAAAAGGCCTCAGGGGAAGATTATTAAATGCCTCCATAACGAAATACCATGACGAACCCAAACAGCGAAACCTAGCCAACCTCTAAGCACAAAAACCGGAAAGGAACACACAATGTAGAAGTACCATGATCCAAATCATACCCCTTATCAGAGAGACCCAAACTCATAACCCGAAAGCAAAACACGACCAATCCGAGGGCAATCAATACTAATCAACAAAACAAGCAAACCCATATATAAGGAAACAAATCTGACTACGATGGAAACCAGAGAAGATGACACAGCTGAGGGTTCTGTAGTGACCTTGGAGTCCTCCGGTGAGCAAGCGAGCCCACTGACAAGGCACTGGCCCCTGCCAAGACCACCAAAAGCTCCAAACTTGTGAGGCTGCAGTAGATCAGAAGGCGAAAATGAATGACGTTTGCATGGGAGAGCACCGTCCAAGGAGAGGAACGACACCATTGTCCACCGTCGACCTTACCACCACCGGAAGCAAATGAGAATCCGAATCGTATCTCCACCCTAACCTAGATGAGTGCAATCTATCTACCCCGAAGACCAAGCTAAAACCAACCAAAAGAAAGAAGCTGACCTACGAAGAACCAGAAGACCGGTGCCGACGCTATCAGAGCTGACGGTCATTGATACTCACAACAAGAGATGTCTTCGACGGCGACTGGAAAGAGAAGGCAAAGAAAAACTAGGGTTTTTAATTGATGGAACAATCGGGATATTTTTTGGTGGAACTGATCACTTGTAGTACCTAAATGTTGGATAATTTTGTCAAAAATATTTTTTGTTATTCAAGAACAAGTAGATCAACGGTTACTAAACTTGGGTTGCTTTGGGCTAACATGCTTATAGGCAATTAGGTAATTACGCTTATGGGCCATAAGTTATGGCAATTGAAGGGGTTTTAAAACCGAAAACAATTTAAAAACCGATCAAAAAGGTCGGTCAAGGTGATATGGAAAATGTTTTCTCGTGATTTTCACGAAGTTACCACAAATGGCAACAACGTGATATTAATAAAAAGCTGAGGGTAATAATGGAAAAATAAAATTGAGTGCTAGGGCTCGTAAAACTCTTCAAAATCTTGTGAAAGCCCCTTTTACATCTAATCTCTGTATCCCTCTCAACCTTGGATCTTTCTCATAAGTGTTCATAGAGAAGACGAACGAGTGTGCTTCCACAAACCCTAAAATATGTCCGGCGGATTCTTCCGGGTGAGTTTCCGATCATCTTGTTTCCTTTTTCTTCTCGAATACTGCGACTGATGTATCATCTTTTAGATCCAGATCGATGCTATTCAAAGTTCGCAAGCCCTTCAAGTTATTCTCTTCCCATGGTTTGGATACGCTCTGATTCCTCTTTGTTTGAGTTTTATTAGGGTACTTCCGCCGAGCAGGATACTCGGTTTTCTAACAAGCAAGCAAAATTGATGAAAAGCCAGAAATTCGCTCCGGAGTTGGAGAATCTGGTCAGTTTCGGACGGAAGTCCTTATTTTGTACTCTTCCAAATTAACGATTCATAAATAGTTTTGGTGTGCATTCGTGACTTCTGTATCAAATAGGTCATCTATTGCATATTTTACTATGAAATTAAGTTTTGGGAGGGCTTGATGGTGTATCTTTATTCCACCTGTGGTAACTGAAATCCTCTGCTTGGCTTGGTGTCAGGTCGATGTAACCAAAGTGAAGATGGATGTTATGAAGCCTTGGATTGCGACTAGAGTCACTGAGCTTCTTGGTTTTGAAGATGAAGTGCTGATCAACTTTATATACGGTCTGCTTGATGGGAAGGTAGCTGATCACTGACCTTTGCTTTTCTATTCCTTAACCATGTTTTATTCGACCCTAAATTGTTAGCATGGTATGTACTGGAAGGTTAATTTTTCATCAGTCTTGTTGGTTGATGTTACTTGAGATAAAGGGATAATATGGTTTCATAGCCATGTCATGGACACAAGTGAGCTTTATTTTTTTGGGTGTTGTGATGCTTTTGTTGGACTAATATCCAATTTGAACGGTGTTTATAATGTAGGTAGTGAACGGTAAGGAGATTCAGATTTCGCTAACTGGATTCATGGAGAAAAATACTGGCAAGTTCATGAAAGAACTCTGGACACTTCTTCTAAGCGCACAGAATAATTCAAGTGGTGTTCCACAGCAGTTCTTAGATGCTAAAGAAGCTGAAACAAAGAAGAAACAGGTATTCTTGGGAAGTCATTTTGAAGTTAAGATTGATGATGAATGACTTCTTTCTCCTGCCGTCTCATGATTATTTTCCTTTCCTGGCAGGAAGAAGCAATAGAAAAAGCAGATCAGTTAGCAAATGAAATAGGGAGGAGAAGGGAGAGAGAAAATAAGAACATTGAGCATGATATGTTGAGGAAAATAGTAAGACTAACTTATTCATGCTAGAGTTTCAGTCTTTACAGATGCTCTTCTGGTTTTAACATTCGCCTGTTCTTTTCATGTTATTCAGATAGCTTCTGCAATTATTAGGGTTCATGTGCTTTACCTCAACTACTGTAGGACAGCGGCGTTGAATCCAAGGTGGCAAATGGCATGGAGACAAAACCTTCAAGAGATCGTCCAGAGGACGAAAGAAGGGCTGATGAGAAGAATGGTGTAAAAGAAAGGAGAAGGTATGGTTCTCTTAATGCCTACGTTTTCATTACATATCTTGTAAATACCAGGCGTATTTTATTGAAATTAAATAGCGCACCTCCGATTTCTATTCATCACTATATGCCCTTGTGTTCTTTATCACGCGTCCTATTATTCTTGATTGAGTCCATCCTTCTGTTGTACATGAATTAGCTCTATTAAATACTCACTAGCAAGGTTTGTATAAGTATTTCCATCAGTGGCTGTGCTGGGTCTTCTAGCCTTTTAGCATTTTTAGTTATGCTACTGGTGCTTTGCATGTGCATTGGGTTTGCTGGTGGTCCAGAATTCTGTTTGTGGCTAAGGGTATAATGTGAGTGTGTTTTGACATTGCCTCCCTGATGCAGGGATCTGATATCTCCACGTCGCAGAGATGCATCCCGCTCACCCCTCCGGTAATTCTTCAATCATTTTGTTCCTCTAATACCATTTCTATATGTGAGTGTATTAATTCGTTGCTTTGCAGAGGTTCACGTTCTAGGTCGATCAGCAGAACAAGTTCAGGATCCAGAAGTTATTCTCGGTATGTGCTTTCCATAACTATTTTCCTAAATCCAATGATTTTCAACTCGTTAGTTCTATATCTATTATTTCCTGTAAATCCTAGTGCAGTTTTTGCTAATGGCTTTGATCTACTTGTACAACAGTGAACGGAAATCAAGGAGCTTGTCTCGAGCATCAGATGCCTCCATCTCACCCAGAAAGCGGAGATCATCGTATTCAAAGCGTAGATCCAGGTCACCGTCTCCTCGACGACGTAGAATACATTCTCCCTATGGAAGCAGGTCACGGTCACCTATTAGACGTCACAGATCCCCATCACCACAAAGGCGCCGCCGTGTATCTACACCTGAGAGACGCCGTCAATCACCACCCTCTTCAAGGCGTCGCAGGTCTCCATCGCCCTTTAGGCGGCGTAGGTCACCATCCCCGCTTGCTAGGAGGCGCAGGTCACCATCACCACCTTTTAGGCGACGCAGGTCACCGTCACCGCCTCTAAGACCACGCAGGTCACCGTCACCTCCTGCTAGGCGTCGCGGGTCTCCATTGTCCTTTAGGCGACGTAGGTCTCCTTCACCGCCAGCTAGGCGGCGCAGGTCTCCAACTCCACTCTATAGGCGTAACAGGTCACGGTCACCACCGGCTAAGCGGGAAAGGTCTGAGTCACCAGGGAGGTCTCCCTCACCAGTGGCTAGGCGCAGGGCACCCGCTGGACAAAGGTTGCCTTCTCCTCCCGCTGGGCCAAGGTTGCCTTCACCACCCGCTGGACAAAGGTTGCCTTCACCACCCGCTGGGCAAAGGTTGCCTTCACCACCTGCTGGGCAAAGGTTGCCTTCACCACCCCCTAGGAATGCAGGATCACCTTCACCAATTAGGATAGGACGACCTCATTCAGCCAATCACCTTGAATCACCATCACCCAGTTCACTGTCCCCTCCTGTTAGGAAAAAAAGATTACCATCTCCACCTGTTAGAAGACGCAGTTCACTGACACCTGCCAAAGAGCGAGGCTCCCTGGCACCAGCTGGACGTCCTAAAGCAGAACCCTCTTCACATCTCAAGCAGGGTGGATCTATGTCACCTGTTAGAGGTCGAGGTAGATCTTCTCCTTCCTCTCGACATCATAAAGCAGCGCGCTCTCCTGTTCGGCACAGATCACGAACCCCTGTCAACCGGCGTAGTCGAAGATTGACATCTGCTTCACGATCACCTGATGACAGCCGTAGGAGACGATCCCCATCTTGGAGCAGATCTTCGTCTAGGTCACCCTCACCATCTGTTCGCCGTACATCTCCTTCACCAAGTGGAAGAAAACAGCGGAGGGACAGAAGATCTCCTGGACATCCATCTGAAGAGCAAGATAGGTATGCTCTACTTGACTCCATTTACCATTTTATTTGTGTAAATGCCTTTTAACATAAGGTGCTATAAACTCTTGCAAGTTGCATGCAGATTCTTCTTATCAATAGTTGTCAACTCCTTAACCATCTGTCTGCTTTCGCATTGCATATAGAGAGGACATGGATCAGAAATCCAAGCTGTTAAAGAAAACTTCAGTGCAGTCACCTGATTCTGATAAGAGGAAACAACTACCGGAGAAGGTGCAAGAAGTCGGGCATGTAGAACATGCGAAGGATCAAGAGAGAAACAGGTGCATTTTTGTTTCTTTTCCTTTTTTCATATGATATTCTTGCCTTGAGATTTTGTGGTCTGTTAACCGTTGGACTATTCAACTTCTCAACAGTGAAAAGTTGTCTGAGAGGCGTTCCGGTCATAGAATCCATGGTTCAAAGATGTCCCCTTCTAGAGTAGAAAATTCAGAAGGAAAGAGACAGCCTCCTTCAAATAAAGGGAAGGACAGTGAGCAACTTGAGAAAGAGGATAACAGGGATCTGAATGCAAACCTTTCTTCTGATTCTAAGGAAAGCAGCAGGCATCGAACTAAAGATAAAAAGAGAAGAAAGCATAAAAGGTCTGACAGGGAAGAAGTATCCTCAGACGATAATGGCAGTTCTGATTCTGACCTAGAAGATAGGAAGGAGGCTAAAAGGAGGAGGAAGGAGGAAAAAAAAACGAGAAAGGAGGAGAAGAAACGCAGGCGAGAGGAGAGACGTCGTAAAAGGGAAGAGCGTCGTGGTGAGAAGCTGAAACATAAGAATAGAGAGCATTCTGATTCTTCAGGGGGTGAAGCTGAGACCCATCCTAAGAATAGAAAAGGGGAGGAGTCAGATCCAAAGAGGCTTGAGATTGAGCTGAGAAACAAAGCACTCGAGTCATTGAAAGCAAAGAAGGGCATCAGCAACTAAATCCTTATCCTGTTACTGCGTATCTAGCGTTATTTGAACATCATTTTAAGACACAGTCTTGCTAGATTTATCTTTATGCGTGCTTCTTCTTAAATCTTCCAAACTTTCTTATCTATTGTGTTTGTTGGTGGCAGCAAAATTGGACAAGTGACAATTACTCTGCTATTCTTGAGTGCAGACTTTATGCAGACATTCATGGCTGATCTTCTGGTAATAGCTTCTTGCATTTGAGTAGTTTTTGTTAAAATTTGGTATTGTGATTCTCCGGGAATTCTTGGTTAGCTTCGAGTTTGGGTTTGATACAAGAATGCCCATGCTTCACCAATGTTGGATTAACTGAAATACCAATTCCCATTTTATACTGAAACTTGGTTGTCCTCTGGGATTTGTTTTTAGATGAGTATAGTGTCAACTACAGGACTTGGTTAAGAAAGTGGCTATATTGCGGATCCTCTCATTTGTGCCTGGACTCGGTCAGGTGAAGCACACAATCTCTTTTCGTGTGTGTCTTAGATTAGCAAAGGCTTTTAACCTAATATGTCTCATACTATTAGATTTGGTGTTGCCTGCATGTTGTTTTTGCTTCTTGCTTGAGAATTCTGGTTCTTATATCCTCTTATGCAATAACAACTTTCTTCCCCCTTTTAATTCACAACCAATTTAGTAGAAGGAATATCTTACAGATGGGAATTTTATAGATTATGAGTTTGCGTCTGGGTTCAATCGCTGTTCACACTACCCCAAATGTAATCGATACAAATACAAATGTTACAAGGTTACCAGTTTGCGTCTGGGTTCAATCGCTGTGAACCTCAAACGTAATTGATACAAATACAAATGTTACAAGGTTACCTTTGTGAGTTGTTTGTATATTTTCCTCTTAGACTCCATGGAAGATGTAGTCGTCATGAGGAAGTGGTTCAGTACCATCAAGATACGACACCACTCTTCTCATGAGTGGCCTGACTTGGGGAGATCGGTTTGTACATAGAAGTCCTAATTTAAGAACGAGCAGCACTTCCTGAGCCGCCAATTCCTCTCGATTAATTCTTGCATCGCAGCACTCGAGTAGATTGCCATTCCTAGATCTTTGAAGCACCCAATTCACCAAACTGATCTCTTCTGGTGGCCTAGTCGGCTCTATGGCTTTTCGCGCACAGGTGATCTCAATTATTAGCACCCCAAATGCAAAAACATCTGTGTCACGTGTCTGTGCCGCTGCTGTCTCAACAAGCTCTGCAGCTACATGACCTGTGTTGCTGTGCCTGTTTCCCTGCCCGTAATCTCCAAGTCGAGCATGCAGCTCTTGGTCAAGGAGCACAGTGCTGCTTTTGATGTTCCCATGAATGATAGTTCTCTGACACTCGGGGTGTAGGTACTGCAATGCTGAGGTAATCCCCTTTATGATATTGAACCGATCTGACCAGTTTAAAACCGGTCGTTCATTGCTAAACAAGAATCGGTCAATACTTCCGTTGGGAACATACTCGTAAACGAGATAGACCTCGTTTTCTCGGCTGCCGTATCCAAGTAGATTAACTAGGTTTCTGTCTTATCCTGGACATAACATCTATTTGGGCCACCACGGAAAGTCTTCGCTGCCTTGTGCTGCAGGTAATTCTTTTTAGGCGATTATTTCGGCAGGAGGCAGCTGTCCTCGGAAGAAACTTCCAGATCTTCCTTCTCCTAGAAGTCTAGAGCTGTCGAAACCACCTGTTTCGCTGGAAATTGTCTGGTGGGAAAATCCTCTTGCACCTCCTGGGAAGAGTATTTGCCTTCTATGGAAGATCTGAAACCCTAAGAGAATCAGGATCACAATCACAACGGCTGCTGATGCAGTGCAGATTACGATCAATTTTGTGTTGTTCGAATTCTTTTTGACTGAGATCGGAGGATTTGGGGATGGAGACAGCGGCGGCTGCCGGTCTGGAAGAGAAGGAAGCTTGGTGATATCCAAGTCTGATGCTTTCCCTTCTATGCTGAAGCTCCAGCCTAAAATACTGTGTGTGCTTGTGACAGTTCCGCAGCTTGCAGAGAATCCGATATAATTTTGTTTGGCGAGAATCTCAGAAAGATTTAGTTTTCTCGAGAGAAGAGGCAAGTTTGGCTTCGACCGTTCTAGAGGAGCCAATGTGACATTGAGCATCATCTCGGCCGCGTTGTATTCAATCCACACTCTAATCCGCTCCCCACTTGCCATCCTCAAGCTTATGTTCTTTGCCTCTCGGTCATCAAAATATGCAGCCGGGGCAGATTCAATGGAGATCACTCCGTTTATGTCGATACCAATATGGTTTTCATCAACGTCGTTCATCTCAACGGACTGCACTGTGTCGAACTCAACAGCGAGAATTCGGTTGGAGGAGTCTAAGAAGGCTATGGGAAATCCGTGAAAAGCTTGACCCATTTGCCTCATCGAGGAGTTCGTAAGCTCCAAGAGGCCACTGGGGTGGACCTTGGATGAGCCGAACTTGAGGAGGTTAGCCCCGAGAAAGCCATGGTTAAGAAATTTGGTTTCTTGCTGACTTGAGACGCAAGAAACTAGGTGTAATACGAAGATTGTTGATAGAGCTACGGATTTGGAGGTAATCGCCATTGATGGTTTTCAGTTTGAAGTTACTTATGTCAGTATGTTCGTTGCTATCTCTTTTTATAGGTTAAAGAAAACGACCTTTTCATATTAAAATTTTTGGTTTATACTAAGAAGTTAAACAAACATCAATTGATTATTTGACTTTTTATAAATTGTATTAATATCCTTGAAAATTTCGTTTGGAGTTTTCTCCTAATTTCTTCCTAAATAAAAAACAATTGCAAGTTTGCAACAATGACATTGTAATTATTTCTTGAAAATATTGCCTAATTGATATTGTTGGGATTATAATTTATAATTTGAGTAAACCAACCGGGAGTAGACGCTGAATGAAATTTAATTTTTGGATGGTGAATGATTCTAGTAGACAGTATTTGGTCTTTAGTTAACGATGAATAATTGTCGTGGAAAGTGTTTAATGTAGAGTGGATGATTCTAAAGGACAATAGACGGTGGATGGTTCTCATCGATATTTTGCCAATAAAATATTGTGCCGATAATACTTTTTTTCGTAATTAATTTCTTTTTTATCAACTAAATATTTTATTTTCTAATTTCTTTTAAAGAGAAAAATCATCTACTCATTCATTAATATCAGAATAACCGTTTCTCAAATACTTTAAAATTACTTTTTCTAATTATACTTTTAAACCAACAAATTTTGCTTATAATTCATTTTTCATCAGAAAAAATAATATGTCGATTCATAAAAGAAAAGTAAAAGTCAAATATGATTGAAAATAAGTAAATTTAATTCAAATAAAAATATGAGAATCAATTCATCAAAATTTTGAAAAAATATATATAAATATGAGTAATTACATAATAAAAGGTAAACCTAATTCAAATAAGAATATGAAAAACTAATTATTTGAAAAAATGTGACAAAATTTAATTAAAATAATATAATATAAGAAAAATAGGAGAATCAAAATAAATAACTAATTGTTAGGTTTTTCTATTAGTGATTTCGCATCGATTTTTTCAATCTTATTTTATTTATTTTTACGGGTGATCTGATTTTGCTTCCCATTTTTTCGTGTTTAGTTTTTTTTTTTCCATTTTATAGAATATTAAAAGAGTAACAATAGTTCAAATATAAATATGATAATCAATTCATCAAAATTTTGAAAAATAAATAAATGAGTAGCAAAATAGTAAAAAACTAAATCTAATTCAAATGGAATAGGAAAACTATTTGAAACATGTTATAGAATTTAATTGAAAATCCAATAATAAAAAAATCAAAACAAATAAATAATTGTTAAATTTCTTAATCAGTGGTTTTGTATTACAGTTCTCAATATTTTTTTACGGATGATCTGATTTTTGTTTTCTATTTTTTCGTGCTTTATTTTTTTTTTTACAGATTATAAAATAATAAATTATAAACCTACGTATATGTGGGTCCTAAATCTAGTTGTTCTATGCAATATAATACACTTTACAAAGGTATAGTGTATCAAAAGAAAACTTTCTAGTCTTTAGGGTTAATCGCCACTGATTGATTATTAATTCGCGGGGAGAAAGGATCGAATATTTGATATAAAAATGGATGAACATTTCTTAAAAGTGTTTGCCAATGAACTTTGAATATAAGTATAATTATAAATACGCTCAAACTGAGAAATTCAGACAAAGTAAACAATATACAATACAAAATCAAGAGATCAATTCATGGAAATTCCATATGTAGATATAGTCACATGCATAAAGTTCCATAGCTTTATATTAATTTTCCCGGAAGAGTACGAAGATTGTGAATCGACAAAATATTTCTCACAACCAGAAATTATTATTTTCAATTTTACAATTTGAGTAAATACAATTCTAGGTTTTATTCACACCATCATATATGCTTATGCGTCTTGGTACAATATTTAAATTCACACAATTCCAAAACGCAAACGCTTCAATACAATCACGTTTAGAGAGATCACCTTTTAGACTCCATAGAAGAGGTAGTCGTCGTGAGGGAGTTGTTCCGTACCGTCCAGATACTGCAAGACGTTCTTCATCATCGGCCTAGCTTCATGAGACCGGTTCGCGCACAAAAGTCCGGTTTTCAGAACCACTAACACTTCTCGAGCGACCAATTCCTCTCTATTGATTCTTGTGTCGCATCTTGGTAAGAGATCTCCGTTCTTGAACCCTTGAAGTACCCAGTTCACCAAACTGATCTGTTCAGGTGGTTTTGTCGGCTCTATGGCTTTCCTTCCACAGACAATCTCCATCATTAACACTCCAAACGCAAACACATCAGTGTCCCGTGTAACCTTTCCCGTCTCGACTAGTTCCGGCGCCACGTGTCCCGTTGTGCTGTGCCTGCTTCCTTGTCCATAGTCTCCTAGTCGAGAGTTTAGCTCTTCGTCTAAGAGTACGTTGCTGGCTTTGACGTTTCCGTGAATTAAAGGTTTTTGACCTTCGCTGTGAAGGTATTGAAGTGCTGACGCAATCCCCTTTATGATACCGAACCGGTCTGACCACGTGAGAACCGGTCGGTCGTTGCTGAATAAGAACCGGTCTAGGCTTCCGTTGGGGACATATTCGTAAACGAGATAGACCTCGTTTCCTTTGCTGCAGTAACCAAGTAGGTTAACAAGGTTTCTTTGTCTTATCTTGGAGATCACGTCGATCTCGGCTAATAGGGTTGTCTTTTGTTGCCTTGTGGTGCAAGTAATTCTCTTCACTGCGATTATCTCTGTAGGAGCAAGCTGCCCTTTGTAGAAACTTCCAGAGTTTCTCTCTCCCAGAAGCTTAGAGCTGTCGAAACCTCCTGTTGCGCTCGAAATCATCTGGTGGGAGAATTTCCTTGCGCCTCCAGTGAAGAATACTTGGTTTCTACGGAAGAACCAAAACCCTAGGAGAATTAGGATCATGATTGCTACTGTTGCTGATACAGCGACGATTATGATCAGTTTCGTGTTGTTCGAGTCCTTTTTTACTGAAACCGGAGGATTTGGGGAGGGAGACAATGGAGGCGACGGGTCTGGAAGAGAAGGAAGCTTCGTGATATCAAACTCTAATGCTTTCCCCTCGATGCTGAAGCTCCAACCTAGAACAAGATGTGTACTCGTTACAGTTCCCGTGGCGGCAGCGAATCCGATAAAATGATCTTCGGATAAAATCCCAGAAAGATTCAATTTTCTCGAGAGAAGAGGTAGATTCGGCTTCGAACGTCCTAGAGGAGCCAATGTGACATTGAGCATCATCTCGGTCGTGTTGTATTCGATCCAGACTCTAATCGGGTCACCACTTGCCAGCTTCAAACTTATGTTCTTTGCCTCGCGGTCATCAAAATATGCAGCCGAGGCAGATTCAATGGAGACCACTCCGTTTAGGTCGATACCAACATGGTTATCATCAATATCGTTCAACTCAACGGCCTGCACCGTATCGAATTCAACTGCGAGAATGCGATTCAAGGAGTTTCCATTGTTGGAGGTGTTGAAGAGGCCCAGATAATTTCCGGGAAAGGCCCCGCTGAAGTCCATGGAGGGTGAAATGACGAAAGCAAAGCCGTGGCCTGGTGCGCCGGGTCCTGGGGTGATGGCAAAGACAAAGCTTGTGGAGAAAGAAACCGAATTTGAGGAGTTAGGCTTTAAGAAGGGTATGGGAAAACCATGAAAAGCTTGACCCGTTTGCCTCATCGAGGAGTTCGTCAGCTCCAAGAGGCCACTGGGCTGGACCTTGGAGGAGCCAAACTTGAGGAGATTAGCGCCGAGAAAGCCATGGTTTAGAAATTTCGTTTCCCGTTGACTTGAGACGCAAGAAACGAGATATAATAGGAAGATTACTGATAGAGCTATGGAGTTGAAGGTAATCGCCATTGATGGTTTTCAGAGTTTGAATTTAGTGTGTTCATTGCTATCTCTTTTTATAGCTTCAACAAAGTTCGACCTTTTCATATTCAAACCTTTTTGTTTGTACCAAGAAGCTACTCAAATCTCAGGTGATTATTTGACTTTTTATATAAATTGCTAAACAAACCTTTTTATTAATGTCCTTGAAAATTTCATTCGGAGTTTCCTCCACAATTATTTCTTCCTAATAAAAATAATTGCAACAACCAACGGCATGAGAGATTTGATATTGTTTATACAATTTACAAAGTACGAATAGAGCCGTTTAAATTAATGTTGATGAACAACAAAATCGTCATCTTTTTGCCTTTAGAGAGGCTTCCACAAAATACCTGGATCCGAAAATTCTAATTGGAACCGAATCGAAAAAGGTAGTTCGGATCAATTTCGGATTCTCGAAAATATTCGACTGGATTTTGTCTTCAGATATTTTTGGTATCGGTTCAAATCGGGTATTACCCGAGAATCGAATTAGTACCCGATACATCCGAACCTAAAACATATTTATCCCTTTTATATAACATAGGTCTAACGGTTCCGAATATGTCGGATATTTCAGATATTTTCGAATAGTTTGGATAGATTCGGATAGTGTGGGTTAAGTCTTTTATGTTTTTTTTCCAGGTATTTAGGATAGTTTGGATAGATTCGAATAGTTTGGGTTAAGTTTTTTATGTTTTTTTCTAGGTATTTCGATTATTTTCGGATAGATTATGATAGTTTGGATTAAGTCTTTTATGTTTTTTTTTGGGTATTTTAGGTATTTCGAGTATTTTGGATAGTTTGGATAGATTCGGATAAAAAGTACTCGAACTAAACAATATCAAAAAAAATCGGTTCTAAGCCGGTTCTCTAATGAATTATTCGAACCGAGAAGGTACCGAACCGAATCCAAACAAAAATTCAAAAATATCCGAACGGTACCTCAACTTCTAGTACAAAAATACCCGAAATCCGAAATATCCAATCCGAATTCAAATCGAGTATCTGAATACCCAAATTTCGGGTAATCTATTTATGATCGAATATATGTATCACGTACAAAAGGCGTTGGCCTTGGTGTTAGCAACTACGATATAAAAATGGATGAACATTGTTGAAAGTGTTAAACAATGAACTTTACATATTAATATTCATATAAAAAATAACGGGAAAATCGTAAAATTTTTTTAAAGTAATCCGCACAGATATTTTAAACCTCCAAAGTATTTAGCTAGTTTTTTAAATCTTCAATATAGAACTATTAACACAATAAACCACCAAATCGGCTCCCAAGTATGCACCGTCATAAAATTTAATGGTACTGTTCATTTTCCGACATGACTTTAAATTAATTTTTAAATTAAAAATAATTAATTTTATTTATAACAATTAATAAATATAAAAAATCAAAATAAAAAAGAAACGAAGAATTTATCTTTTTACAATTAATTAAATAAAAAGGTAAAAAAAAAAATCTTCTCTTCCTCTCGGGGTTGAAGTTGAAGATTCCCAGAAAAAAATGCATGTTCTTCCTCAAAATGTTCATCAACTGATTCCAACAAAAATCAAAAAATATTCGAAGCTCGAATTTGATGAAGAAGAAGATCTCCGAGAGAGACAAAATTTCGAAGCTCGAATTTGATTTGTTTAGAACCCAATACAATGATTGTGCTGTAAATTAGTTTCCAGCAACCTCCGATCTTGTCTAACTCTCCAATCGGTTCCAGCGTCGGATGTCGATAGTCCATAAGCTTTACCAAATGATCGATCCCTGTTTTTTAATCTGATTTAACTCCAGAGATGCTTCTATTAATACCTTAAATCCCCAACACAAATTGTCCATTGAAAAAAAAAACAATCAAAGCATTAAAATCAGATATTTGTTCTTCGAATTAGACAGCGGCTGAGCTGTGGCTGGCCTCAAACGTCTCTGAATCTTTCTTCGCCTTCTTCAGTGGTATTTTTCGTGGCCTACCTGAAACACTTAGTACCTTTGATTTCGCCTCTGATTGGAGAACCTCGAGGCCTTGTCGGAGAAACGGATGGATATTGGATCGTCACGTGGCTCGAATTGACATGATGTTTCGGTTTTAGAGGACGGCCATGGCCACGCTGAGACGGAGCATATGGATATGGCTTTATGTAATTGTTTTTCACAATCACGATTTGGCCGATTGTTTCATCGGAGAGGAAGGAAGGAGGAAGAGAAGAGTTTTGATATTTTTTATTTAATTAATTGTAAAAAATAACAAAAAGTTTATTTTGTTTCTTTTTCATTTTATTTATTAATTGTTATAATTGATAAAAGAAAATTAAGTTTTTTAATTAAAAAATATATTTAAAGTCACGTCATCACTTTTAAACGGAAAATAAATTTTATGACGACGCGCACTTATGAGCCATTTTGGTGGTTTATTGTGTTAATAGTTTTAGATTACAAATCTAAAGTGTTAGGTAAATATTTTGGAGGTTTAAAATGTGAATGCGTATTATTTTAAAATTACGATTGATGCTAAATAAATGTGAATGCATAAATTTTTATGCAATTTTTCTAAAAAGATAATTAAAAAAATTAATATAATGAAATACGCATTCAAATTAAGAAATTCAGTTTGAAAACGAAGAAAAAGAAGACTTGACCATTCAATTCTTAGTTTCGTTCTTATTGAAAAGTTGCGAAGTTTGATGCTAAATAAATATAAACTACAAAATCAAGAGAAATTTTCATGCAAATTCTATATGTGGTCGTGGATGTAGTCACATAATTAAAGTTAACTTTTATAAACGAAAAATCTCAACTTTCATTAAGAAATAGGTGTATTCAGCACTAAGTCATATATAATTTGCTTACTTTTTCTTTAACAATACAAACTATTTATTGTAAAATGACGAACAAAAACATCATTTAGATAGAGTAGAGAAATATTTAAAAATTAAGTTTCAAGGAAGAGTACTAAGATTGTTAATCGACAAGAATATTTCTTAAAACCATAAATGATTAGTTTCAAATTTACAAAAATGATCTCGGGGGTTCATAGCTCATCTAATTTGCTTATAATGGTTTACTTACGACCAAAACTAGGGTAAAAAATTATTAAAATAAATTTCTTTAAATTATCTATAATTCTTAAAATATCAAAAAAATAAATTTTTGTTCCAAACATACTATCACTAATTTTTGTTTTCAAAAATACCACTAAAAATTATTTTTTTCCAAAAATACCACAAAACTAAAACTAAACTTCAAATGCTCAAAACTAAACTCTAAACTCTAAAACTAAATCCTAAATCCTAAATATTAAATCCAAATATTTTAATTAAAAATCATTTTTAGTGTTTGTGGTATTTTTGGAAAAAAAACTTTTGGTGGTGTTTTTAAAAAAAAAACTAGTGATGGTATATTTGGAAAAAACTAATTTTAATGGTAAATTTCTCTCAAATTATCTAAATTATTACCGGACCCATTAATCCATATTTTGATATTGAGGAGAAGTTAGGAGAGCCCGTCCATATGCTAGAAAAAACCAGCAAAATCGTCTAGCCGATTATAGTTTCTGTTCGGACCGGATTTTGAGTCTTTCGTACGGGGTCGTTGATCTCATGCATTAGACCACATGTGCTTTCAGAGAATAGTCTCGAGAACACCGAGTAAGAGTTTCGTCCTCTGGGGATAAAAGACGTGTTCTTTGCTAATTACGTCTCCGAGAGACAGTTTGATCGAAGCATAATACATGCACAAATAACACAGTCATGATGGTTTCTAGGAGGACGAGAAGGGGTTTTCCTCCTGAAGACTCTCCGACGTTCAAGTCAGGCGTCCACACGAGACTAGGTTTAATCGGGAAGTGAGTGTTGGTTAGTTCGGAGTCACGTCCGAAGATCATGAACACCATTTGTTATTTATGTTTTGGACTGAAAGAGGAAGAAGAAGAAGAATGACTCTTACGGAGAGTCGGGTTGGATGATATACCTTAGATTTTATCGCTTTTTATTATGTTTTTAATTAAGAAACTACTTGGTTTTGGTATTTTATGGCTGTTTTTAGTGTTTTTGTGGATCTTAGAGTCTTTATAGAAAATTGGAGCAAATTGGACTAAAAAGGATGCAAAACAAGCAATTTGAAGATAGCATAGATACTGAGCATCAAATGTTTTGCATTAGATGGAGATATTCCCACTGTTGGATCAAGCTCAAATTTTACCACAAGATATATGGGAGCGTTAGCTTCGATTTACATATTAGATAGTGAAAATCCAAAGGTACGATCTCAAGATATGCTCGATTTACTGAATACTGGTCAATCAAGCTTCGAGGAGAAGCAAGCCAATCTTTGCTATAGCACAAGCTGCTGCTCGAAATGCACATGATCCTCGCATTGGTGAAAACCCATCTACACCTGTGAACAGCCAAGGGAGCCAATTTCAGCTTCACCAGACGATTGTTGATTTTGATGCATCTGATTCATATTTCCATGATAGGCAACCATACGTCCTCAACTTCTCCAAAGAAACAACTATGAAATCAAGCCCCAGATCATAACTTTGGTCAAGCAAAATCAGTTCCATGGACTGCCAACCGAACACTCTATGGACCATATCGAGTTCTTTGAAGAAATTTGCTCTACAAAAAGGTACAAGAAATTTTCTCTTCATCACCAAAGTATTTTAGTTTCTTTTGTTCGTTCTTTGCTTTCGTTCGATAAGGAAGAAGATCTCACCTCTTGTACCTCTACATCTCTGAAAAAAGGAAATTTCCTTTTATCGATTTTATCTCCTAAACCTTAAAGGAAAAAACACATATCTGGCCCCTACCCTATATAAACACTACAACAACCACGAAAATACCAAGTCTTCATCATTCTTTTGAAGATTGAAAATTTTCTCTTCATCACCAAAGTCTTTTAGTTTCTTTTGTTCTTTCTTTGCTTTCGTTCGATAAAGGAGAAGATCTTACCTCTTGTACCTCTACGAAGAAGTTTTATGAACCATTTGCTCTTAATGAATATGCTTTCTACCGAATTTTCTTTGGTTTGCATGATCATGTCTGAGTAATTTTATTGTTGGGAATAAGGAATTTTCAAGGGGGATCTCATGGTTCGATAGATAGGGTTTAACAATTAGAGTGGCGCTCTTGATAAGTCAGAGTAGTCCTTAATCTAGATATGATTTTACTGCATATTCCTTTACTGATCATCTAGGAATTGATTATAGAACGATTTTGGTTTGTACATCACTTGAGTTATTGTTTTGATATGATGTCTGATGGGTCTAGCGCTTTAACCCGCAGAGTTGGGTTACTGAGTTAGATGAACAATTGAACTTGATGACATGTTTATCTATGTTATTGACTGCAAGAGTTGATTAATAGGATATTTTAGATATAGATGGTTATCGCTACGAGAGTGGGTTAATTTTAAAATAGTGATTTGAGTTCTAGGATAAAGGAAAAATGATATCAATTGCATCTACGAGTTAGCCCTGAATAATTTAAACTGTGAAACACTGAGAAATCCCTGAAAATCCAACTTTTTTCTCTTATTGTTTTAATCCATTTAATTAATTGCTTTTATTTAATTTCATTGAAAAACTCCATAAAATCTACTTTCACTTAGCGTAATTTTTATTTCTGATTATCGATTCCTCAAGTACTACAATAGATTTGTTGTGCACTTACAGCTATGCATTGTTAGTCTTTAGGTAAAACCTGTCTCACCATCATTGGAACTCTCTTCCAAGAGGTAGGACATCTTTGGTGATCTCCCAGAGATATCCTCTCTAGTGTATGCTATCATTTTCGATCTCTCAAAAGGGGCCTCCTTCTTAGAGGTTTGCCCCTCAATATTTATAGAAGAAGTCCTCTTACCTTGGCCTCTAGATTGGTTGAGACCCTCTATCGGATCACGTCGTTTACCCTCTTTGTAGGGTGTTGGCACTGTTCCCGAAGCGGCATGTGAGGCTAATACAACCTATAACCTGTCAGGCACGTCCCAAAGCAAGCCTAGTCTACTCCGAGATGAGGCGTTCATGCTTCCTATAATCTTAAGTGCTGGATTTTCATTGGGGAGTGCAAAACCACCCCAGCAACTTCTTTAATGTTTTGGGCTTATAAGAATTGTTTTGGATATTAAAAATAAATTCTCAACAAAAATTTTCATTAATTAGTTGCAAAACACAGGAAGTCGAATCGTGACAAAAAAAAAACATAGGGAGCTTGTTTTTTTTGTTAAATTCGGGTGTTAAGTTCGATTAATCCCGTATGTGCAAGTTTATTGGGGTCGACGATCTGTATCCCCCCGAGATCTATCATATAGCGTCAGTTCCACACAAAGTATAAGCCTCTCTCTAACGCTATACACGTTTCAGTTTCTCAATCTGTATCCACACAATTTATACTTTTAAACTCAGAACTACACAAAATTCTAATTTTGCAATTTCTGTTCAAAATCGCGATTAGAACAGTCATTAACCGGTTTTACATACATTAAACCGGTTTTAAACCGTAATTTCTGAGAATGAGCCACAATTAAGAGAATGATCGAGGGAATTTGGCCATTGACATGTTCGTTTTCCCATCTCCATCATGTCCCGTCGATCTCCTCCTCCTCTGTTACAGCCTTCGCCTCTCTCTCAACGCTTCGCTAATCCTCAATCGCTCTTCAATTGGCTCGAATCGCGATTGCCTTCCGATTCGTTCGTCGCTTGGGAGTTAAATCGAGGACCAATCCATAACCAAAAACGTCTATAGCCAGCGGAGATGGTGACAGAGAAGAAGAGCAAGCTGGTGATTTCACCATTTTTGGTTCACCAAAAGCTGAGAACCTCATAATTATGAAAAAAAAATCAAATACCCAGATGAAGAAGAGCATATCTCAAACTAAAATCAGAGACTGAGAAGAAGAAATTTTGAATCTGAGGAAGAAGAAGAAGTTGGGTATTAATTACGGTTTAAAACAGGTTTATTTCGATTTAGTGTGTAAAAACCGGTTAATGACTGGTTCTAATCGCGATTTTGTACAGAAATCGCGAAATTAGAATTTTGTGTAGTTCTGAGTTTAAAAGTATAAATTGTGTGGATACAGATTGATAAATTTAAATGTGTGTAGCGTTAGAGAGAGGCTTATACTTTGTGTGGAACTGACGCTATATGATAGATCTCGAGGGGATACAGATCGTCGGCCCAATTTATTGGGTACAAACATACCATGTGAAACATTCGGACTGAAATCCAAAGCCAACTAACCAATCCAACATGCGTGTTTTGTTTCCAGTGGTAGTCGAATCATGGGAAGAACAAGGTTACCCTTTATCAAGTACTGCCGTACACTAGATTACATAGGGAGCAATTGTTTTTCAATCAGTATGTCTAAGGATATTCAAATTATCATCGATGGAATCATTCTGATTCCGTTATAAGATCCTAAAACTAAAAAATTAAAGATAAAAATAGTGACTAAAGGGATGTTATTGATTTGTTTATTTAGAAAAAGTTTCGATGATGTTAACAATTAAAGAATTTACTGAATTTAAAAAGAATTTAGATTTTCTTAAAACTTGTTCAACGAGTTTCTAAGATTATTAGATTTTTTGACTAGAAGATCATTAAAAACTTTTGTAGAGCTTATCTTCAAGTACATAATATTTTTTATTTTGTGTTTGTTGTTATCTACTACATTTTCTGTTAACTTCTTATTTTTTATAAATTATCTCAAGTTTATATGTTATTATTATGAACAATTTCTAAAACTTGCAGCCACGTCCACTAAATTCTCAACTTTTTTTTTTCTAATATATGTTTGTGTGTTCATACAGTTTTTTCTTCTGATTTTTGTATGGGTGTTCATACAGTTTAATTGTGTTCTTTTGCTCTTTATTTAAGTTATACCTTACGTTCTTTAAAAAAAAAATTGTTTATCGATTGATTGAGTTTTAGTGATTGTCAATATATATTTACTTACCATGATCTATACGTGTATAATTAGCTAATGGAAGATTCACAAAACCATGTTTGCTCTCTAATATGAATCTTTTAAAGTATTTGGTCCACTGTGATGTTCATTGCTTTTGTCCGAAACCATTTTTTATTATTAAAGAGTTTTCGTCTTTTGTGTTCGAGTATGCATTTAACACTTGTGTTTCAGGTTGTGTTCATGTTAACATAAGCGTTTGTATTCATGAAGTGATTTTGAAAATAGAAAGGGAAGATTAATCGAGACCATGTTTATAAAAAATATTTTCTTTTAAATAAATAAAAAAGACTTCGAGAATACCTTATCGTTGGGCATTACTTTGACAAGTGTGTTTTGTGAAGAAAAATGTGTAGAATCAATAAACCAATAACACAATATAACATAATATTTTAAAATAATGACAAAATAAGTTACTTTCATTATGTTTGAATAACGCAAAATTTTTATTGATTTTATAAAATCATAAAATCAATAACTCTAGACTTTTAAGAATTTTATATTACTTTTTACGAATACATAAACTAATAACACCAAACTTTAACAGAGTTTGAAGAAATCTATATTGAATAACACCTGAATCTTTATAAAATTTGAATTGTTATAACTCCATCTAAATACACAAACCAATAACACCTTCTAAATCTATTTATTATCAATTGATTTTAGAATAAAAGTTTTAAACTAATTTATATAATCTTTTCATTCCTAGATCCTAAAACTAAAGAAAATAAAAAATAAACTTAATTACTAAATCTATTTATTATTAATTGATTAAATTAAATAAAAGTTATAAATTAATTTATATAATCTTTTCATTGTACCTCTTCAATTTACAGTCGCATATATCAAAGCTTTTGGGTTCTAATCGGAACTTTCAGCATCACATATATCAACTTCTCTATAGTTTGTCTTATATATGTAGCCAAGCCTTTTGTTGACTTTTGTTATTGTTGTTCTATGTATAGAGGCAAAGCAAAAAGAGTCTAGAAATAGACTTGTGTGAATGCTAGCCAATTGCTCATATATTAGAACTCAAATTGCCAATCATTGAAATCCAGTCTGAATACAACTCATGGGCGATAAACATTATACACATATATGAGCACACTTTCTAGAATTCATAAAAAAACCATTGTGACTCTGATTATTAGTCTGCAGAATAAACATTCATTTCTGTTTTCTGCATTTTTATATACTAATAAACTATATTTTTCTATCCCTTTTATGATGCCATTTTTCAAAAATACCACTTGTTGTTCATTTTCAAAAATTCCTCTTTTATACATTTTCATAAGATCATATATAAAGATTTAAATTTTTAAACATTCATAATAATGTAGTTATGGTAATAAAGAATGTTTATAAATATTTATAAGTTATGTTTTAATATGAAAAAAATTATAAGCATTTATATGCTAAGTTGAAAAGGGATATTTTTGAAATTTTTTTTAAAAAATGATATTTTTGAATTTTTTTTTTAAAATGATTATTTTGAAAAGAAAAATCACAAAATGGTATTTTTTAAAATTACATTTTTTATTATTAATAACTACGCATTATGTTTTTTATTTAATAATTCAATTGCTCGACAAAATTGATGATAGTAAAATTTTTTATTGTTCCGTTTTATCATTTTATTCTATTTTTCTAACCATATTTTCTAAATTTTCCTTCTAAATTATTATAACTAAAAAAAAGAAATACCACAATTGAATTTATTTCTTGAAAAAAAAAAGTGTTAAATAGTTTAAAACTATTTTAGAAAGTTTCTAAGTACTGTTTTTAATTTTTTATAATGGTATTTTTGAAAATTTAAAGATTATAATATTTTGAAAAAAAGAAACTACAAAATAGTATTTTTGAGAGTGTTGCAATTTTTCAATTTTCTACAGTTTTGCCATTAGGCAATGATGTATAATTGTAATAGTTTTTTTTTTTTTGATATTTTGAAAAATTAAACTAAAAAAAGAAGGTACTTTTTGAAAACAATCCCATCCGTTAATTTGATTTTGAGGTTGACAAATTTTTTATTTTAATTTAAATTCTTTACATATTAATTGAAAAGACAAAGAGATAAAATAAGTGTAAAAAATTATATATATCGATCAAAGAAAAACTTAAGTGACACATTAATTAAATTAATCAATCAAAACATTCAAATTAGTTATATATTCCATGCTGGAAATCTTTGCAAATTCTCATTAATTTTTTAACATAAGCCCATGAATACATGTCTTACAAATTTAAGCACAAGTAAAAACATAATATTTTAATATTACCGATGTTAATTTAAATTTACTTTATTAAAAATATATTAATGTGCATTTAGATACCATAGTATAATTGTATCCCCGTTATATTTGACAATATAATTGATCATAATTTTTTTAATATTGCTTAATTGCATCCTCATTTCTTTAATTAACATTGAAATTTTGTTATAACCGTACAACTTTGCAAATATAATATTTTTACAATATTTACAGAAAATACAATTGGTTTATCGATAAAAAAAAAAAAAAAAAAAAAAAAAATATATATATATATATATATATATCTAAAGATTTTGATTTTTTTTATAAGGATATACACGAATCATTGCTTTGTTTGCTATCAACCAAACTGTTGAAACTTATAAAACTATCAACCATCTATACAAGTCGTCAATATTGGCAAATTCCAAACAGTTCATACAAACAAATTGAAAACAAAAATGCATGCTTGAATTTAGAAAAATCATCAGTTTTTGCATTTATATTATTATTATTATTATTATTTTAAAGATGTTTACATACTAACACGCCATTCTTTTTTATTTTGATGAACTTCTAAATTTGTACGCATTATCTTATTGGTCAAACCAATCTTTAACTTTTTGATAAATAAGTTTCAGAGAACCCATAATCTCAAACGTGTTCGATTTATAACAAAAATATTTACATCCAAACTAAATGTCATGTAAATTAAATTTTGCAGGGAAAAATGTATTTAACTATATTTGGGAGATATACCATATAATCTGTTACTTCTAATTTTTCCGATATATTTAAAAAATATTATAATTCTGCGCTTGACGCGGATCAAAATCTAGTAAAACTTTATGAGATGTCTCTTGGATCTAAAAGGAACGTGTTGGAACAAACTAAATGGGCCAATGGGCCTAGTTAGTTTTAGTAAAATTTGAAGAGAAATGAAAGTCATTTTGTCCCACATCGACAAAAACAACTTTTTTGGCTTAGTATAAATATAGACAAAGATATGTCGTTGTTCAAATGGTTAACACCATGGTATGTGTAAGAGAGAAAAAAAATACCACACGCGCGCCGCCGCCGCCGCCGAACCGAACCTGGCCAGGCGTGGGCTCGTTGGCTCGTTTGGCTTTTAATTTGCACTTAGGGCACTTGGGTACTTGGGTATGTATCGTCGGGTCGAGTCTCGGTTGGTTTCGGATCTCTGTTTCAGTTGGATCCGCGTCCGAGTCAAAGATAATATTTTTTTGGATATATCTTTTGACTCCATAAATCTCGCCCAACGTTTCCCACTCCTCTCTCCACTCGGTTGAAACTGGTGAGAGATTTTCTCCACGTGAGAGAGATTCTCGGATCACAGAACCGCACACTAATAGGTTATAAAACAAGCCTTCTCTTCATTTCATTGAGGATGAAGTCTCTGAAACTGACCAGAAACAAAAAAACATCCAACTCTCTCTCTCTCTCTCTCTATTTTCGTCTCTTCTTCTAAAAGTAAGTTTATTCGAGGGTATATCGTAGTTATAGTTCGTAGATTCTGATTTCGGGTGTCGCGAATCAGTCTCGTCAAGGTCGTATCCTGGGATTCATTATCGCATTAGACCGTCACACTACGGGCGATATTTTGAATTAAGGAAAGAGATTCATCTCGCTTCCTTGTATTGTTTTTCCGTTTCTATTTCAATTTTGATTCGGTTACGCTTTTATTTATCGTTTATCAGTTTCATAAAGTAGTTTCTAATTCCGATTCTAACAGTCTTAATTCAAAATATCCGCTTCTAGCCTATAGCTAAAATCGGATAGATTTCTGCAAATTCTAGTAAACGATTTCAAAAGGTTTCAAAATCGCTCGAATTTTTAAATACCTTAAATGTTTCTGCGAACGGTCTTTAACGCTTCCGCGAAACATTTTTGTTCATAAACATTTTTTGTTTTCTGTTTCAATCGCAATTCGTTTTTGCAAACGCTCCGTAGCGGTTCTGTAAAACGATTCTTAAGTGATCCATTTTTTGTTTGTTTCCGCGAATGCTTCTAAGCGAGTTTGCGAAACGCCTCAAATGCTAAAATCAGACCGTTTCCGCGAACGCCTCTAAGCGAGTTTGCGATTCGGGTTTTTAGCAGAAACATAAAACGGTTCTCACAAACGCTTTATAGTGATTCTGTGAAACGATTATGTGGAATCTCAAACGGTGTCTAGAAACGTTTTATGGCGATTTCTGGTAAAACACCGTTTTAAGCGAATCTGGAAACGCTTATTAGCAACTTCCATAAAAACGCTACATTGAGATTCACAATTAATTAACTTTGATTTATTCTGTTTAGATAAATCATTAAGTTTTCTGTCAGATATTAATCTGTGTGTTTTTCTGTCCACAGATGGTTGATAACAACGACAACATGGATGTGACCATGACTGTTACACCCGCTGTGACAATGACAACACCTGCTGTCGATGCGTCTGCTGGAACTTCCAATGGTAATGGGGAAAATGACACGACACGCCGAGCTCTGTTCGGTGCTGGTCTTCATGCTGTGGCTGTGCCAAACGAGGCTAACCATGTGATCCATTCGATGCCGAACTCAGTCTCCCAAGGACTGATGCCGGATAAATTCGATGGAAAATGATTCAAAACATGGCAGCAAAAGATGCTGTTTTTCCTTACCACGTTGAACTTTGAGAAGTTTCTCAAAGAGGATAAGCCGATGCTCCCTCCTGGGAACACCGACGTGTACACTCTTGCGAGTGTGGAAGCTTGGATCCATGGGGATTTTCTGTGCAAAGGCCAGATCCTAGGCCGCCTGGTTGATCCTCTGTATGAAATCTACTGTCATGCAAAATCTTCCAAGGCACTCTGGATGGCTTTGGAGAAGAAGTACAAGTCTGATGACACTGGGTTACAGAGATTTTCGACGGCAAAATTTCTGAACTTTAAGATGGTGGACTCCAAACCGATAATGGAGCAAGTGGAAGCTCTCCAAAGGATCTGTCAAGAGATAGAATTGGAGGGCATGTCGATCTGCGGGATCTTCACTGTGAACAGCTTGATCGAGAAGCTACCTCCAGGTTGGTCGGACTTCAAGAACTACCTCACGTTCAAGCGTAAAGCAATGTCTCTTGAAGATGTGATCCGTAGGTTGAAGATTGAGGATAAAAACCGCGCTGCTCATGGCATTCAGATTCAGGGTCACGATGTCAATGTGGCTGAAGAAAAGGCTAAGTTGGCCAAGCTCAAAGGCAAAGGGAAACTCATGTCTCCCTAGAAAAAGACTTTTGCATCTCTGAAAGTCTCTGGTTCCACAAACTTCAAGAAGAACAAGTTCGAAAAGAAGTTCAATGGAAAGTGCCACCACTGTGGTAAGATTGGGCACAAAGCTGATGTTTGCAAGAGCAAGGCAAAGGAAAATGGGAAAGCCCAAGCAAATCTGACGGAAGATGATATGTGTGCTGTGGTAACTGAAGCCAACATGGTGGAAGACAACCCGGTGGAGTGGTATTACGACACTGGTGCGACCACACACATCTGTTTTGATAAGGCCATGTTCAGCCTCTACAAGAAGAACAAAGATGAGGAACAACTCTTCATGGGGAACACGGCTGTGTCTAAGATTGAAGGTAAGGGCAAAGTGATTCTGAAACTGACTTCGGGATGTGAGCTTCACCTCCACAACGTGAAGCATGTACCTGACATGCGAAAGAATCTGATCTCCAGAAGCGTACTGAGCAAACATGGATTCGCTGTGAATTTCGAGTCTGATAATCTTGTTCTTAGGAAGCGTGGGGTGTTTTTGGGTAAGGGGTTTGTGAAGGGTGGACTTGTCAAAATATCTGTAATGATAGTCCTCTCGAAAAAAGTGTCTGCTTCTGATTCTGTTGCTTCTGCTTCTGTTGTTGTTTCAACTCCAATGAATGAAAATCCTCTTGCTTACTTGGTTGAGTCGTTTGATACTTGGCATGAACGTTTAGGACATGTTAATTATAAAACAATTCGAAAAATGCAAAATATGAATTTAATTCCAAAATGCAAAATAAGTTAAGAAAAATGTGAAGTTTGCGTATATGCCAAACTCACTAAAAAACCATCACCCCAAGTTGAAAGAACTACCGAACCTCTAGGTTTAATACACACAGATTTGTGTGATTTAAAATATGTGCAAACTAGAGGCGGTAAAAAATACTTTGTCACCTTCATAGACGATTGCACAAAATATTGCTATGTATATCTATTACGTAGCAAATATGAAGCGCTGGAAAAATTCAAAGAGTATAAACTCGAAGTAGAAAACCAGCTTCAGAAAACTATCAAAATAGTTAGAAGTGATAGAGGAGGGGAGTATAGTGAACCATTCAATGCATTCTGCAGGAAAAATGGTATTATACATTAGACAACCGCTCCGTACTCACCAGAATCCAACGGAGTTGCGGAACAAAAAAATCAAACTCTCAAAGAGATGATGAATGCGATGTTGCAGGAATCTGGGTTAGCCCAGAACATGTGGGGGGAAGCACTGCTTACCACAAACTATATCCTCAACAAGATACCGCATAAAACTACTGGTAAATCACCATATGAACTTTGGAAAGGTAAAGTAACTTCGTACAAATACCTGAAAGTGTGGGGGGTGCCTCGCAAAAGTGGTTGTACCACCACCAAAAAAGGTCACAATTGGACCTAAAACCGTAGACTGTATTTTTATCGGATATGCACACAACAGCAGTGCGTATCGATTTTTGGTGTACAAATCAGAAATACCAGTTATACACACAAATACAGTTATGGAATCAAGGAATGCATCATTCTTTGAACATATATTCCCATGTAGGGACAAAAGTAATCCAAAGCGGACTCGTGAACAACGAGATGAAGCAAACACTTCTGGTACCTCAGCAAATGAAGTCGAAGAAGTTGAAGATGAACCTAGACGAAGCAAAAGAGCTCGTAAGGAAAAATCTTTTGGCGAAGATTTCTTAATGGCGTTTCTTGCTGAAAGTGAGCCAAGAACATTTTCAGAAGCCATGTCTACTCCAGACGCACCTTATTGGAAGGAAGCTGTTAATAGTGAAATGGATTCTATCTTGCAACATAATACTTATGAGATAGCAAATTTACCACAAGGGTTTAAAGCACTAGGGTGTAAATGGATTTTCAAAACAAAACTAAAAACCGATGGCGCAATAGATAAGTACAAGGCTAGGCTTGTGGTGCAAGGATTCTGGCAAAAAGAGGGCTCGGATTTCTTTGACACCTATTCTCCGGTAACGAGAATAACTTCAATCAGAATGATCATAGGCATTGCAGCCTTAAGATATCTAGAATCCATCAAATGGATGTAAAAATAGCCTTTCTAAATGGAGATTTAGAAGAGGAGATCTATATGAAACAACCTGAAGGGTTTGTTATCCCAAGACAAGAACACAAAGTCTGTAGACTCATGAAATCATTATATGGACTTAAACAAGCTCCTAAGCAATGGCATGAAAAGTTCGACAACGTAATGATGTCAAATGGTTTCAGTATAAATGAATGCGACAAATGCATATACATCAAAATTACTCCAAAATGGTACATTTTGTTGGGTTTATATGTAGATGATATGCTTATTATTGGAAACAATAAATATATTATCAACCAAACTAAAAGCATGCTCAAAAGAAAATTTGACATGAAAGACATGGGACTAGCAGATGTAATTCTAGGGATAAAAATTATAAGAACTCCCGAAGGAATCACCCTATCCCAAGATCATTATGCTGAAAAGATACTCAACAGATTTAAGATCTACGCGACTGGAACTGCAAAAACTCCAGTAGACCCTCAACTTCACTTGACCAAAAATTCTGGTGAAGCGGTGTCACAAGTGGAATATGCAAGAGTAATCGGAAGTCTAATGTACTTAACAAATTATACTAGACCCGATTTGGCGCACTCAGTAAACGTACTTAGTCGCTATACCAGTAATCCGGGACATAAGCACTGGAAAGCTATAACTAGAGTATTAAACTACTTACGTTATACCACATATCATGGCCTGCACTATGGTAAAGAACCAACAGTTTTGGAAGGACACAGTAATGCAAACTGGATCGCAGATTCCAAAAACTCGAAATCCACTAGCGGATACATCTTTACACTTGGGTGGTGCAGCAGTGTCCTGGAAATCTTCCAAACAAACTCTGTTGGCCAGATCGACCATGGAATCTGAGTTTATAGCTTTAGACAAAGCTGCAGAGGAAGCAGAATGGCTTCGAAATTTCTTGGAAGCTATCCCAATGTGGGAGAAACCTGTGCCTCCAATACGTGTACACTGTGATAGTCAATCAGCTATAGCACGGGCACAAAATAACCTATATAATGGTAAATCGCGTCATATCAGAAGACGACATAAAACTATTAGACAACTAATGTCAAATGGTGTAATCATGTTAGATTACATTAAGTCAGGAGACAACCTAGCGGATCCATTTACTAAAGGTTTGACACGAGATCAAGTTGCAAAATCATCAAGAGGAATGGGTTTAAAGCCTACGAATTAAGAGGATGTTTGAAGGAAACCCCACCTACTATGACTGGAGATCCCATGATGTAGGTTCAAAGGGAAAACTAAATCAAGCCGAATCTGCTAAGAGCACTGAGAGACTACTATCTTCTCCCAGTTCCCAGGATGATGTACAGTGCTTCCTGTATGACTAGAGGACAAGCTTTGCTTTTAATGATTTGAGTCAATAACTTTGAGATATCAATGAAGTATTACAGGATACTTCTGCAAACAAAGTTAATGGAAAATCACCTTGTGAGTGTGAAATGGGGCCGTTTCTAGGAGAATGAAAGAAAGGCTATATTCTCCAAGTTCACTCACGATTAACCAGGCATGTTCAGGGCCACATTGAACACAATAGAGAACTTAGTTCTACGAGAAAATGAAGCTGGGATATAGCTGTTGTCTCGGTTTACACCAAACTCCGGATGGTTCAAGACATCATGTTCACCATCTGGACATGTAAACCCGACAGATATTAACAATGAGTGGTTCAAAGTTGAAAAACACCACCAACTCATACACAGTTAGTTTTCACATATACTCTCGAAAGTCTGTCTAGTCTAGTCAAGTCGTGTCTAGTCTAGGCAAGTCGCGTATAGTCTATCGAGTCTGTTGAGTCTTCATATGTTTAGAGTCATTTCTATTCATGTGGGGGATTGTTGGAACAAACTAAATGGGCCAATGGGCCTAGTTAGTTTTAGTAAAATTTGAAGAGAAATGAAAGTCATTTTGTCCCACATCGACAAAAACAACTTTTTGGCTTAGTATAAATATAGACAAAGATATGTCTTTGTTCAAATGGTTAACACCATGGTATGTGTAAGAGAGAGAAAAAAATACCACACGCGCGCCGCCGCCGAACCGAACAGGGCCGGGCGTGGGGCGTGGGCTCGTGGGCTCGGTGGGTCGTTTGCTCGTTTGCTCGTTTGCTCGTTTGTCTTTTGTCTTTTGTCTTTTAATTTGCACTTAGGGCACTTGGGTACTTGGGTATGTATCGTCGGGTCGAGTCTCGGTTGGTTTCGGATCTCGGTTTCAGTTGGATCCGCGTCCGAGTCAAAGATAATAGTTTTTTGGATATATCTTTTGACTCCATAAATCTCGCCCAACGTTTCCCACTCCTCTCTCCACTCGGTTGAAACTGGTGAGAGATTTTCTCCACGTGAGAGAGATTCTCGGATCACAGAACCGCACACTAATAGGTTATAAAACAAGCCTTCTCTTCATTTCATTGAGGATGAAGTCTCTGAAACTGATCAGAAACAAAAAAACATCCAACTCTCTCTCTCTCTATTTTCGTCTCTTCTTCTAAAAGTAAGTTTATTCGAGGGTATATCGTAGTTATAGTTCGTAGATTCTGATTTCGGGTGTCGCGAATCAATCTCGTCAAGGTCGTATCCTGGGATTCATTATCGCATTAGACCGTCACACTACGGGAGATATTTTGAATTAAGGAAAGAGATTCATCTCGCTTCCTTGTATTGTTTTTCTGTTTCTATTTCAATTTTGATTCGGTTACGCTTTTATTTATCGTTTATCAGTTTTATAAAGCAGTTTCTAATTCCGAATCTAATAGAACGAACATAGAGCTGATGGATGTTTGCTTTCTTAACCTTGACGTGAAGCTGTGGCACAAATGAGGAATCTGCGATATAATTGGGTCACATTATGTGTTGACTCCAAAACACTATATAACATTCGCAGTCACAACTCACAAGAATGAAGATCAAGCATCATCTGACTGAAGACACCAGCCCCTTGCGATATACATTACCCCTCAATGGTGCTAATAATCAGTACAAGTTCATGTAGAGAAGCAAACCATTGAATACATGAAATAGCTCTTGGTTCTAGTCTCTTCTACATGTAAAATGTAAACTTTTTTGTATCAATTAAACAAATAATAAAGGTGAACCACTTACCACTCAGAAGAACCAACTTCAAATAAAGGTGAACACTTTTGAAAGCTGAACAATTTTGCGGAGCTCTCTCAGTTTCTGCATCAATGGGGCTCGACATGGCTTCTCACTTGTACACAAATCCACCTCAACGCCTTCACTTTCTTGCTTCTTCTTCTTCTTCTTCCTTTAAACCTCACTTGTGCCTCTCTTTCAAACGCATAACGCTACAACCCCAATCCTCAACATCTTCCGTCCGTTGCACCTCGCGGAGCTCCATTGCCGACAGATAGTCTCTCCAGGGAATGTCTGCTCTTGTCACCGGCGGCACTCGCGGGATCGGGTTTGTATCTTTTCATCACGTCTAACCAATTTCAACGAGTTTTCGCCTATCAACGCAATTCTCAGACGAATGTGTGTTCTACCGTTCTTACAGGCGTGCGATTGTGGAGGAACTCGCCGGTCTTGGAGCAGATGTTCACACGTGTGCTCGGAATCCGAGCGAGCTCGAGAATTGTTTGGGAGATTGGAACCGTTCCGGTTTCCGAGTTGCTGGGTCGGTCTGCGATGTCTCTGATCGAGCTCAGCGGGAGGCTTTGATGAAGACTGTGTCCTCTGTCTTTAACGGGAAGCTCCATATCCTTGTAAGGCCTCATGTCATTTCTCGGCGATTGTGCACATAAAGTGTTCGTTGGTTTGTCTGTGAGAGCTATTCTAAAATATTATTAGGGAAATTGATTTTGTTCTACGAAAAAGGGGAGATTGTGCACATAAAGTGTACCTTGCTTTTAGGTAAACAATGTCGGGACGAACATCAGGAAACCAATGGTAGAGTTTACTGCTGGAGAATTTTCAACCCTCATGTCGACGAATTTTGAATCGGTTTTCCATTTATGCCAACTTGCTTATCCGATGCTTAGAGGATCTGAGGCTGCAAGTGTTGTGTCCATCTCTTCTGTTTCTGGTTTTGTCTCCCTCAAGAATATGTCGGTCCAATCTGCAACCAAAGGTATTTAGTTTGTCCGGAAACAAAGAAAGACCTCCTTTTTATGCTACATTATAGTTATTCAGGTTAACCAAGATACTATGAGGAGCAATCAACCGATAACAACTATGGTTCGTTTCGTTTCCCTTTGTGTTTTAGGAGCAATCAATCAACTTACGAGAAATTTGGCTTGCGAGTGGGCCAAGGACAATATAAGGATCAATGCTGTTGCCCCGTGGTATATCAAAACATCTATGGTGGAGCAAGTAATTTTCTATTGTCTCATAAGCCTTATACATATATCTTGCGATCAAACAGAAGCTTCTGAAGCCGAAATTAAATAATGATAAAGACTAAGCTAATGTTGTTCGCATCTTATTGATGGTGGGCTCATTTGATGATTCACGTCTTTTGGTCACAGGTCCTTAGCAATCAAGCCTACCTAGAAGAAGTCTACTCAGTAACTCCTCTTGGTCGGCTTGGCGAACCGAGAGAGGTGTCTTCTGCAGTGGCCTTTTTATGCCTACCTGCATCATCATATATTACAGGGCAGATTATTTGTGTTGATGGAGGAATGTCAATAAATGGTTTCTTCCCACGACATGGTTAGGCGACTCTATCGATTAACTAGTTTTCTTGGGATCCTTTGTTTGATCTTTTGTTATATATCCATTCTCCCGTTAAAGACAATTCGTCATATGAGACTTAACAGCTTTCTGCCTCGTGCTTTCATGAGAATTTAAGTTGTGCTACTAATGAAAAGGATAGTAAAATTGAAAATTGAAAAAGAAAAATCAGAGATATTCTTGGGTTGTTAAGCAAATTCTTAAGGTTCGAGAGCATGCTTACCAATGGGTTCATCTGGTCCCTGGAAATGTAAGTTTTGGATTGATCCGTGGTGCCCTTTTTCACCACTAATAGAGTATATTGGACCCAATGGTCCCTGCCAAACAGGAATTACTTCTTCAGCTACTCTGGCTTCTCCCTTCTGCTAGGACTCCTCAATTTGTACATGTCACAACAATCTCTCTTACGCACTCACCTGACGCATTAGAATGGAGAATTGGTGGATTGACAAGGAGCAAGTTCTGCTCAAGCATTATATGGTTTAAGAGAGGAATTCCGAAGCACAAGACACTAACCCTACTCAATCGTTGCCCTACTAGGGATAGGCTGATCTCCTGGGGATTAACTACGGATCCTCATTGTCTCCTATGCAACCAGGGGCTTGAATCTCGAGATCACTTATACTTTGAATGCCCGTTTTCAGTGGCGATTTGGTCACCTCTGGCTACAAAGCTACGCCTAAACCTTCCTTCGACTCACTGGGAATAAACAAAGGAGGCTCTCATAACTTACTCTGGTTCTCACTCTGCTTGCTTGGCAATCCTCTATCTACGAGATTTGGCGTGTGGCCCTGATGCTATTCTTCTTCAAATTGATTCTATCGTCCGAACTCGAATCTCCTCCTTCCTAGATCAAAATCCACATGCAGGAAGTGATATCCTTCAACTCTGGTTGTCTCTGCTGTCTCTATCTCCTTCGACAAAGTTTGGTTGGTACGATTGGGCTTCTTCATGGGCTCATCTTATATTGCACCTCACTGTGGGCTTCTTTGCAATGGTTCTTTGAGATTGGGTTTATTTTCTAGAGTTTGTTTCATGTAATATGTATAACCACTCTTGCCACATCATTTTATTATTTGCAAACTGCGAAATCCTATGTGTTGTCTCGAGAATCACTCTCACACCTATTTTTACTTTTATGCCATTAATGAAATTGTTTAATTATAATCCCTTGCCATCGAAATTTTATGAATAAAATAACCATGTTAAACTCACCTCAAACGTTTACATATCATAAATCTTTGGATTTGAGTTTGATTATAACTTTGACACATCACTAGAAGTCGGTTTTAATTAAAACTCTAGATGCAACCTCCATGTTTTCTTGTATATATTGAATTTAGGGTTTAGTCGAATGTATATTTCTTCTTCACGTTGATTTCATCTTTTTAGTCTAGTATGTATTTTCGTATTGTTTGGTTTATTGTTGTTCGATATTTTTCAGATTCTATTTTTGATCCATAACATGTATATGTATTAAAGGCATCATGTACATATGACTTGCAGGTTTATGTTGCTGACTATATGTATTCTCGATTTTATTATTAAATAGATTTTCTCAGCCCGATTAATGTCGGTCATATGAACTTATATACGTAGTTCTCTTAATATATGTATTAAGGCATAACGAAGATTCTATTTTTGATCCATATCCATAACATGTTATCGGATTATATTGTTGTTAGGGTTTTGTTTGCAGGTTTTGTATTGCTATCGAGGTATGAGTTTTTTATTGTTTGGTTTTATCGTTGATCCATATATATTAATTCGGGTTATGTTTTATTTATTCATAATGTGTTTTCTTTTTATTTATTTTGAAACCGGTATATGCTGGTGTTCTCTTTTTTGGTCACAGGTTTTTTTATTCGTTATTAAGGTATGTGCCTATTGTATATATCTTATATGTTTTTTTGTTGTGTTTTTTATAATTCTCTATTATCGTGAAATCCTATTTGCTACACAGGTACCATAACTTGTAATATGTTGGTAATGTCAAATAATGAAAGATTGAGTACCTGTGAATTTGATCAGGGCGTTTTCGCGGGATACAAAAACAATAGATGTTTTCAGCAGGATATAACAATAAATCTCAAAATTCTTGATTTCAGATACTTAATGAGCTAGAGCCCTTGAAGAAAGCTAACTGCTACTCTTCACCTCTACGACATCTTCAGCTTTTGTTTTCTCAAAAGCAAGAATCGTCTAGCACATGAGTGGTGTAGCTTTTTCTTTCTTTCTATGCTTCGGTTACCTATATTGATTTTAATAAATTAAGTTGATTTCTGAAAGAGAAATCAGTGTATATGAGATGGACTACTTGATCAGAAAAGATAGGAGTTATGCATGATCTTATAGTTATTATTCAGCGGCCATGGCTATGATTCAATTCATATATGTATTAACTTTCTCTGTTCGTATGCAATCGTGATTTACTCTTTGTTTTTGATTTCCAGGTGTACCAAGTGCAATAGACCTTGCATAGCATTTTCTTCTAGAACTAAAGTCCTTTAATTGTGAGATTTTTTTGATTTTGTTAATTTTCAACCTTTTTTCCTATGCACAGCTTTCTATTCATGAGCTCCAAATTAGTGGCATGAATGTCCCTCTTATTGGTCAGTTTCGTCTCTTTATTTTTTTGGATTCATTTTTCTGTTTTACTGTGTAGTGGATATACTATTTATGGGTAAGCTACATTTTCTGATGACCGTATGTCACTACAAGAAAACAGGCCTAAATCCGACGGAATTTCCGACGGACCATGATCCGTCGTAAATTTTCGATGGATTTCCGATGATTTTATGACGAGAAGTAGTTCCGTCAAAATTTTATTGGAAATTTACGACAGATCATAGTCCGTCGGAAATCCGTTGAAAATTTCCGACGGATTTCCGACGGACTCTGATCCGTCGTAAATTTTCAACAGAATTCCGACGGAAATCAAAGACCTTTTAAATATTATAGCCGTTAACTAGCCGTTTGAACATCGTCAGATATCCGTCGGAAATCAGTTGAACATTTCCGACGGACTCTGATCCGTCGTAAATTTCCAACGGAAATCAGAGCCGTTTTAAATATTATAGCCGTTAACTAGCCGTTTGAACATCGTCAGATATCCGTCGGAAATCCGTTGAAAATCAGTCGGAAATGTCGCCAACTTTTCCTATAAAAACGTCTCCACCTTCTCATTCATTCACCACAATTTTCTCAAACCAAAAAACCTCATCTAAATACGTTTTAAAATGTCTTCTTCGGCTCCTTATAGTTATTTTTGATCATGGATGACAAGCCTCATCAAATTTCGGAGACGGGCTTAGTTACGGAAGAATTCAAACAAGGACTGCATCAATTCATGGCGTTTGCGACTATGCAGCCCAAAGTCAAAAAATCCGGTAAACTCTATTGTCCTTGTATTCATTGTCGGAATCGTAGACGCAATGAGATAAACGAAGTATGGTTACACTTGTATTGTAATGGATTTGCACCGGGTTACAAGATTTGGTATTATCATGGAGAAGATGATACAATGGTAGTACTAGTGAACAATTTATTGGGGATAGCTTAGAGGAACCTGCAACGGAAGTAGAAACTATGGGTCATGTTCAGATGGTGAACGATGCATTTCTTGAAAGTATACCATTTGTTGCTGAGTATGGAGGTAGAAGTGAAGAACCTAACTTAGAAGCCCGAAGGTTCTTTGATATGTTAGACGCTGCTAAGCATCCGTTATATGATGGTTGTAGAGGTGGACATTCCCCATTATCAGCTGCAACAAGGACGATGGGTATAAAGACGGATTTTAATTTGAGTGAGGAGTGTGTGGATGCAATTGCTGATTTTGTGAAAGACATTTTGCCAGAAGATAATCATGCACCAGCATCATACTATGAGATACAAAAACTTGTTGCTGGTCTTGGATTGCCGTATCAGATGATAGATATCTGCATCGAAAACTGTATGCTCTACTGGAGAGAGGACAAAAACCGTTCGACATGTGTGGGAGTCGAAACTCGCACAACCAAAACTTGTAAAGAGATTTAGGGATTCGACAAACTTCTATGTAAAGAAACCAAGAAACCGAGATCCAAAGATGGAGATTTTATTCAAGCTGTTTTTAAAGCTGTTTGTAAAGTAATAAGCGTTTTGCTAGGTCAATTTTTTTGGATCCCCTTTTCAAAGAGGTACATTGTCTATTTATACACAAATAGGTCGGCTAGGTTTCTTCCTAAACGAGAAAGGAAAACTTCCTTATTCTTCGGAATTTCCTCTATGGTTTTCATGGGTTTCTTTCCTTGCCTCATCGCCTCGGCCCACCAATGTCTTGCGGCTCATTGCCTCATTCTATCTAAGACGTTGGGCTTATTGCTTTGTTGGATCATCGATGGGCTGGCTCGTCGCCCCTTTCTCCTTGATGCCGAGCTGAGGGTTTTGGTTCGCCAACATGTTGGCTCGTCACCGTTCTGCTGGTTTGCCAACATGTTGGCTCGTCACCAAGTATTTGGCTTGTCTCCTACTCATTCCACTGCCTAGCCAAGATATTGGCTCGTCACTTCTTCTTCCTGCTGCCTAGCCAAGATGTTGGCTCGTCACCATTTCACCCTGCTGCCTAGCCAAGATGTTGGCTCGTCACCATTTCACCCTGCTGCCTAGCCAAGATGTTGGCTCGTCGCACACTTCTTCCTGCTGTTAGCCAATAGGGGTGTTGGCTCGTCACTCACTTCTTCACGCCTGCCGAGCCAAGTTTGCCTCGTCTCCTTCTGCTTCATGCTGCCGAGCCAAGTTTGGCTCGTCTCCTTCTGCTTCATGCTGCCGAGCCAAGTTTGGCTCGTCTCCTTCTGCTTCATGCTGCCGAGCCAAGTTTGGCTCGTCTCCTTCTGCTTCATGCTGCCGAGCCAAGTTTGCCTCGTCACCGTTTCTCCATGATGCCGAGCCAAGTTTGGCTCGTCACCAATTCTCCCTGCTTCCGAGCCAACAGGGGTGTTGGCTCGTCTCCTGCTTTTTCCATTGCCTAGCCAAGTTTTGGCTCGTCGCTTACTTTCCTCCATACTTAGTATTTTTAGCAGTTGATCTCGATGGGGTGAAAACTGACCCCAACAGTTAGCCCTCCAGCTCGGTAGTATTATTAATAATAGTGACGAGGTGAGAAGTTAAGATCGAGATCAACTGTCTTTGGGCTATCGAGCCAGATCTGTGGTGTTGTCATGCGGGCATTGACACATGCCGAGCCGAACTGAGTGTTACCAAGGTGTTTTATTTCCGAGCCAACACTGGAGTATCTTATCACCGAGCCAAACCCCTTGACGTGTTGCTGATTCATCTTCGATTGCGTTGCCGAGCCACTTTGGCATGTGATATATTTGTTTTTATATTGCTGAACCGACACCTTTGTCATGCTGCCGAGCCAACTTATCATTCGTTTGACCGAGCTGTTTCGGCTTAGATTGTTATTTCACCGAGCCGTCTTCTTCTGATATGCTGCCGAACCATCCCAATAAGTGATGTGTTTTTGGCTCGGCAGTAATGTTGGCTTGAAGTGTCTCTGTTCATGATTACAAATTTATTGGGAACTGTAAGCATTTCGCATGTTCCCGAGGCTGCGTGGCGTCACGCGCTGTAATTCCATGCTTCTTTATATTCAGATCTTTGTCTCACTTCCTCATAACTCACCTCTCTTCATTTCCGAAAAATCAGGTAGCTCTCTTCTCTCTCCTCTTTTCTCTTTTTTTGTTTAAGTAGTTGGCTAGGGTTTCATCGATTCTTCTGTTCCGCCGCCGCCACTATTGAATTTTCCGACCCATCTTCAAACGTGGCTCGGCGTCTTCTTGCATTTTCCGATCCACCTTCAAATTCTTCCGGCGAGATCTTGCATTTTCCGAGCCATCTTCAAACTTCCACGGTGGGTGTTTGAGTTTTCCGACCCGTCCTTATTTGTATCGCGTTGCTGTTTTGATCTTCTCTGTCTCCGAGCCAAAATTATTTCCAAATTTTTGCTAAGTGTTCAGTTTGTTTCCGAGCCAAATTCCTCGATCTTATATCGCCGAGCCAAAATCCTCAATGTCTCATATCGCCGAGCTGGAAGATTCTATTGGTTCGGCAACTTCTGCTTCACTGCTGGGTCGAAAGATGGTTTTATCTCCAGAGGTTTCCGAGCCAGCTGGGCCTAGTTCTCCGCGGGGTCGACTGCAGATTGTTGTCCCATCTCTGATAGACGAAGCATTTGATGCCGAGGCAACCTTGATACAAAGGGCTCTCGAAGAGTTTAAAGCCGAGCCAACAGAATATGTTATTGACGAGGCCGAAAAAATGCGTTTTGAGAGATTGTTTGCGAGCCACCAGGCTAGCACATCGACGAGGCGAAAGCCTAAGAAAAAAGCTCCAAAGAGATGACCCGACCCACCTGGTTCGTCTTTATGCACTGTTGAATCTTTGGAGGCACTGAGGCATCATTTTAATATCTCAGAGGATGTAGATCTGATTGTTCCAGCCTCAACAGACCGAGCCGAATCTCCTCCACCCGGGTATTTCACTCTCTATGAGAGTTTTTTCTACGGTTGTCTGCTCTGGTTTCCGATCCCTAGCTTGATCGTCCGCTTTCTGTACAAGCATGGGTTAGCGCCGAGCCAAATTACGCCTCGTGGGATGCGTCATCTAGTTGGGATCCTGGTTCGGAGCTATGAGTGTGACGTGACTGTTCGTATTTCCCACCTTCGACAGTTTCTTGAGTTCCGAAAGATCAAGAACTCCCGAGCCTATTACATTTCCAATAAGAAGCAAAGGAAGATTATCGAAGGCTTCCGAAGCAAAGATGGAGACTGGGGGAACTATTTTTTCTTTGTTCCTATCAACGATGCTACAGTCGAAGCCAAAAGCATCCATTACGTAAAAACGGAGTGGGGAATCATTGGTGGGCGAGCCGTAGACTTTTCAGGAGATTTGCTAATGTTTTTCTTCGTAGCGAGCTGACCATTGATTCCTATTCTTTGTTTTTGCAGTTCGGCAGATTCTCCCACGTTACCCGGAAGACACGCTCACGCTTCGGAACACACTTGCCGAGAGAAGGTGCCATTGGGAAAAACATTTTTCCCTGAAAAGAGTCGAAAAAGCCCGAGCCACTTTCGCCGGTGTTGAAGTTTCTGACAGCTCGGAATCCGACTCTCCAGAGCCAAGTCCCCTAAGAAGAAGAAATATGGAAAAAGGTTGACCATCCGTGACAAGCAGGCTCTGAAGGAGAAAGAAGCGGCTGGCCGAGCTGGTGAAATAGCTAACACAAGCGAACAAACAGCCGAGCCAGTTGCCGAGATGCTTGGCCGAACCGTGACTGAAATGGAGGCACATCTTCTCTCCGAGCCGTCAGCCTTGGACGCCGAAGCCAGGGAAGTGGTTTCCGCTATCATTCCTGTTGCTAGGCCTTCTGGCTCGGCGTTTGTCCAACACGACGGTGATGGGAAGAAACGAGCTGCCTCCGAGCCTGAGAAAGAAAAAGCCAAGGAAAAATAGAAGAGAAAACGCCAGAGACATACCGATCCAACTCCTGCCGAGCCAAGGCCGTCGTCTCTCGGACAAGAAGGATCCGCGCCGATCTGTAACGACGCCGAGGCTTCAGCGATCCTCTTCTCGCAGGTTCGCTGCTCGGGAGACAGACTACCGCCTGTCGATGTCCTCTCTCATGGCGATTTGTACACGGACATGTCGCTCCGAGGCACCAAGGTATTTCGCAGATTCAATGTTTTACCAAGAAAAAGAACAAAAAATTTTAAGTGCTGATTGTTTCTTCTTATGGCCAGTTTGTTGCTTCCATAAACAAGATCGTCGCCGCCTTCGAGCAAGACGTGCGGAAGAACAGGCGCCAAATCGAGGATGCTCAGAAGGACGTGTCTTTCCTCCGAAGCAGGGTTGCCGAGCTGGAAGGCAAACATGCTGACGAGCTGGCGACTGCTGCAGCTCGGATCGAAGCTCTCGAGAAAGATAAGGCGTTCCTTAAGGAAGAGTGGAACAAAGCCGGTGATTTGGCAATGAGGATAGACCGCTCCAAGCAGAAAAAGGCTGCTGAAATTGAATCCTTGAAGAGGCAACTCACCGCCGTAAATGCTTTGCACGAGGCAAATGTGAAGAAGGCGCAGAAAGCAGCGAGGCGGGAGGTGTCTGAGAGATTCCAGGAGCGGCTTGCTAAGATTGAGAAGAAAATTTGCGAGCTGAGAGAGGCGAAAGAGAAGGAGCTCGATCTGGCCCAGGTTGACAGCAATCTTCAGTTGCTCGAAATTCTGCACAGAGAGGATGCGCCTGCCCTCGACTCCGAGGTGGCAAAACTAACGGGCTGGAGAGCTGATCTGGCCGAGGTAGCTGATGAGTTCGAGAAGATTGAGGCCGAGCTGAAGAAAGATCTGACGCTATCTCCTGTTTCTTCAGAGTCCACGGGCACTCTCTTGGGGAGCGAACCAATGGAGAACGCGGCGGCGAACGTTGGTGTTGTAGATTTTTTGGCTCGAACGCTGGTACGCCTGGGATTGCTGCTCTCGCTGCTGAGAAACCTTCCGAGCCAGATCCTCTCGAATGATCTTTTTCTCTGTTTCTTTAACTTAAACTCTTGTCTTTTATTCGGTATATTTTGGTTTAAGACAAACGCCTGGATGGTTTTATCCACCACTAAGCTTTGTAATGATTGTCGTTTGTCGGCATAACATCTGTTTTGGTTAAGATTATCTGCTCTTGCGTAAGTAATCTTTTACTTCTGATCGGATGTGATATTGCGAACCATCTTTGTTTAGTAAAAGTGTGGTTGTCTTTTTAGTGTCAGTTTAGGAGTTGCGGTGTTCCGGCTTACATTCCCGTTCCTTTGACAGAGAAGCATGTTTAAAATCTCATACTAACTTCTTAGGTTTAGTATTATGTTTCTGAGATGTTTATGACCAGTGTACCAAGAGGTGTTTACTGGATTTCAGAGTTTAGTTTGAGTGTTAAGACTTGCAAGTTTTCGACTTACGGGTCCCTCTCAAAGATAAACTTGTAAGAATATCGTCCAGGATATACCTTTCGGATATTAGATTAGGATATACCCAACCGAAATTTATATAGCGCGCTTTTATACCCGTAAGAGGGTGTTGAGAACCCTATCCCGTATAGAGATAGTGGTCAAAATCCATAAAGGACGTGGTTGTCCATCCGTTGTGGCCAGCAACGGACGAGGTGATGAATATCCATGAAGGGTGTAAAGATGTAACTCGTGAAGACTAAGTGACACGAGTTTACTTAGAAAAAATTTGAAGTTATTACCTTTAAAGAGTGATGCGAGGTGTGGGAGTATACATGTATACGTACCCACCCCCCCTTTTTTGAGGAGGGGGACAACTGAACTCGTCCGAAGACGAGCTGCCTACGTACCCTTTTCAGGGATCAAGTCGTCCCGTAGTTCATGTGAAGTGATTTAGTGGTAATACCTCTTTAGGTGCATTGCGTTCCAAGATCTTGGTACCGGAATATCAGACATGTTTGAGAGCTCGTATACTCCGGGTCTGACTGTCTTGGTGATTTTGTAGGGTCCTTCCCAGTTTGCTCCTAGTTTGCCAGCGTTTGTTTCGGCTGTGTTCTGAAAAACTTTGCGGAGAACCATATCACCTTCTTTGAACTTGCAACTTCTGACGTTGGTGTTGTAATACTTAGCTGCTGCCTGTTGATAATTCTGAATCCGAACCAGTGCCTGATCCCTTCGTTCGTTAACCAAGTCCAACTCATCGAGTAGCATGAGGTGATTCAGTCCTTCCTGTCCAGAAAGAAGTCTGCGGCGGACTCCAGGGAATTGGACCTCGGCTGGGATGACACATTCGGTACCATGGACAAGAGCAAAGGGTGTTTCTCCAGTGGCACGTCGCGGAGTGGTTCGGTGCGTCCATAATACTCCTTCGAGTTCATCTGCCTAGCGTTCCTTCTTTGCATCAAGGCATTTTTTCAATCCATCCAGGATGGTCTTGTTTACTGCCTCTGCTTGTCCATTCCCTTGTGTGTAGCGTGGCGTAGACTTGCTGAGTCGTATCTTTCATTTTTCGCAGAAGGCTTCAAACCTTGTAGAGATAAATTGGGAGCCGTTATCCGTAATAATTTCGTTGGGAACTCCATGTCGGCATAAGATATTTTTCCAGACGAAATTTTCGACTTGGGCATCCTTTATGTTGGCGTAAGAATCTGCTTCTACCCATTTTGAGAAGTAATCTGTCAAAACCAGCAAGAACCTCTTTTGTTTGGACCTATGCAGAGGCCTGACGATGTCCATTGACCAGCGCATGAAAGGGTAGGGCGCTGAGATTGATGATAGCAGCTCCGTAGGTTGATGAATCATTGGGGCATGTCGTTGGCATTTTTCGCACCTGGCAGAGAACTTTTCACAGTCCTTCACCATCGTTGGCCAATAGTATCCATGACGCTTGATCTTGATCGCCAAGGCTCTTCCACCGGAGTGATTGCCACACGAGCCACTATGGACCTCTTCCATGATGTTTCTTGCTTCGGCACCTTCGACGCAAGCCATCAGTGGTCCTGAGAATCTCCACTTGAAGACGTTCCCATCTAAGAGAACATATCGAGCAGCTTGAGCTCTGAGTTTTCTAGCAGCCCACTTATCTGATGGTGTCTCGCCGTCCATGATGTATACACGAATTGCTCCCATCCATTCTTTGTCGCATCCGTAGTCCGTTTCTGTTTGTTGTGGGTCTTCCTCCATGTCCGCTACTTCACTTTCGGCCGGAGGCTCCGTTTTCAGGTTCTTCCCCTATTTCAATTGCCTTGTCTTCCAATGGTGGCGTCACGTTCTGGTCATCCGGATTGGCGGTGTCAGTGCTGCCCTTTTCTGCAAGGCTTGGCCCAGATATTCCTTCGGCTCGAACAGCTGTTTGAGAGCGAGTGACCGCGTTCACGGTGTCAGATAGGCTGATACTTGGGTTTTTGATGAATTCGACTGGGATTATTCTTTTCAAGTCCGGATCGGAGGTGGATGCGAGTGCTGCTAGCGCGTCTGCCGAAGTATTTTCCCCGCGTGGTATCCGTGTTAATGTGAATTCTTCGAACTGTGCAGCCAGTCCTTTGACAATCTTTAGGTAGGCTTCCATTCGGTCGTCTCTAGCTGTGTATTCGCCGCTAACTTGGTTGACCACCAGCTGTGAATCGCAGTAGGCTTGGATGTGCGAAACCTTGAGTCCGAGGGCAAGTCTCATTCCAGCTATCAAAGCTTAATATTCTGCTTCGTTATTGGATGCACGAAAACCCAGGCGGAATGACTGCTCGAGGATTTCGCCTGTTGGAGAGGTTAACCGTATTCCCACTCCGGATCCTTGTTTTGATGATGATCCATCCGCGTGAAGCCTCCATATTGTGCTCGGAGCCGGCTCTTCCATCACTTCTTCTGGGAGTTCTAACAAAAAGTCGGCTAGGACTTGAGATTTTGCGCAGGTTCTGCTTCGGTATTCGATGTCATATTCGCTCAGCTCGATTGCCCACTTTGCTAATCTCCCAGACTGGCTAGGACTATGCAAGATGGATCGCAGTGGGAAGGTAGTCAAAACCACAATCGAATGTGACTGGAAGTATGGTCTCAGTTTTCGGGCGGACATTACCACAGACAATGCCAGCTTCTCCATCTGTGGATACCGTGTTTCGGCGTCGGTGAGAGTTTGACTAACATAGAAAATTGGCTTCTGCTCGCTGCGCTCTTCCCTGATGAGTACACCACTTACCGCCGTGGCCGAAACGGCAGTGTATAGAAACAGTGGCTCGCCTTCCACCGGTTTCGTAAGTACTGGAGGGCCGGCTAGGTACTCTTTCAACTGCTGAAACGCCTGTTCGCATTTTTCTGTCCATTCAAACTTCTTGTTCCCACATAGCGTATCGTAGAAAGGCAAACATTTATCAGTTGACCGAGAGATGAAACGATTCAGCGCGGCGAGCCGTCCAGTTAGCCTCTGGACTTCGCGTTTTGTCTTCGGCGACACCATCTGTATGAGCGCATCAATCTGCTTCGGATTGGCTTCAATTCCACGGTGGGTGACCAGATATCCAAGGAATTCTCCAGACGTGACCGCGAATCTGCACTTGGTTGGGTTCAGCTTCATGTTATGCAGATTCAGTTGCTTGAAACATTCTTCTAGGTGAGCTACGTGATCCTCCTCCTCTAAAGACTTCACCAGCATGTCGTCTATGTAAACTTCCATTGTCTTCCCCAGTTGGTCAGCGAACATTCGGTTTACTAACCGCTGGTAGGTGGCTCCAGCATTTTTTAGACCGAACGGCATGACTTTGTAGCAGTATATCCCGCGGTCTGTGATGAATACCGTCTTCTCTTGATCGTCTGGGTTCATTAGGATTTGGTTGTATCCGGAGAAGGCGTCCATAAATGAAAGGAGTTTGTTGCCTGCTGTCGCTTCCACCAATCGATCAATATGCGGTAGTGGAAAACTGTCTTTGGGGCAGGCTTTGTTCAAGTCGGTGAAGTCCACGCATACACGCCATTTCCCATTTTTCTTCTTAACCACCACAGGGTTAGCGAGCCAGTCCGGATACTTTGCTTCGACTATTGATCCCACACGTAGTAATCGTTCCACCTCGTCATTCACTGCTTGTGCTCTGTCCGGACCAAGTTTTCGCCTTTTCTGTTTGATGGGTTTAAAGGTTGGGTCCACGTGCAGCTCGTGGCACGTTACGTTGATGCTGATGCCGGGCATATCTTCAGCTTCCCATGCGAAGGTGTGTAGGTTCTTTTTAAGGAAAGAAATCAGCTCTCTCCTTATTGGATCTTTCAGCTCGGCCCCTATTTCGACACAGCGTTCTGGGTGATCGCCATCTATGTTCACCGAGACGACGGGGTCGCAAGTTGGTTTGCCTTCCCTCTCGCAATCCTCCGTGATCTGTAATTGCTACAAGAGTTTTGCCAACTCCTTCTCGGGTTCCCTGTCAGTCTTCATCTTCTTTCTCCTGGTGGTGGTTTCTGTGACGGGGTTCCTAAGTTTGTGTTCGGCTAGGAAACAAATGCGGGATTCCTTTTGGTTTCCCCATATTGTTTTGATTCCCCCAGGGGTCGGAAATTTGATGCAGAGGTGATAGGTCGATGGTACAGCTCGCATCGAGTTTATCCAGGGTGTGCCCATGATCACATTGTAGATCGCAGGATGATCTGCAACTGAAAACTCCACTATCTTGGTTACCTGTTCAGCTCGGACAGGGAGTTTTATTGTTCCAAGGGTCATGGTCGTCTCTCCCGAGAATCCAGTTAAAGGCTTCGGCGCGGCTGTGATTTTGTCCAGGTCAATGTTCATCCTTCTGAGAGTTTCCCGGAAGATCACATCTACGGAGCTTCCTGTGTCTATCAGAACTCGGGCGACGTCGCAATCGTCAATGATCAATTCTATCACGAGGGGATCGTTATGTGGTCGGTCGATGCCGGTGGTTTCCCTTTCTTCGAACGAGATAACATCGTTGGGAAGTTTGGAGGGTGCTGACCAGTTTACACTCGCATCGGCTCGCCGCTGGAAAGCTTTGATTGAAGACACCGTGTCCGAACAGTATTGTGATCCACCCATTATCATATTTATTCTCCTTCGAGAACCTGACTGCGTCGCCTCGTCATCTCGTTTTCCTCGCTTGGGTATATCATCATTTTGACTTATCTGGTTCGGCTGATCTTTTTCGCCTTCTTGCTCGAAGTCCTTTAAGCTGACTGCGCTACCGAGTTCTCCGGCTACCAGCTTTGCCGCAAGCTTCATTCTCAAGGTTCGGTAATTGGCAGTTGAATGACCGTGCATATGATGAAATTCGCAGTAAGCTTTTTCGTCGTACGAACTTTGACTCCGTGTCCAAGTGTTCCAGGATGATTTACCTCGGCTCGTTCCTACCTGGTAGTTATGGGCTCCTCCAAAATTAGGTTTCTCGTGATGTACATACCCGTTTCCTTGAATACTCTTCTTATGGGGAGGTTGGCTCGGCATTTGGAAAGAACGGTTCGTCGCTTTGGCGGGTCCATACTTCTGAGACAAAACCTTCATCTCTTCTTCGTTGACTATGAAATCTGAGGCTCGGTGCAGTGCGTCCTGGATTGATATTGGTGTGTTCAGAGCAATCTCTTTTCGGAATTCGGATTCGTACCACAGAGCCCTTTTTAAGGCGAGCACAGCGGCCTTGTCACTGACGTCTTCAACTTTTGACATCACTGCTTTAAATCTCCCTATGAAGCTTCACAATGTCTCCGTAGGCCCTTGAGTCAATGTCCATAGGTCGGCATCTGAGGCTCCTCGATCCATAAACATGGAGTAGTGCTTCAAGAAGGCGGCTGATAGCTGCTGGAAATCATCAATGGAGTTCCGCTCTAATCTTGAAAACCATTGGAGGGCTGCACCCTTTAGATGTTCCACAAATACCAAGCAGAAACCGGCATCTCTCTCCTTTTCTCTAAAATTGGCTCGGCCCATTGCTATGATAAACGCCGTTATGTGTTCCTTTGGGTCGGTTGTCCCTTCGTAGACTGGGACTTTGATCTTTCCTGGGTCGGAGACCCTTGCCTTGGTAATTCGGGCTGTAAACGGTGTATTGTGCGCTTCTTCCAATACGCGGTCAATCTCTAGGACTTTACTGGTTGCCTTGTGCACCTGGGATCGGACGGCTTTCATCTCAGCAGTGGCTCAAAACAATGAGGCTCGGATTTCGTCCAACTCTTCTCTCTGGGCTCGGCTCGTCGTTCTTGGTTCATCAACAAACTGCACTCGTTGGTCCCAGAGGAGATTTTCCTCTTCCTCTGTCGAATTCCTGGCTCGGTTTAGGTTAATATTGCCTTCGCTGGCTCGGGGTTCTGTTGTTGCTGGTGCGAATCCCTCGTCAGCAAGATTTTCTGCGTTGTGGTCTCCTTCTTCGTCAAGGACGATTGCTGTAGCCGATCCAACGTTGGTGCGTAAGTCATATCCATCACTGGTTCCTCTCGCGCCTCGGTCAGCCGGGGTAGCTCGGTGATATTTGATCTTGTCACCGCGGGTGCCTGCTCGTTTGTTGGATGTGACGGTGGTAATCCCCCCAAAGTCCTTAGTGCGTCGCGCGGTGTTGAAAAATCCAGGGCCGTCGGGTTAAGGCCAAGCCGCCTGGTTATTCCGCTAACAGGTGGGTTCATAGTTGAGCCGACTCCTCCAGATCGTATGTTTCTGGCTCGGCTATCGGTTACTAGTGACTCAATTCTCTCTGTTAGCGAGCTGTTCAGCTTGTCTTGCTCCTCGGCCTTTTTCAGCAACGCGGTCATCATGTTCTTCAATTCTGTTAGAGTTTCTGTGGTGCCATCCGTGTTCGCTGGAGGCAGATTGGTTCCTGTCCTAGGAGAATCGACGCCGGTGTTGCTCGCATCGTCACCGCTTCGGTCTCCGTCGGTAGTCATCGCTTCAGATCTCGTATTAAGTGGTTCTAAGGTGTCAGAAAGTTTGAGTAGTCTCCCCTCAGACGGCGCCAAATTGTGGGAGTCGAAACTCGCACAACCAAAACTTGTAAAGAGATTTAGGGATTCGACAAACTTCTATGTAAAGAAACCAAGAAACCGAGATCCAAAGATGGAGATTTTATTCAAGCTGTTTTTAAAGCTGTTTGTAAAGTAATAAGCGTTTTGCTAGGTCAATTTTTTTGGATCCCCTTTTCAAAGAGGTACATTGTCTATTTATACACAAATAGGTCGGCTAGATTTCTTCCTAAACGAGAAAGGAAAACTTCCTTATTCTTCGGAATTTCCTCTATGGTTTTCATGGGTTTCTTTCCTTGCCTCATCGCCTCGGCCCACCAATGTCTTGCGGCTTATTGCCTCATTCTATCTAAGACGTTGGGCTTGTTGCTTTGTTGGATCATCGATGGGCTGGCTCGTCGCCCCTTTCTCCTTGATGCCGAGCTGAGGGTTTTGGTTCGCCAACATGTTGGCTCGTCACCGTTCTGCTGGTTTGCCAACATGTTGGCTCGTCACCAAGTATTTGGCTTGTCTCCTACTCATTCCACTGCCTAGCCAAGATATTGGCTCGTCACTTCTTCTTCCTGCTGCCTAGCCAAGATGTTGGCTCGTCACCATTTCACCCTGCTGCCTAGCCAAGATGTTGGCTCGTTACCATTTCACCCTGCTGCCTAGCCAAGATGTTGGCTCATCGCACACTTCTTCCTGCTGCCTAGCCAACAGGGGTGTTGGCTCGTCACTCACTTCTTCACGCCTGCCGAGCCAAGTTTGGCTCGTCTCCTTCTGCTTCATGCTGCCGAGCCAAGTTTGGCTCGTCTCCTTCTGCTTCATGCTGCCGAGCCAAGTTTGGCTCGTCTCCTTCTGCTTCATGCTGCCGAGCCAAGTTTGCCTCGTCACCGTTTCTCCATGATGCCGAGCCAAGTTTGGCTCGTCACCAATTCTCCCTGCTTCCGAGCCAACAGGGGTGTTGGCTCGTCTCCTGCTTTTTCCATTGCCTAGCCAAGTTTTGGCTCGTCGCTTACTTTCCTCCATACTTAGTATTTTTAGCAGTTGATCTCGATGGGGTGAAAACTGACCCCAACAACATGTCATTTTTGTCGCAAACCTCGGTATAAGGAAACAAGTGGAAGAGTGCCAATCCCATATAAACAGATGTGGTATTTGCCGTTAACAGAGAGATTGAAGAGGTTATATCAATCAGAGCGCACGGCGGAGGCAATGAGATGACATGCAGAGCAAACAATGGATGAAGAAATTGCTCATCCCTTAGATGCGGAAGCATGGAAACATTTTCAATCCGTGTATCCCAATTTTAAAAATGAGGCGAGGAACGTATACCTTGGATTATGTACTGATGGTTTCAACCCTTTTGGAAAGCATGGAAGACAATATTTCTTGTGGCCAGTAATTGTAATACCTTACAATTTGCCGCCATCTTTGTGCATGAGACGAGAGTTCTTATTCCTTAGCATTCTTGTTCCTGGGTTTTGGTATTCCTTCTCGAGCTTCAATTTCTTCCGTTGACCAGAGCATCCGAAGAGATCACTTGATGTGTTTCTGCAGCCATTGATTTATGAGCTGCAAATGTTATGGGACCATGGTGTTGAGGCATTTGATGTTTCTTGTCAGAAGAATTTTGTCACGCGGGCGGTACTTATGTGGACCATTAGCGATTTCCCAGCATATGGCATGCTATCCGGATGGACAATGCATGGACAATTATCGTGCTCATATTGTCAATCAAACACAGATGCGTTTCAATTGAAGCATGGACGAAAAGCGTGTTGGTTTGATTGTCATAGGCGATATCTACCTATTGATCATCCTTATCACCGGAGCACCACGTTGTTTAGTAAGAACCATCGTGTATTAATTGACGGGCCACCTCCTGAG
>OVBL01000717.1:0-76958 GCA_900406555.1 Pseudoturritis turrita
TTATTAATCAAATTGCCAGGTAAAAAGCTGCACTCGACATTAACAACGCTCTGTTCAATTCTGTAGTCCTCTAAAACCATATTCTTTAGCTCCTCAAGAGTAGTAGTAGATTCCAAAGCAAGTAATCTACCTCGTTTTTCTTCATCATCAACAAATCTCCACCCCTTATTAGCGCACGATATCCATTCACCACAGGTTACATAGATATGCAACATATTAACCGAAGAAGAATAGTGAAGAACGAAGAAAGAAGAAATAAGAAAGAAGAAAGAAGAAAGGAAGAGGAAGAAACGAAGAAGAAGAAAAATATCTTCAAAATCTTCGGTTTTGGAAACTAGATTTGGTAGAATATTCACTAACTATAGATCCTAGATTTAAGGAAGAAGATAGAAAATACGGTAGAATTTATATTCTGGACTTGGTAGAAGATAGAAAATACGGTAGAATTTATATTCTGGACTCAGTAGAAGATAGAGAGAATGGTAGAATTTATATTCTGGACGCGGTAGAAGATAGAAAGAATGGTAGCATGCGTATTCATGATTTGGTAGTGTTTAGAGAAAATAGTAGAAAACATATTCTACCAAATAGTAGAACACAGAGCATGTGTTTGAACTCAAATTCTACATTTGGTAGATATAGATCAAAAATCAGAACAAATATTCTACAGACTCGTAGAAGCATCGTAGAACTAGAATGCGAATTCTGGAAGATGTAGAACGAACTTAAAAAATATTTTTTAAAACTTTGATTTTTCCAAAAACGATATTTCAATTTATTCACATAGATTATTTTTTCCATTTTTATAATTTTCTGATTTTTTAAAAATTTCAAAACCATTTATTTTTAATTATTTACATTTGATTAAGGGTAGTATAGGCAAAAAAATGACAAAAATCGAAAAAGGTGTATTGGGATAATAGGTGTGTTAATTTGTCCTAATTTAGCAAATTCTTCCTAATATAATACATGAGTACAATACGTTTATATATATAGACCGCAAAATATGAGTATCGTCATTGTCGTTATCATTATTATTTATCATTGTCAATGCCATTATACTTATTAATTCAGGATGAAGATCTATTTCCCCTCAGAACTATCATATACATCAGATCCACCCAAATTTTGGACCTCGTTTTATTTTACCATCAAAACAAAGTTTTAAACCTATTTACACTCAAATTATAATTTCAAAATCTCAGAACACACAAACGTCGGTTTTATTGGTTTACGATCTAAACCGGATACCAAACCACCTCATTTCAATACCAAACCAAATTACAACTCGACCCGACCCGACCGTGGAAGAACAAAAGTGAAAGAAAGCATTATTTATTCATTGTATGAATCCATTCTTCTATAGATTATCTCATTCACATGAAAGTCGTCCATTTCGAAGCAACTGCTAGAATCTTCAGTACTTATGCTCTCAATCGTCGTCTCCTTCTCACCACGATTATTGTAAAACCAGATTCCTGTTCCATCAAATCCACAAATAAGCTCTGTTTTTCCCTTTCACAATACCGTTTCTCGGAAATCCTCTATCTCCTTCGCTCGTATACGGTGCTCTTCGCTTCCTCCGAATGCGAATCTCTTTAAATCTTTCTTTTTGCTAATGTCAACGTTTCGTCTCGAGAACTCTGCCGTTAACGCTAACCCATTCCGATATGAACCTAACGACGGCGTTGCCGTGTGGAACAGAGCTCCACGGATCGTGAACGGAGGTGGAAACGCGTCAGAGTTTGGAAAAATGATAATTCTCCGATCTCTTCATTTGTCGGTTGATCGTGAGATGAAGTGATTGAGGGCGGCGATTTGTCCCGTTAGCCTTTGTACTTCCCTTTTGGGTTTTGGCGAGGGTAGGTCGACAATCGCAGCGATCTGCTTAGGATTTGCTTCGATTCCGTGCTGGGTGACTATGTATCCCAAGAACTCCCCTGATGTGACTGAAAAGGTGCATTTCGCCGGGTTCAACTTCATCCCGTACTGGTTTAGGATCCCGAAACAGGTTTTGAGGTGGCTTATATGGTCTTCGGCTTTGAGTGATTTGACGAGCATATCGTCGATGTATACTTCCATTGTGTCGCCGAGCTGTTCGGCGAACATCTTGTTGACCAGCCGCTGGTAAGTTACTCCGGCATTTTTGAGTCCGAACGGCATAACTTTACAGCAGTAGGTCCCCCGATCTGTTATGAATGCGGTATTTTCTCGGTCGTCGGGGTGCATCATAATTGGTTGTAGCCAGAGAATGCGTCCATGAAAGAGAGGAGCTCATTGCCCACAGTGGCTTCGACAAGACGGTCGATATGGGGGAGAGGGTAGCTATCTTTTGGGCATGCCTTGTTGAGGTCGGTGAAGTCCACGCAAATTCTCCATTTCCCGTTCTTCTTTTTCACGACCACGGGCTTTGCCAACCATTCGGGGTATTGGACTTCGGAGATGATATGAGCATGGCCAAGAATAAGGAACTAGAACCTGAGCTTGTACCCGAGCTTGAACCTGAGGATGCTCTAACTATACCAAGTGGACCAATGACGCATGCTAGGACCAGGAAGCTCAAGGAGACTATCAATTCTCTACTCACACACTTAGAGATGCTTGTCAAACCTCCCTGGTTTTGATTCAAGCTAATTGATTTCAACAAATGGGTAGGGTGGAGCAATTATACTCTTTTTCCCTTGACAAGTTTTATTCCACTGGGTTTTCTTGTCATGGTTTTTAATGAGGTAGTTGTTCATCTCACTAACCCCATTTGTTGAACCGAAGATCACTTCCAGAAGCTTCACTTCCAATGGCTACTTCTTTTTATTTTAACATATGATATTTTTAAGCTTATGCTTATGTTTTTATGTGTATTTATGTCTTTAAAAACGTGTACCAAGGTTTCTCTTTGAGTTTCCTATTTAAACCCTTGTAAACCCTCAGTTTATTTTATCTAGCTTTTTATTGTCAAACTCTTTCTAAGAACTAGATCAAAATAGATAAATCAGAGGAGTTTCATTCCCTTTGTGTGACCTCTCGATCCACTGGTGAATCTAAGGAGTTCCGCAGCCTTATGTAACCAAAACAATCCATTGTTTCTTAAATCCATTCGTTCTAACTTCCCCATCTACGAATTCTTCTCTACTTGCTTCTAAAGTGACGATTTTGGAGGAAAGTTCTTATTAGGAGATTGACCCTGCATCAAGGAGTTTGGCGATTTCTTCGTTTACGGCCTGAGATCGCTCCGGACCGAGTTTTCTTTTTTTTTGCTTGATCGGCTTGTAGGTCGGGTCCACGTTCAACTCGTGGTAGGTTATCCTCGGGTCGATGCCCTTCATATCGTCCATTGACCACGTAAAAGTAGATACGTTCTCCCGTAGGAATCGGATGAGCTTGTTTTTGAAGGTTTCATCTAGCTCGGCTCTGATACCGACGTATCTCTTTGATTTGTTGCCGTCGAGGCTTACCATTGTGATGGATCTTTCGCTAGGTTCGGATGTTTCATCTTCGCTTGGTCGGCTGATGTGGAGATTTATTTTTTGCAATCTCTGTTCGGTAATAAAGCACGTTCGGGCCATTCTTTGATTACCACAAATTGTGAATACCCCGGTCACCGTTGGGAACTTAACGCACTGGTGGTACGTCGAAGGTACTGCTCGGAGTGAGTAGCGCCAAAGGGTCCTGATGATAATGTTGTACACGGCCGGTTTATCTATCACGACAAATTTTACGAGCTTACTTATTCCTCCGGCGTGCACGGTCAGCTTTATTGTCCCGACGATCATTGTTGTCTGTCCGTCAAAGCCTGTAAGTGGTTTTGCATTCAACTTGATCTTTTCGTCAGGTACTTCCATTTTCCTTAGGGTTTCGAGAAAGATTAGATCGACCGAACTCCCAGTGTCGATCAGGACTCGCGTTACGTCGCAGTCTTCCGACTTTTATCTCCACTACCAGAGGATCATTATGGGGTACAGCAATATTCTTTGTGTCGGCCTCTCCGAATATGATAGGCATGTCGATCTCTGCTCTTTCCAAACATCTTTGACTAGTGGTGGCCTGTTTTTCATACTATTTTAAGGACCGTACAGAGTCTCCTCCGGTCAGAAAACCTCTCATTATCATGTTAATTCGTCGTCTTGATGCTGGCGGGGTATTTGGACTAGGTCGGTTATCTTGTGAGCACTTAGGAGGGTATGTATCGTTTTCACCTTGCCCGGGCCTTTGCTCTTAGCTATAATTGTTTCCGAGCTGATGTTTCTCGTCTTCTTTTTGGCCTGGTCCCTCGATATTTACCTCCCCGCTCTGATATTTGGCCAGTAGGTGGTCCTTTAGCTGTCGGCATTGGGCGGTGGAGTGACCTGGCCATTGATGGTAGTCAGAGAATGATTTGGTATCCTTTGTGTCTTTGGCATCATCACCTCGGACGTAGGTATACTTGAATCTTTGGGCCGACTGGGCATTCCCGACGTAATATGAGGAGGCCTTCTTGCTCTGGTCCTCCTTGTAATCTTTTTCATAATGCTGCCGTGGCTCACGGTAGTCGTCCTTCGGCTTTTCCTTTGGTGTTGGTGGCTTTGCCGGTGATATGATCATGGGAAGCAGCAACTTCATGGGCTTGGATTTAAAAAGAGTAAATCTTAATTGGAGTATTTTCAGCCCAGAAACAACAAGAAAAGAGAGAATTTCGTCCATATTCAAAGCAACATTTATTGATGTCTATTTCTCTCTCTTACATGCAGTTTTGAGTCAAATTTCGTTTTCCAAGATACTCTGCATGTTAGGTTCTTATTAAGGACGAAAATGAGTTGTATTTCTCTATATATAGAGACCCAAAATCATGAATAAAAATAAGTTTTGTTTTCAGTAAAATCAGAGAAGTTTCTCCTTTCAAGATGTGATATCTTGTTATTTTTGGAACTCCATGTTCATGGTGTGTCATATCTATGTTCATGGCTGGTTTAGACTTATCATAGATCCTTTCACAGATCTTTGTGGCGTCTCTCGATCCATCTTCTATCCATCCCTTGTTGGTGCGTCATATCCAGCAAGCTTGTCGATTCCCTTTGGTGTGTAATATCCATAGAATCGATCCGCCGGTAAATCAAGAGCCTTTCCGCAACTCTTGTGCGACCATTCGATCCACCGATCCGTCTTGGTGCGTCATATCCAAGGGATCAACTGGTAAATCAGGAGTCTTCCGCAGCTTCTGTGCGACCAATCAATCCACTGCCTTGTTCTTGAAGTGTAACAGCTTCTTTGAGTCAAGGATTATCCCCTTTGCCAACTTAGAGTGACGAATCCTTGGGAGATTCTTATCAGCCGGGGAGTGCTTCTTTAGGTTGACTGCTCGGTCTTCTTCTAGTACAATGTACCGGGTCGCTCGATGCATTGCATCTTCCAGATTTGTGGCTTCGTTGATTAGCAGATTGTCTCTGAATTTCGAATCGTGCTAGAGACCGTTTCTTAGTGCGGCTAGAGCCGATCCGCCAGGGATGACGACTTTAGAGAACACTGCTTTGAATCGATCCATGTACATAGAGTAATGCTTTGGGTCAGAGTCCAAAGGTCGGCATCTGATGCTCCCTTTTGCATGTACATAGAGTAATGCTTTAGGAAGGCTGTAGATAGCTTCTGGAAACTATCTATTGAGTTTGGTTCAAGGCATGAGAACCAGTTGAGTGTCCAACCGCCCAAGTTTTCTACAAATAGCTGACAATATCTGGCGTCCCTTTCTTCTCGGGTGAACTGGGTTCGGCCCATGGCTATGGTAAACGCGGTCATGTGTTGTCTGGGATCTTTCCCGCCCTCGTAAGTCGGTATTTTAAGCTTTTCGGTATTCCTGATTGGAACCGAGGTGATCCGTGCAGTGAACAAGGTTTGTTATGTTTCTTCGAGCACACGGTCGATTTCATGGGCGGAGCTGAGGGCTCGGTGGACCTTGGAGGTCATTTCTTTGAACTTAGCCTTCATGCCTTCGATCTCGGTGACCCGTTGGGAGGTCGGTTCCAGGTGCTGTGGGGTTGAGGCCCGAGCTACTCTGAGGCTTATCGGGCTGCCTGTCGACCCGGTCGCGGCCAAGTTGGTCTTCCTGTCCGGGTTAACCGGCTGATTTGGTCTTTCGGTGGCGAAGGGTTTACGGCTCCTGAGTTGTGGTGATTCGTTGGCCGATCTGAGATTTGCGGAATCCAACTGTTCATGGTAAATAGCCTGAGCGGTGGCTAGCGCTTCTAATCATTAGGCTCTTGTGTTATGATCGCAGCTTCTTGAGAGAATCCGCAGTAACCCCCTACCTGGCGCGCCAATTGTTTAACCAAGGATTTGGTTCGATATTTTATAATGAAGGGAAGGTCGGAGATTCTCGTTTATATTAAGATTTGAGCTCGGAAAAATAAATCAATATATTGCTAAACTTTAACTCGGGACGAGTTGCACTATGCGGCAACAAATGGGGTCGGTATTGATTGGAGACGCCAAGCGGGATACTATCTATTCGGATTTGATAGCAGATGCCGAGCAGGGTATCGTATGTTCGAGATTCGTTGGAATGATTTCTATCCTCCAGCGACGGTGGTCGGTCGGAGCTTTTACTTTCGGAGTTAGAGTCCCAAAACTATGCGTTTTAGGTCCCTTGTGCTCTGCTCAAGTGAGATTAGATTCTCTAACTATAAGGATCCTCCCCTATTTAGAGGTACATATTAACCAGAAAATATAGTCAGATTTAAACTATAGTAACTGATTTAATCACCCTATGATTAGGCCTAGATGCTTCCAATGAGTTGGGCCTTTAATAAGTGGGTTATCACAATCTTTCTTGGCCTAGGCCCATTTTGTTGGTGGATGAAACCCATGTTCAACAGCAGACCCCCCCCCAGCAGCAACGAATCCGGCCCACGAAGATTCGTTACTGCTTAGATGGGCCTAGCACAAATTTGTTGGGCCGAACAACTGTCCTTTCTTCCCATTGACCAAGATGGCGGTGCATGATCTTCGAGGCGCGACGTTTCATCTCCCGACCTGGGTCTATATATACGGAGCTTCCCTTCCTCATTTCCTCACTTCTCTCCGATTCTTCAAAGGTAGTTTCTCTCTCTTCTTTCTCTTTCTAAGTTTTAATTAGTTTTTGGTTATACTGCATTGTCGCCGTCTTCGCATCACCTTTTTCGATCCATCACCGGGATCATCGATCTCTCCAGTATCACCAACCGTTGTCATGGCTTCTCCCGTTCTCAACTCTCCCGCTCTTATCTCACTGCAGCCCCGTTATATCGGAATCATCTGTTCAAAATATCCCGGATGTATCGAGCGCATCTTCATCGTCCGTTGATTCCATCGATCTGAGATTTATGGCTAGTCATCGAGCTCGTCTTACCCTAGAGGGAGCGGTTGCCGACCCAAGAAGGGTTTCGGTTGAGATTCTCGAGCTTGATGATCGGGAAATGTCGGCTACGTCTTCTTCGACTTCTGGTCGGGAGGATGAGGGATTTTGTTCTAGGCAGATAGATAGGGAGATCGGTGAAGGCTCGGGTTTTCCCAGGGCCAAAGAAGAAGATGTCAGTCCCTTGTCGATTGAGGACGTGGGAGATTGGGGCGACTCTCCGGGATCGAGTCTTGGTAGACACATAGGTTTCGAAATGTATGATAATCTCCCGTCTCTATCTACACCGGAGTCGATCAACGCGATGCGTCTTGAGCGGAAGCTGCCTTTCGGGCTGACGTTTTTGACTCCCGGAGAGGACCAGCGTCCCTGGGCTCCGCCGTCGGGATACATCTGCCTGTATGAGTCTTTTTTACTAAACGTGGCTTGTGGTTTCTGTTCCCAAGACTCCTGGTTGAGTATTGCGCTCGTCGTCGCATTGCTATTTCTCAGCTGACTACCGCAGCCATCAGAAATATGACTGTGATTCTGACTCTATCCGCTGAGCTGGGCAGGGCGGTTGACTGTGATGCTTTCGAAGAGATGACACGTCTGACGAGAAAGAATAAGATCTCTGATTGTTTCTACGTCAGTATGAGGTCGAATCACTGCCTGTTGACCGGTATCTCGAGCAAAGTGGATTTGTGGGAGACCTGTTATTTTTTTGTCAAGATCGATGAAGCGTCCGTTCTCAATCCTAGTTGTCAGTTTCGGGCTGCCTGGAACGTTATTACGGGTAGTTTTTTGCCTTTTGTGTTTTATCGGATTTGCCGATCTGACTCCTAATTCTTTTGTTTTTGGTGCAGTTCCCCATCGTTTGTTCAAAGCCCCCCTGAAGGTTTTACCGATCTGCTCGAGGAGTTGAGGAGCTTAGGTCGTCAAAGGTGGCCAGAACTTTTGGAACAACGCATTCAGCAGAGTCTTGCTCGGATTAATTCAGGTTAATTTCTCCTTTGGCTTTGTCGAAGTCGATTACGAGCTTGCTGACATTTCTCTTTTCCTTAGGTCGGTACGACGCGCCTCTTGTTTTCCTAAGATCATTTTCAGAGAAGAAAGAGAGGAAACCGAGACAAAAAAAGGATGGGCAAGGCAGTGCTGAACATTCCTAGTTACGATAAAGAGAAGAAAAAGAAGAAGGAAACTGCTGGTGGGGCGAATACTGCTGCTCGTGCCGTCTTCCTGACAGTCATTGGTTGTGCTACCGGGAGTACCCGGGCATCCAGAGATTCAGTTTGGCCCAGCGTGCCTCCGAGACCTGATGTCCGACCTGAGAGACGTACGGACTCAGCTGTCCTGGCCGGGGATGCTGCAGATCCATCCCTTGTAAGGAAAAATAGTGCGACCACTAGTGTCGCTAAGAAAAGGCCTCGGGAGGATGATGTCGGTGGGGCTGCTACGCAGAAGAAGTCCCGTAATGAATCTTTTGCTCCTACCTAGGGAGCTCCGCCGGTCGCGGATGGCACAAGCAACCATGAGCCGGTCATTCAGGGAAAGGCCAGAGAGTCGTCCGGTCAATTCGACTTCGCTTATTCCTTTGAAGGTGAAGGAAAGCATATCGGCGAATCACCCGCGGATTATGCGGGTTTCTCGAGATGAGTCGGGTGGAGGAGCCGAGAGAAAAGCTAAAGGAGGCACAACCCGAGAAGGCAGGAGCCCGGCGACGTTACTCGGGGTCATCTCCTTGTCGTTGGAACCAAATTGGTCAACTCCAGGGATCGAAACCACCGAGATGTTAGCCGGACTTGGGGGAACACGCTCAGATGGAGGAGTGACGTTGAAGTCAGCCTCGGTTATATCCACGACCTCAAGAGCATCGAATTCCTTCTGGTACCCGATCAGATCCTTCTCAAGCTCCACAAACTTGGGAGTCTGAGATAGAGATGCCCTCGTCCCTCGCTGTCTCGAACCCTTTGAGAAGCCCCGAGACCTGGCTAATAAGCATAGACACTCTGTTCACCTCGGCCAGTTCGTCCCGGTATCGCCTAAGTTTGCCGAGCCAAACCGCGTACTTCTCCCTCATCTGGTCTTGGGCCTGCCCCCAGGCCCTGGCGACCTCATATTCTCTCGACCTTCTGAGTCGCTCCATCTGCCTCTTTTTCTCAATCGCCAGCGACTCCCGTTGAGCGACCACCACGGCCATATCCTCCTCCAGCTACGACTTCTCCTTCCGAACAGCCTCATAGCTGGTCGCCAGCTCCTTCATATGGGCCGCCTGCTCGGACATCCTCTTTTTATAAGTGGCGGCTCTTTAAGAAAGCTCGTATGCCCGCTTCAATTTACGGTCGTACTGTTCAACTAGATGGTTCACGTTGGAGACCATATGCACAAAGGAAGAAATAGATATTGTTAAGCAAAAGCCTAGCAGGAAACGACACGGTTCAAATTATAAGCCGACCTACTGCTTACCAGCACGGTATTTTTAGACCATTCTAAAAAGGCCTCCTTCTCCACCAAGTCGTCCACCGGGGAAAGCTGGTGCGACATGCCCCCCTGGACACAACTCAAAAAACCCGCACAATCCACGGGTGATTCCCCGATGTGCTTTCCTTCACCTTCAAAGGAATAAGCGAAGTCGAATTGGCCGGACGACTCTCCAGCCTTTCCCTGAACGACCTGCTCATGGTTGCTTGTGCCATCCGCGACCGGCGGAGCTCCCGAGGTAGGAGCAAAAGATTCATTACGAGACTTCTTCTGCGTAGCATCCCCACCGACATCATCCTCCCGAGGCCTTTTCTTAGTGATACTATCTTTTTTGTCTCGATTTCCTCTCTTTTTTGTCTCGGTTTCCTCTCTTTTTTGCCTTGCCCATCCTTTTTTGTCTCGGTTTCCTCTCTTTCTTCTCTGAAAACGATCTTAGGGGAACAAGAGGATGGGAGATTATCATACCATTCGAAACCTATGTGTCTACCACGACCCGGTCCCGGAGAGTCGCCCCAATCTCCCACGTCCTCAATCGACAAGGGACCGACATCTTCTTCTTTGGCCCTGGGAAAACCCGAGCCTTCACTGATATCCCTATCTATCTGCCTAGAACAAAATCTCTCATCCTCCCGACCAGTGGTCGAAGAAGATGTAGCCGACATTTCCAGATCATCAAGCTCAGGAATCTCTACCGAAACCCTTCTTGGGTCGGCAACCGCTCCCTCTAGGGCAAGACGAGCTCGATGACTAGCCATAAATCTCAGATCGATGGAATCAACGGACGATGAAGATGCCCTCGATACATCCGGGATATTTCAAACAGATGATTTCGATCTAACGGGGCTGCAGTGAGATAAGAGCGGATAGTTGAGAACGGCATAAGCCATGACAATGGTTGGTGATACTGGAGAGATCAACGGTCCCAGTGACGGATCGAAAAAGGTGATGCGAAATGTCGCGCCTCGAAGATCGTGCATCGCCATCTTGGCAAATGGGAAAAAGGACAGTTGTTCGGCCCAACAAATTTGTGCTAGGCCCATCTAAGCAGTAACGAATCTTCGTGGGCCGGATTCGTTGCTACTGGGGGGTCTACTGTTGGACATGGGTTTCACCCACCAACGAAATGGACCTAGGCCCAGAAAGATTGTGATAGCCCACTTATCAAAGGCCCAACTCATTGGAAGGATCTGGGCCTAATCATAGGGTGATTAAATCAGTTACTATAGTTTAAATCTGACTATAGTTTATGGTTAATATCTACCTATAAATAGGGAAGGAACCTTATAGTTAGAGAATCTAATCTCACTTGAGCAAAGCACAAGGGACCTAAAACGCATAGTTTTGGGACTCTAACTCCGAAAGTAAAAGCTCCGACCGACCACCATCGCTGGAGGATAGAAATCAATCCAACGAATCTCGAACAAACGATATCCTGCTCGGCATCAGCTATCAAATCCGAACAGACAGTATCCCGCTCGGCGTCTCTAATCGATACCAACTCCATTTGTTGCCGCAGAGTGCAACTCGTCCCGACTTAAAGTTTAGCAATATATTGTATTATTTTTCCAAGCTCAAATCTTAATATAAGCGAGAATCTCCGACCTTCCCTTCATTATAAAATATCAAACCGAATCCTTGGTTCAACAATAGGCGCGCCAGGTAGGGGGTTACTACGGATTCTCTCACGCTAAAGATTCGAGCTCAAAAATGGAGAACGATCAACCGACCGACGAATCGGTTACCCGAGAAGCTGCGATCATAACACAAGAGCCTAGCTCGGAACACGGCCGAGAAGAAACCAATACGGAAGTTACTGCTGCAGTCCGAACCAGACCGGCCAGACATGAAAGCGTTATAATCACCGATGATCAGGTCAACTTGACGACCATGCTGGATAAATTACTATAACGTTTTGACCGACAGGACGAGTTAACGCGGAAAAAAATGAAAGATTAGAAGCGCTAGCCATCGCTCAGGCTATTTGCCGTGAACAGTTGGATTCCGCAAATCTCAGATCGGCCAACGAATCACCGCAACTCAGAAGCCCTTCACCCTTCACCACCGAAAGACCAAATCAGCTGGTTAACCCAGATAGAACGACCAACTTGGCCGCGGCCGGGTCGACAGGCAGCTCGATAAGCCTCAGAGTAGCTCGGGCCTCAACCCCACAGCACCTGGAACTGACCTCCCAACGGGACACCGAGATCGAAGGCATGAAGGTCAAAGATATGACCTCCAAAGTCCACCGGGCCCTCAGCTCTGCCCCTGAAATCGACCGCGTGCTCGAAGAAACACAACAAACCCCGTTCACTGCACGGATCACCTCGGTTCCAATCAGGAATACCGGAAAGCTGAAAATACCGACTTACAAGGGCGGAAAAGATCCCAGACAACACATGACCGTGTTTACCATAGCCATGGGCCGAACCCAGTTCCCCCCAGAAGAAAGGGACGCTGGGTATTGTCAGCTATTCGGCACTCAACTGGTTCTCACGCCTTGAACCAAACTCAATAGATAGTTTCCAGAAGCTATCTACAACCTTCCTGAAGCATTACTTTATGTACATGCAAAAGGGAGCATCAGATACCGACCTCTGGTAAAGCAAACAAAAATTGCCTTGACAGAACCATTCAAATGTCTTCCATAGACTTGATGTTTTATGATTATTGCGACTAAAACTAACTGGTAAAAAAATGTCTTTGTACACCATAATGGTCTGAGTACATGATATCGAAATATCATCGAGGCAACTACATAAATACAAGACTGCACAAGTATACCTGAGAAAACATGTTCAGATCTCTTGATTTTACACATTTGATAAGCGCATCTCCTAATTACAGAATGAGAATAAGAACACCAAAAGTAAGAAAGAATCTTTGTTTCATTTGTTTGATGAATTCTCATCATCTTTCTAAGCTGGTTGCCATTGCTTATCATACAATGTAGTCTCATCAAACAGCTTTTTGAGTTTATCCACATCTTCATAACAAAACTCCAGCAACAGTCCACAAACAAGAGTGTTTTGCAGAAGAAATTCCCCATCTGATCAACAAGTCCTACTCCAGTAAGGCTATCCACAAAGTAAGCCATGAAGAATCCTTGAGTCAAGATCTTAGTTAGCACACTGTGTATTTGATCATTTTAGTAGGTGAGAGGAAGAACCATTGAGCTTCGGGTAAATGATATCTCTTAGTCCAAGCCCACCATAATTGCTTTGGGTAAATGATATCTCTTAATCCAAGCCCACCATAATTGCTTCGGGTAAATGATATCTCTTAATCGAAGCCCACCATTGAATTATACGGATGTATCAAAAAGCACGTGCTCATCATTAGTCGTCGTTTCTGGATTCTCTTGTAGCCATTTTCTTCTTCAAACAAAAATCAAAAGTGAAATTCAAATTTCATTTTCGCAAGCATGAAGAAGAGATTTGAGGGGATCAATCTAACCAGCAACGATTACAGAATCCCAATCGGTTTTTCCATCTTTCTCAAATTGTTTCAGATCCCAAATTCCAATAACCCATCTCTCATCTTCGAATTTTATAATCGTCCTCGTCTTCTTCTCTGAAAGCACATAATCAATGGAGGCTCAGAATCATCTTCTCAATTCTCTCCGGCAGTGCAGACTCACCTTAAGCGGGTAACTTGTTCTTCTTCTGCTAATCATTCGAGTCTTCTTAATGGTACAGATTGTTTCGATTTCATAGTTTTCGTTCTTGTGCTTTTGATCCTTGGCTTCGGTTGATTCGATAATTAGTAAAAAGAAACGAGAGACTTGCGTTTGGTTTTCACGTGCTCGCTGTTCGTTGTAGTTGTAGGTCTATCTCACCTTCTTGCGTGTGCGTTTGGAGCTTATCTCCATATGATCTGGAATATTGGTGGATATGACACTTCTCTTGGATTCCTTGGAAGCGTTGCATTACACTCCTCCATCTCAATGATGTCTCTCTAATTTAACTCGAACGTTTTACAAGAATCTTTTTCACTTTACTCTCCCTTCTATTTCTGACTGCTCTTCTTAAAGGTGCTTCAGATGGTCCCGTTATCAAGTTCGCTGTTGATCTTGTCTCAAGGTGATTGCTTACTTTCTAGTATGAAATAAACCTCTACACAAGATTTTAGGACTTAAACAGTTGAATGTTTTTGTTACAGCATCCTGATCACTGCATTTGTGGGATTAACAGTATCATTTGTGTGTTTGTTTCTTATAAAAATCAATGAAAAACCAAAAAAGAGGCAACTCTCAACTACCCATTAAAAAAGTCTTGTGTACTTGTTCTTGTTCAAAATCTTTGATCGGGACCAAAGCTAACAATTGGTATCAGAGCATGTTTTGCTTTTGATCCGAATATTTTTTGTCTCTGTTTTTGATCCGGACCACTTTGTGGTATCAGAAACATCTCGGTTTTGATCTGGACCACGATTCGTGGTATCAAAATCTCTACCCAACCAAAAAAAAAATCAGATTTTTCTTCTTTCATTTTCTCTGCATCCGCTGTTCTTCCATCGTTTTCACTATCTCTGGTTTTCGAAAAATAAAAAAAAAAGTTTTGATATTCAATAAAATAGAACTTTTCAAGTTTGTCTTTCTCTTATTTTGGTATTTCTTTGGAATCAACAATCTTCGAGTATCATTCTTCGGTTTCTGCGAAACTGAATCGATTGTGCTTATTGTTGTTAATTGTATGTTGGTTGTGGAAATGTTTGTAGGTGTATCTTACCTTATGTTGTACTCTTCTTGCATCTGCTTTTGGAGCTTACTTCCATATGCGTTGGAATATTGGTGGATTCGTTGGAAGCATGATCTGGTTGTATTCCACTGCTCCATATCAACAATCATGCGGGTAAATTTGAACATGTGTCCCTAACTCTAATGTTTACAATGATCTTGTTTTCCTTAACTTTGATGCAGCAAAGCGGCTCTCCCTTCTGTTTCTGACTGCTCTTCTTAAAGGTGCTTCAGATGGTCTCATAATCAAGCTGGCCATTGATGTTGATTCAAGGTGATTACTCTTTCTGGTTTGTTCTGAATATATCTTGTGTTCATGTTTTTAAACAGAAACCTCTACACAAGTTTCTTGAATGTTTTTGTTACAACTTCCTGATCACTGCATTTGTGGGAATAGCATTGGCGTTTGTGAGTTTCTCGGCTGCAGCAATGTTGGCAAGATGCAGAGAGTATCTTTATCTTGGTGCTCTGCTTTCTTCTGCTATGTCCATCTTTGTGTGGCTGCAGTTTCCCTTTCTTGATCTTTCAAAACTCTGCATCTGTCTTTAAGTTTGAGGTAAACTCTCACTCTGTCTTCAATAATTCCTATGTGTCTTGATGGAAAAATACTTATTAGTCTTTGTGGAATCAACAATCATATTTGCAGCTATACGTTCTACTCTTGATCTTTGTGGGATACATAGTGGTGGACACACAGTAGATAATCGAGAAAGCACACCGCAGTGACATGGACTATGTGAAGCATTCTCGTACCTTTTTCACTGCTGTGTTTGCTCGAATTCTCAACATCATGGTAACTTCTTCTCTTTTAATCATTAGTTGGTGATGGCTCTATCTATAACAACACATCAATTTCCTCTTTTGCTTGTGCAGGTGAACAACTTTGCATATAAGCAAGAGGAGGAGGAAAGAACAAAAGAAGAAACTGAGACCAACAAATACATTTGACTTGTTTCTCTGCTGCTACAGAGGGTAAATAAATACGTACAAACTTGAGACTGTAAATGGTGTCTTTGCTTAGTTACCTCTTGCTTACTGTCTAATAGTAAAAATTTACCAAAAGGACAAGTTAGGAGAAGTGTCAAGTGTGATAACATTTTTTCAACAGCTGTTTCTAAGAGTGAGAAGTGTGGCAACATTTTCCAAGATCTTTTATTTTCCCATCTTAAATGTGGTTCAAAATGGAAAATTTAATCTACATTTTTCTAGTTTTGACTTTTGAGTGAGAATTAGGAACTCAATACGCATTTTCTGATGGATTCTCTTGTAATACTGTGATTTACTCATTTGATTCTATAGAGAAAATGCTAGAATCTTGCATGATTACAAAATTTTGAGATGGTATCGATTATAAAATTATTTTAGAGAAATTGGACATTGTTGCCGACTTGCCATAGTAATTGTGTTGTTATTAGCGTATGAAAATGAAAAAGAAATGAAATGGGTTTTGTAATTGTATTATTGTAAGCACGACTGAGGCATGACCTTTTGTCTTTTATACCACTCCAATTTTCAGACGTCTGGTCATTTTGCCTCACACCATTTCATTATTACATTACCATTCCTTAAATTTTTTGAATGGCACAGAGATGTGATTGGCATCTGAATTTCTGGTTACACTATCTATAATTTGGTAAGACTAGTACTCTCACATTATTCTTCAATATTCTTAACTAAAAATGTTTTGAGTTCCTATATTTTTTTTTTGGGTAGCCTATTCCATCCTATGACAATTGAGATTTTTTATTAGTATCATTTATATACTAAAGCCCAAGTCACGTGCCCGATAAAATTTGGACACATGGATTATGCATTATATTTAAAATAAAATAAAATAAAAGTAAAGAGAAAAAAAAAATTATAGATGATTTTCTTTAAAAAAATCCATCAATGTCGCGATCCCTGAATTTGCTCTCACAAACCGTTTCAACTTGCATTCCACAAGCCGATTATTGTTCCCACGATGTCTATCTACAACGCCACACCCCAAAAATTGTTCCACGTTTTCCTTTTTAGATCGATACAATATAAATCAGAGTTAAGCAAATTGAAACCACCAGAAAAATACCTATTTGATGCGATAATAACGAGAATAGTGACAATCCAGCCGGAGTGATCAATGGGTAACAAGATCTATTACATATATGCATTGCCTCGAGAAAGACCTTTAAGACCTTAAGCCATCAACATATTTCTAAAAGATTACTAAGACGAAGACATCAACGCATCCTATGGAGATCGCCCCTACTCTGATCAAAAGATTGTCATCAACTATTAAAGAAATAATTTCTTGCTCATCTTACTAAGTGAAGGTAACAATCCATCTTTTTGTACTCATCTCTACGTTTTTCTATAAATTGTGAACTATATCACCTCTGAAAATCCTAATTTTCGATGTTGGCTATTGACCACGATACTCATAAAGTTATGAATTTAGGTGAATCACATCAGAGATGAAAAAGAGTGAAAGCTATACGATCAGGAGATGATGCAAGGCGATCACTATTTCTCTATCTATTTTCCTTTTATGGAATATTTCAAGCATATTTTTCAATTTCTATCCATCTAAGACACTTTATCTCCCTCCTTGGTTTTAGGAAAAATGATAGACAATTAAATGCCAAACACCAACGAGTCAACGACCATCACAAACACACGTGTTTTCTTCTCATACCATCATGAAAATGTATAATTGCTTTCCGTTTCTCATGCAATTTCGCTCGTGTATGGCAATTTTCATTTGAGATCCATAGCTATTTGAAAGTCTTTGCTAATGAATGCATTGGCATTGTTGTTGTTGAGAATACAATAAAATGCACATATCTCATCAAAAAGTATTTTTGTACATTATTTTTTATGTCAATTTTGTGGACATGTTCATGTTTTTTATTTGAGAGATTTGTCAGTATTTATCAGTATGCCTTCTTTTCTATACATCATATTTATCAATCTATGTGAATTTTAATACAGTTTATGTTTTCATCTAAACAGCTATTATATGCTTTTAATTATGTTTCGTGACTTTGCATTACCATGGGTTCTCCATTACATACTCTCGCTTCATAGCTTTTCTATAATAGTTCTAAACATCATTTTTCTAATAATGTCATTCATCTCCCTCTAACGTTCATGCGTACACCTGGCATATTTATATGTGAATTTGTTTTATAATTTTTCTAATAGGAGAATTTGAAGAGGCTAGAAGATAATGACCATGGAGCAACTAAACTAGAAACGAAGCTGAACATGAAATAAAGGTGCAAACGACCAAAAATCAAACTGAACCATCGATAATGAGAGGTACGAGACTATACAACTTTTATAATTGTATATAATTATGAATTATATTAAGGAATTCAGCAAATTGGGCTAATTGTTCACAAATTATAAGAATGCGGAAAGACTCAAAGATATGATCAACAACAAGCAAAAGAAGGAGAAGAAGATGAAAAGGATCACCATGAACAAATATATGGTGATAGCAACAAACAATTAACCACGCCAAACCCAAAACAACGGAAGCAATTTTAAAATTAGATACATAGATGATGTATGTCGACTATTATGATGTATTAATAGTTGTTTAGTTCGGAACATATAGTAGTAGGTTTTTCAAAAAAAATTATAATTACATAGTCAAATATTAAAACACATTATTAAAAGATTTATCTCTAGTCCATTAAAAATAACAACTTAACATGTATTAATTAATCTTTTATTTATCTAAAATCGTATTTAAATTGAAAATAATTTCTTACAATTGGGTTTAAAAGGAAATTAAAATGTAATATGGTGTCAATTTATTTGGTCAAACTAGAATTGCAAATCAACAATGATGAACTCACTAAAAGAACGACGGTTCACAATTAACAATTATGAGCTCATATTGTTCAAAATCAGGAAAATTCACAAAATTGATTAAAACATTTTGCTTGCTTTTGATACATCATGTCTCAATCACAATCCAATATCCTAATCCGTGTGTAGCACGAGTCATAATACTAGTTTTTAACTAGTTTAAAAAAAAAAAAAAAAAAAATCTAAGATTGCATTATACATACTCGCATACCATAGAAAATCCAAAAGAACCCGGAATATTCAAATGAAAACACGTATAAATGTATGGTGTTCGTCCCACATTAGTTCAGTAATCATATTCAGAAATCACCAAAGAAAACATAAAAAAGGTGGGACCTATTATCCTTGAAAGTCTTAAAACTTAAATCAAACGGTGGAGAGAGAAGATGAGTTGTGTCCATGATCGTCATGGTGGACGGTGACTTTTATACCATTTCTTTCTTTCTTCCTTGTTTTGTTTTTTTTTTCCTTCTTTTATCAACCAAAATTTGAAAATGGCATATTCCCCTATAAACTGACTTGTTTCTGATTATTTATACACGAACTATAGACCCATGCTAAAACACACATAAACTAGTCTTATTTTTGAATTTACCGCATGAAGTATTGAAATACAGCCTATTCCCACATAACCGTAAACGGAGTCAGTTTTTCGTTAATGGATGCTGACGTAGATTACAGGTGGCAAACGGGTTTGTTGCGGTATGAATTTAATGATTTTTTTTAAATGGATATTGCATAAAATGAAGACGATGACGTTTTATGATTTGTGGGAAACAAAAATTAGAAACATTAGGGATCTCTTTGTCGATTCCAAGAGATAGAGAGGAAGAGATTTAATGCTTGTCGATATGGAGATGAGGTAAAGTAAAGATGTAATGCTTGTCGATATGAAGATGATGTCATGAATTTGTGGAAATATTATTGAAATTGTTGTTTGTGTGTTGTAGAAAAATCGGTTTCACTTTTTCAAATGGACGGATGATTCTATGCTTGAAGAAATTGAGCAAATGAAACCGAAGCTTGATGATATTGAAAGAACGATCGAAAAAGGTTTGGCAATTTCTGAATCAGCGATCGAAAATCTGACAATGGAGACAAAGACTTATGAAGCTGTTATAGGCAGTTTTGAGAAAGAGCTACAAGGGTTTGAAAAGGAAATTCAAGATCTCAAGATGGAGCTAAGAGGTTTGAAGAACATGGTAGTGGTTGTTGTGGTGGTTGTTCTTTTGTACAAGTTTGTTATGTAGTTTATTTAGAAGATGAGGGACGATTTCTTGTAAGTTGTTGTGATAACGTATGCTGTTTGTTTATGTACTTGACTGGTTTGTAATCCAAGCATTGACGTTGAAGGTTTTAGTATCATAAAAACTTGTTTGAAATTGTAGGAATTGCAGGTTTTACTACATATTGGTTGTGTTTTTGAAACTGCAGATTTTACTATAATAAAACAACCGAAATCCAAAACCAAATCATAATCCTAGAATCCAAAATACATCCAATGATCATAGGAGAACATATCCGCAGCTTAATTCTAATAAAAAATAGCAACATACAACCTGGAACAGAAACAGTATTATCTGAGACCTCCTTTCCACAAAATCCGAGACCTCCTTTCCTCTCTTAGCCCCTACAAAACAATATTATCCACTTGACTCAATCAGAAACCGAAACCAAATCATACAACCTGAAACAGAAACCACATCATAAAAACAAAACATATAAAAAATCAGAAAGAAGAAAAAAACAGACGCTTACTCTAAGATTAGTTTATGACTTGGTTTTGCATTTGTTGACTTGATCCTTCAACAAAATCATATTGATCTTGTGCCACATTCTTCTTCTTTTTTTGCCGTCTTCGTACATGAGCTCCAGCCTTCTGGCACTTCCTTGAGTTATGTCCACTATCTCCACAATTCCCACAATGAATGATTCTTCTTTTCCTTGAAACCTTAGTTGGAGACTCATGTGTAACATTGTTTTCTTCTTACTTGGAGAGTCATTCCTCCCTTTGATCCTCTTAGGAATTTTCTTTCTTCCTCTACTTGATTCTCCTTCCTCTATTGGTGGTGGCACAATCACAACCTCATTAGTCTCTTCCCAAAAATTTGCACCACATGCGCCTTCAATCGTTTCTGCGTATTGCTTTCTTCACTTAGAAGTGAGATAACAGTCGGCCATATAATCCTCTTTCTTGCGCTTCTTCTCATCAATAACCTTCAGAGCATGCCGGCAAGGCAAACTGGACATTTCCCACTTCCGACAAGTGCAAGTACGCTGGATCATCTTCACAATGTATGCTGACTTTTTCTCCTTCACCTCAAAAGTGTCATGACCAGAAGGATACACCTTACAGTGCTGGAAATTTAGCTGCTCCTCATCCACTTTCTCCATTGCTTTGATACTGAACTTCCCTCTGTGCTTCATTGCTTTAACCCTTCTTGCCTCTATGCGCAGCATCGCTCTTCTGCGTATTGTCTCTAACATTTCCACCAGTGGCATAACTCTTGCAGGGTCAATGGCATGGTTAAAGGACTCAGAGATGTTGTTGCTTACCTCATCACAAGTAGATGATGGTGTGAAATAGGCAAGGCTGCAGTTTTTGGGATTCTTCATCATCATGGAGTCATAGACAGCCATATCATATGCCTTTACTGCATCCACCCTCTTGTTATACTCTGGCGTATTGTAGCTCTTTGTAACCTTCCAGAATAAACCTTTCATGTCAGTCCTGTTTGGATGCTTTTTCTTTAGGTTTGCATAAATGTGTCTTGCACACATCCTATGCTCAACCTTTGGTAACAGAGCTGCTACATCATTCAATAAACCCTGCAAACAGTCACCATTGCATCATGAAACCGTATAATTATTGAAAAGAATTAAGAAGTTTCAATCTGTCTGCAGCTTTTCAATGAACCATGTCCAATTTGGTTCATTCTCTACATCCACCACAGCCCAAGCAATGGGAAACATTTGGTTGTTTGCATCTCTTCCAACCGCAGCTAACAACTGACCTTTCATTGTGCACTTAAGGAAGCAGGCATCAAGACCAAATATAGGTCGACAATGAGAGCACCATGACTTATTCAATGAAGCAAAGCAGACATAAAATCTGGAAAAAACATCAATACCATCATCTCCCTGGAATGTCTCTAGTTCAACCGTAGACTCAGGATTTGACCTATAAAATACAAAGGCAATAAGTTCAATTTATAACCATAAGATGAAACATGTAAAAAACATAGGCATTATACATGTCAAAACCACTTACTCTAATAGCTCAAGCCGGTAGTTTCTGAGCTTTGAGAATTGTGAGTCATGCTCCTCTTGGATGATTTCTAATGTCCTTCTCTTGGCCTTTTTGCACTGATCTATGGAAGCAATCAAGTTCCAACGCTTATGAATGTCTTCTAGAATATCTTTTGGCATTAAGGTTGGATCTTCTCTTATATCATCCACAAATAACCGACCTCTTGAGTAAGTAGCTTCGAATGTCCATTCTTCATGCAAGTATGATTCTTCATATAAGTTTTAATCAACCATTTCTGCAATGGTTCTTCATAAGAACAATAGATCCTCCACAAACAGTCTTCCTCTCCTTCTTCTGCTAAACTAGCACATTTAAGCTCTGATTTGTCTTTATCCCAACGAATGTATTGCACATTCCATCCATGCTTTAACACATACTCTACCATAGCCTTCTTGGAAGCCTCTAAACTGTCGAAAGCTTGTCTTAACTTCAACTCACCACTGCCTTTTTGTACGTGAAATAATCAAGTCTCTCATTCTCATCATCATCATCTGAGCACACCGGTGTTGCATACTCATCAATCTCTTCATCAACAAAATCCGCCACATTTCTTTCAACTCTTCTTTCTTCATCAAACTGATTCTCATCTCTCCTCGTCTCCTCTCTCTCCGTCTCTTCTCTCTCATTCTCATTTCTCTTATTCTGCACATTTCTCTCAGCCTGCACTCTTTTATCCTCATCTCTTCCATTCTGATCTCTTTCACTCTCATCTCTCTCTGTATCAGGCTCCACAAATATGTCAATTGCCTTGGTCCACATTGCAGATGCACACATCTTCTTAAAATTCCCACAACCATTTGTTAACAATCTCTGATCCTCTACTTCATCAAAAGGGACCTTATACCATACTCTTTGACCATACATACTCACTGGCAGCTGATTCATTAACTCTGGAAACAATGCAGATGCTGGAGCTTCAATATACCGATAACCACCACCTACGTACATATCGATTTCACCAACCTTGTCAAATTTCCCACTGTAGTAGCATCCGAAAGTTATTAGTTCTTCCACTACTTCACCACTGCAAAACGTATCAGATAACATAATTAAACCAAACTTAAACTCTTTTACACATTTAAGCAAACACTTGGTAGACATGTTTCAATCTCGCTCTATAATCATGAAAATCGAACGATTAAATGGCAACACAAGCTCTAATGAACAACTCTTAGACGAAAATTTATATAATTCGACACCTACAATCTACTCAAAACCAAGAATTTGACATAAATCGGACAAAAATCAAACTCAAACTCGACTTACCTCATTGTCGACACTCGGGAAACACTTTGTCACTCGGGAAAACACATTTGTAAGTCGATTTGATGCGAAACCCACAAAGAAACCTAATTCTCCCTGTCTCTCAAACTCTCCATGTCTCAATCTCTCTATCTCTGATTCTCCTCTTCCTCTCTATCTCTCAAAATCCAAACCCGATAAACAAATGTCTTAAACCCTAATTTTGATTTTTTTTCCAATTCTAAAACGTCGTCGTTTTAGTCTCTGATCTTACAAAAAATGGTTTGATTTCGGTCAACTCTAAACCGCAACAAACCCGTTTGCCACCTGTAATCCACGTCAGTATCCGTTAACGAAAAACTGACTCCGTTTACGGTTATGTTGGAGTCGTATTTCAATCATTCATGCGGTAAATTCAAAAATAAGACTAATTCATGTGTGTTTTAGCATGAATCTATAGTTCATGTAAATAATCAAAAACAAGTCAGTTCATAGGAGAATATGCTATTTTTCCACAAAAATATATATCAATAATTTTAGTCTTCTTTTGTTAGAAAAAAAAAAGAAGATCCCACTTAGCCAAAAAAAAATTTTTAAAGGCATGTCTAGCTAGATCCAAGTCTTTGTTTTCATTTTTCTTCTGAATTTAACGAGCATGTAAAATTGCATTTTACTAATTTTAGTATTTATGGTATGTAACCGTAATTCAATGATTTCACTTATTGTATTCAACGATATAATAGTGACACGACAAAATACTAATACAAAATCACTAAACTAGTCTATTTACATATATTTTTATTATATTTACTTTTTTTTATTTAACGGCTTAAATTAATTTAATTCGGTTCAGAAAACTAAACCGGGACAAAATTATTTACAAAGTAAAACTATTTTCCAATATATTTACTTTTTTGGGTCAAAAAACATATTTACCATTTAGAGTTATTTTCAAGGAAGCTGAACAAAAAAAAACATCAAATACTTATTTACATATACATGACTAAGTATCTTATATATTATATACGATGTCAATTTTTTTTTTTTTGTCAACTTAATTAAAAAAGTTTAGCAAGATACAAAGCTTACAAAAGTAAATTGTGATGATGTCAATCTTTTTAATGACGTGTTGGTACCTTATTGGTTAAGTTTTTCAATGTCAATTATTTTTAACTTCTAATTATTTTCTTTTTTTAATTTTATATTATTGGATTTATAATTTTGTGTAAAATACTTTTAGATTTATCTCTTAAAAAATTAATAGTTAAAAGAAAGTTAATCAAAAAAGCAATTAACAAACAAACAAAAAAATATTTTTAACAAATAATTTTCTTTTTCTTTTTTAAACAAAAAAAACAAATATATTATCAAAATAGAATAGACATTCACTAATCATTGTTTCTATTTAAAAAAAAAACTCTTTGGACTTCAATTTCTTGGACGATTTATTAATTTTTGTGTTATAAGTGATCTATTTGTTTTATGAAATAGAAAGTAAATATAAAATGTTGACTAAATATTTTCTCTCTCACTACTGTTAGGGCAAATTTCTATTATTTTCCGTTCGATAACTATTTCGATTAACGATTATAAATATATTAAAATATTATCTTCTCTCCTAATCTTTATAGATTTTTTTTTTTAAAATGTTGGTTTGGTATTTATTGCAATTGGCGATTGTGAAAATAAAAATATTTTTTTTAATAATGAGATTGTTTAATATATAAATATGTTCGTCATACCTTAAAACCATCAATTTTTATTATATTAATATTTTGTATGTTAAAATTCTATTTTGACGGAAAATTGCAAAAATATTTGTTTAGAGAAAAATTGTGGAAACTCCTTTGATCGTTGTGGACGATTTTTTGAGATAAACCATTGAAATATCTTTTTGGAGGTAGAAATGATTTTTCTGAATATATGTCATGTGATATACACAAATTTTTCAATCCCCACAATATTTAAATAACAGTATTAATTATAAAATTGTGTATGTTTGGTTATATTTAAGCTCCAATAATAGAGTTTATAGTTTAGGTCTATCTATAGTTTTCAATGTTTATGTATATTATTAATGAGTGTTTAAGCTACCAATACAAGAATTTTAACTAATTTGGTGTATGTATATTTTTCAATGATTATGTGTATGGTAAGACTTTAGACACTCATGCTAGGGTTGAACATCCCTAATAAAAAAATTGATGGCGCAAAGTTACTAAACAATGTCAAATTACGTTTAGGATTTATGGTCTATGTATAGGTATCAATGTTTACGTGTATGAGCGAGTGTTTCGGCTTTCATGCTAGGTTTAATACCTCTTAATGTTCAAAGAAAATGAGGATATAACTAATGAATAATTTTAAATTGTTCTTAAAGTAAAAAAATATTAATGAAAGTTTAAATAAATATAGGCATTTGACGGTAATTAAATATGATAAATGTGTAAGCTAATTTGAGGATACCAATTAGGGGTGGGCATTCGATTATTCGGTTCTGTTTGATTCAGTTTTTTGGTTTTCGATTTTTTTAGTTTCTAGAAAATAGGTCCCGTTCATGATTAAGTTTTATTTCGGTTTCGGTTTGGTTTATGTTATTCAGTTTTCGGATTTTTCAGTTTGTAAAAGAAAACTCCCATTCAGGATAAAATCTTTATTTTTGTTCGGTTTGAATCCGGGTTAAGTTTAGTTGTGAAAAAAAAAATTAATATAAAAGAATCTTTGGTATATTTAAATATATGGTTCTATATATTTAATGAAAATAGTATTTTACTAATCAATTTTTATTAGTTTGATTAATCTGATTCGGTTTCATAAAACTCAGTTCGGTTCGGATAATTCGGTTTTATAAGTTTTATTCCATTTGAATTTTTTACTATTCGGTTCGAGTTCGGTTTCGGAAATTTTGGTTAGGTTTGGGAATTTTAATCGTTAGGGATCGAGTAACCGGCGCAAGTTTCTCTTTCAAAACTGGGATTGGAGCATTCTGCGAAATTTTTGTTTTCTTCTTAGGGGATTCTCTGCTATATCGAGCACAAGTACTCGGGGACGTTTCTTTGTCAACTTTCGGGTTAAAACAATCGGATTTGTTTTCATTTTCTTATATTTCTTCTTTAGCAATTGATGACGCTTGTAACACTTGTATCTCTTCAACTTCGGTCTTCCAGAAAATTTCTTTACGTTTCACTACAGAAAATGTGAATATTAATAGCAGTACATTATAGCGTTTTTAATGTTTCTGCTATAGTTGAGTTATGGGAAATTTTACATAGCGTTTTCGAAAAGGTAAATGCTATGATAGGATGGGCGCCAAAACATTTTGTAGTGGCGTTTAGTTTTTGGTTCTATGATAGCATAGATGACACTGAGAACGTCATCGTAGGTGTAACCGGGAGACTGGAAAAAAATGGCTTCAAAATTTTACTAAGTAACAAAAGAAAAAGAAATAGAAAAAAAATTGAAACTCGATTTTAATTTAAAGCTTTTTGCTTTGATAAAAAAAAGGGAAATTGCACTCTATATTAATCTTTACACCTATAATTAACTATCTAACATCATATAAAATATAATATAGTAACTAGCATTTAGCCCACTTAAAATTTTGATTTTACCCTTAATGAAAAACAACAAAGATAAAAGAAAAACCCTAATTCATCACCTCTTCTTTTTCTTCTTCCATCGTTTCTTCTTCTTCTTCTTCCATAGCTTCTGAGTTTTTTCTTCCTCCATCGTTTGTTTCTTCTTCTTCTTCCATCGTTTCTTCTTCTTCTTCTTCTTCCTCTTCCATCGTTTCTTCTTCTTCCTCCATCGTTTATTTATTCTTCCTCTTCTTCTTCTTCGTCTGACACAAGCATCACAATCAATCTCATCTCTCTCTGGTGATCCACAAAACCAACTCTCAATCACTTTGTCTTATCTCGTTGCCATGGATCGAAAATCTCCAATCGTGGATTAAGATGAAAATCGATATAGTTAACTATGTTCGGAAATTAATAGGTAACTATTTTTCTGATAATAGTTAACTATGTATGTTATTATTTCCATTATGCAAACTATATAGGTAACTACGTTATGAAATTAGATAAGTAACTACGTCATGAAATTAGATAAGTAACTATATTTGTTTAAATAAGTAACTATTACAACAATATTTTCATGTAGTCAACTATGTCATGAAATTAGATAACTATGCTCTGAAAATAGTTAACTATATTTTTAAATTGGTAACTATTTTCTGAAAATAGTTAACTATGTTTTTAGATAGTTACAAATAATGTGATGTAGTTAACTATGTTATGAGATTAATTGAATAGGTAGTTTCGATGAAAATAGTTAACTATGTTTTTAGATAGTTACAAATAATGTGATATAGTTAACTATATTCTAAGATCAATTGAATAGGTAGTTTCGAAAATAGTTATCTATATTATTAAATAGTCAATATTTGTTTTTTTTGTCATCTTCTGATTTTTTTTCTTTTTCAGATCTACTTTTTGCAGAGTTAAAACTGTAGGAGCAATTTTTTCAGAGAAGATTTTTAGGGATTTCTTTTATTTACTTAATATCTAAAACATATCTACATGAGTAATTTTATCCAGTTTCGTTTCTCTCTGCTATTTATCTAATTCCAAAAATAAAACTGCTATTTTCCCAATTATCTCTGTCAAAACTAATATTTTAACCCAAAAAAAAAAATCTATTTTGCTCTCTCCCCTTTCTCTCTTCTTCCTCTTTCTCTCTTCTTCCTCCTTCGCTCTTCTCCTCCTCCGCACATTCATCTATCTCTGCTTCCTCCTCCTTCACTGCAAATTCAAGATGGACAAATTGCCCTACATCCACCGTACACGGTGGCAATCCTCTCTCGCCAAACTTGCATTTTGGTCCCTTATCTTTGTGGGTTTTATCTTCATCTTCTTCTACCGATCTCCCTCCTCCAATCCCGTCTCCTCCGATCCTTCTCGCCGCTCGCTTCGCACCTACACTTGGGGTGGATCCGCCTAAGAGAAACGGGTCAGATCCTCCGCTCGAGTCTGTACCCACCACGGAGTATCCGTTGAGGTGATGAAGGAGTTGAGGAGATGGTATATTTCACTTGCTCTGATATTGTGATCCCTCTTACCTTGATTTAAGGAGATGGTACACTCTCTCACACTCTTGTAGTCTTGGTCATCGTTCGGTCTCGATTTTGGCTCGAATCAGAAATTTGGAGTTTGATTTTGTTTGTTGCTCAATTTCGTAGACTCGGATTCATGTATAGGTTGAGTTTCAGTAGCTATGGGTTCTTAATTTCAATTTTTTGTACCTCCATTGTTCCTCCTTGGTGATATGATAAAGAGTTTGCTAAACTCTGATGTGGAAAAGCATTTGGAGCTTTGAATGTGTGCTCTAAGATTCATAGGTTCGTTCTTACTGGTTGAAGAACTCAATCTCTTGTGTTGATTACTTGAGTGTTTCATGGATGTCTCAGTCTCATGAGTATTTTAGCCGTCCACCATTTCCATCGCTCTCTGCATCATCACTATAACCACAGTTTCTCTTTTCTCTTGCATCATTTGATCTGGTACGCATTCTTCATGATCTTCTTCTCCCTTCGTCGTTGATTCCTTAGTTTCAGCTTTTTTTGATCAATCTGAAACATAGTTTGAATCTGAGTTTTTTTCCTATTTAGATTTGATGGCTGGAAATGAGTTTTGTTTGGACCCATTTTAGTTTCAATGATGAATGGTGGATAGAAATATTGATGTATGCTTCTTACTACATGTCAATTGCAGCAAAGCAATGGAAGAGGATGGTAACATCTTTGCTTTCAAGCATTTGCCTTAAACATCTTTGCTTTTTTGCCTTTCAAGGAAATATGCTGGTGACAAATAACCCCGAGAATGAAGGCGGCCGTTTTGCTCGTATAGACAACTCAAGTTCCTCTGAAACTTTTTAAACTCATGTTGCTTTGAAACTTTTTTAAACTCATGTTGCTCTGCTTGATCAAAGCTAATTCTATACAAATTTATGGAATCATTTTTGCAGCTTGGAGCACTGGCTGTTGCTTTGCTTAGAGCATTAAAGCTCACAACTCAGTATGTGATACTTGTTACTGTTGCCTCAAGATGGTATTCATATTTACACATTCAAGAACACCTGAGTACAGTAACATAAGCAACTGGGTCGGATCATTGCTATCTAAAGGGGGTATCGGAAGCATCCTGGACCCGAGACTAGAAGAGAGGATCGATGCTGGTTTGGCCTGGAAGATCACAGAAGTAGTAATGATCCAACGATGAGTCAAATGGTGGCTGAGCTAAAGGATAGTGTAAACAGAGCAATAGGTGGTGGTGGTGTATAACAAATGATTTTAAATTGATTATATATTACAAAATATTAATATAAATGAAACAGTTTTAAGTTTTTTAATTTAAACAATAGATTTAGGGTTCAGAGTATCATAATTTTATGGATAAATGAGTGTAGGGTTTAGTGTTTCACAAATTATATAAAAATACAATACGTTATTGGAGTTTAGGGTATAAAGATATAGGGTATAGGATTTAGAATATAATTTTTAGTGTTATTAACAATAAAAATATAATAAATTTTTATGGATTAATGGGTTTTTGATTTAGGGTATAGAATTTTAAAAACAAATTAAGTATATATTATTTTCTAAATCTTAAACTCTAAACCCTAAACTTGAACCCCAAAATATAAGCCCTAAACTTCTAACCCTTAATCATAAACACTAAATTTGTAAGTGTAATTATTAAACATCAACATCAAATAATATACCAAAAAATCCAACACTTACAAAAAAATTTAAATATAATCATTTTGTAAATCCTAAACTTTAAACCTAAACATAATATATATACCCAAAACCCAAAAAGTTTATAAATATAATATATAATCAATATATCGGACATAGTTATCATGGTTTAGGGTTTAAATAAATAAATAAATTAGTGTTTTATTTAGGATATAGTCTTTAACTTAGTTTTTGATTTAAAGTTTCCAAAAGTTTATGATTATGGTTTATGAATTATTGTTTAGGGTTTGAAATAAATGAATAAATTAATATTTTATTTAGGATTAGTGTTTGATTTGTTTTAATATTTCGTCCTCTTGCTCCTCACCTTTTAATATATTCTGGAGATATGACTTAGGGCTCTAGCACCAATTTCTTTTGCTAATTGGGCTAATGAGTTCTGATTCATGACCCCGAATCTGAGATTATTATCTATTATGAATTTGATTAAGGCTATGGGATGCAAAAATGTTGATTACATATTTTTTTTGAATCTGTGGAACTTTTTTTTTTCCAGGTTGATTCAAGCTTTTTGACTGGCGAAATTTGGGTTGTAAGGTTTGGAGTAATGGAGGTGAAGGAGAGTGAAAGAGCGGTAATAGCAAAACCGGTGGCCTCAAGGCCATCATGCTTTTTCTAGGGTTTTGTTTCGTTTCTTTGTGTGGTTGTGTATAGACTTGTTAGCTAATTGGTTTATTTGGCTTTAGACAAATCCCTTGAGTCTTATGGTGTATTCATGGATTTCAATCTCCTTATGTCTATTTTTCAATTGGTTTAAGGGTTGGCCGAACGGGTGAGCGAACACATCTCTTTTGTGCAAGAAGGACCGCATTGTTATGGTATCGGAAAATGATTCCCCTGCCCACATAAACAAGGTTCTTATGTAAGTGGTTTCTTGTACTTTATTTTCTTCGATATTAATAAATAGGAGGACGTATTTTGCTATCTTTATCTTATATAATGTTTCTCGGATTTGTAATGCAAGTGATGTCATGATATTAGTTGGGAACAAGCTGGAAATGCTCGATTGTTTTTTTGGTTTAGATACATTATATAAGAAGTTGTTGGGACATAGTTTTATACAATATAATAAAATATGGTATATTTTTTAATATATTAATTTATTCAAAAATAAAATCTTAATTTAAATACAATTAATAAAAAATGCAAATGTTATAGAAAATATAAATTATTGGAACAAACTATAAAAATAATTACATATATCGAATACTATAGTCATATTTTCATTATTCTATGAATAAGTTAATTAATAATATGATAAGAATCTTCCAAGGATTCGTCACTCTAAGTTGGTAAAGGGGATAATCTTTGACTCAAAGAAACTGTTACACTTCAAAAACAAGGCGGTGGATTGAATGGTCGCACAGAAGCTGCGAAAGACTCCTGATTTACCGGTTGATCCCTTGGATATGACGTACCAAGACGGATCGGTGGATCGAATGGTCGCACAAGAGTTGCGGAAGGCTCTTGATTTACCGGGTTGATCAATGGATATTACGCACCAAAGATCAGATCAATGGATATTACACACCATTGACAGAAATGAGAATCACTCTCAAAGATTCCAAAAAAAAAAAAAAAGTTCTTTACTTTTATTCATGAAATGAGCCTCATTATATAGAGGAAATACATCAAAACGTCCATAAAAATAGCTTAACATGCAGAGCATCTAGGGAAACAAAATTCAAACTATAAACTGCATGTAAGAGAGAGAACACTTAAATAAATGCTGCTTTGAATCTGGATGAAATTCTCTCTTTTCTTGTTGTTTCTGGGCTGAAAATACTTCAATTAAGATTTACTCTTCTTAAATCCAAGCCCATGAAGTTGCTGCTTCCCATGATCATATCATACTCCTCTTGAAAAAAGATTTGTCCTCAAATCTTGCTCTTCCAAAGAAACAACAACTTGAACACAAATGACCAAAGATGATATTTAGGATTGGAAAACAACCAGAACTTCTTTGATCCTCTTTTTTTTTGTTTTTTGTTTTTTTTTCTTTGATTACGAAAATAAATAGAATATAGAAGAAAAAGATGAAAAGATAGAAAATGGATGAAAGAAGATGAGAAGATGAACAGAAAAGATAGAATGATAAAAATACCAAACTTAGAATGGTGCTCTGATACCAAATGATAAGAATCTCTCAAGGATTCGTCACTCTAAGTTGGCAAAGGGGATAATCCTTGACTCAAAGAAACTGTTACACTTCAAAAACAAGGCGGTGGATTGAATGGTCGCACAGAAGCTGCGAAAGACTCCTGATTTACCGGTTGATCCCTTGGATATGACGTACCAAGACGGATCGGTGGATCGAATGGTCGCACAAGAGTTGCGGAAGGCTCTTGATTTACCGGGTTGATCAATGGATATTACGCACCAAAGATCAGATCAATGGATATTACACACCATTGACAGAAATGAGAATCATTTTCAAAGATTCCAAAAATAAAAAAAAGGTTCTCTACTTTTATTCATGAAATGAGCCTCATTATATAGAGGAAATACATCAAAAACGTCCATAAAAATAGCTTAACATGCAGAGCATCTAGGAAAACAAAATTCAAACTATAAACTGCATGTAAGAGAGAGAACACTTAAATAAATGCTGCTTTGAATCTGGACGAAATTCTCTCTTTTCTTGTTGTTTCTGGGCTGAAAATACTCCGATTAAGATTTACTCTTTTTAAATCCAAACCCATGAAATTGCTGCTTCCCATGATCATATCATAACAATAATTAATTGCTATTATATTTATATATTATTACATAAAAAGCGCTATATTAAATGAAAATACGATAGCAGTGTCAAAAAACGCTATCGAAAGTGACCGACCTATTATGACTGGAGCACATAGAGCACTTTCTACAACGCTATGGTATCATTAGATAGCGCTAAGAATATCCACGGCTTGACCCAAATCTTCAGACAAAAGAATTCCGACCGGTTTACGATAAATGTACCCACTGCTTGACCCAAATCTCCAGACAAAATAATTCCAGCCGGTTTTAAATAAAATTAACCACGGCTTGACCCGAATCTCCAGACAAAGGAATTCCGGCCGGTTTTCGATAGATGTACCCACATCTTGACCCAAATCTCCAGACAAAGAAATTCCGGCCAATTTTCGATAGATGTACCCACGGCTTGACCCAAATCTCAATACAAAGGAATTCCGGCGGGTTTTCGATAGATGTACCCACGACTTGACCCAAATTTCAATACAAAGGAATTCCGGCCAGTTTTCGATAGATGTACCCATGGCTTGACCCAAATCTCAATACAAAGGAATTCCGGCCGGTTTTCGATAGATGTACCCATGGCTTGACCCAAATATTCAGACAAAGGAATTCCGGTCGGTTTTCGATAAATGTACCCACGGCTTGACCCAAATCTTAAAACAAAAGAATTTCGGCCGTTTTTCGATAAAAGTACCCACGGATTGACCCAAATCTACAGACAAAAGAATTCCGGCCGGTTTTCGATAGATGTACCCACGACTTGACCCAAATCTTCAGATAAAATGAATTCCGGCCGGTTTTCGATAGATGTACCCACAGCTTGACCCAAATTTTTGGACAAAAGAATTCCGGCCGATTTTCGATAAAAGTACCCACAGCATGGCCCAAATCTTCAGACAAAAGAATTCCGGCCAGTTTTCGATAAATGTACCCACTACTTGACCCAAATCTTAAGACAAAAGAATTCTAGCCGGTTTTCGGTAAAAGTACCCACAGCTTGACCCAAATCTTCAGACAAAAGAATTTCGGCCATTTTTTTATAGATGTACCCACAGCTTGACCCAAATCTTCAGACAGGGGAATTCCGGCCGGTTTTCGATAGATGTACCCATGGCTTGACCCAAATCTTCGGACAAAAGAATTCCGGCCGGTTTTCGATAAAAGTACCCACAGCTTGACCCAAATCTTTAGACAAAAGAATTACGGCCGATTTTCGATAAATGTACTCATGGCTTGACCCAAATCTTATGACAAAAGAATTTCGCCCGGTTTTCAAAAAAGTATCCACAGCTTGACCCGCATCTCCAGACAAATGAATTATGGCCGGTTTTCAATAAAGTACCCACAGCTTGACTCAAATCTAAAGACAAAAGAATTCTGGCCGGTTTTCGATAAAAGTACCCACGGCTTGATCCGAATCTCCAGACAAAGGAATTTCGTCCGGTTTTCAATAGATGTACCCACGACTTGACCCAAATCTCAATACAAAGGAATTTCGACCGGTTTTCGATAGATGTACCCACGGCTTGACCCAAATATTCAGACAAAGGAATTCCGGTCGGTTTTCGATAAATGTACCCACGACTTGACCCAAATCTAAAGACAAAAGAATTCCGGCCGGTTTTCAATAAAAGTACCCACGGCTTGACCCAAATCTTCAGACAAAAGAATTCCGGCTGGTTTTCGATGATGTACCCACGGCTTGACCCAAATCTCCAGACAAAGGAATTCCGGCCGGTTTTTGATACAAGTACCCACGGCTTGGCCCAGTCTCCAGACAACGGAATACCGGTCGATTTTTGATAGAATCTACCCACGACTTGACCCAAATATTCAGACAAAGGAATACCAGTTGGTTTTCGATAAACGTACCACGGCTTGACCTAAATTTTAAGACAAAAGAATTCCGGCCAATTTTCGATTAAAGTACGGCTTGACCCAAATCTTCAGACAAAAGAATTTTGGCCGGTCTTCGATAGATGTACCCACGGCTTGACCCAAATCTTCAGACAAAAGAAATTTCGGCCGATTTTCAAGAGAAGTACCCATGGCTTAAACCAATTCTTCGAACAAAGGAATTCTAGGCCAATTTTCGATAAATATACCCACGGCTTGACCTAAATCTTAAGACAAAAGAATTACGGCTGGTTTTCGATAAATGTATCCACGGCTTGGCCCAAATCTTTAGACAAAAGAATTCCGGCCGGTTTTCGATAGATGTACCCACGGCTTGACCCAAATCTTAAGACAAAAGAATTCCGGCCGGTTTTCGATAAAAGTACCCACAACTTGACCCGAATATTCAAACAAAGGAATTTCGGCCGGTTTTCGATAAAAGTAACCACGACTTGACCTTAATGTTAAGCCAAAAGAATTCCGGCCGGTTTTCGAAAAAAGTACCCACGGTTTTCGATAGATGTACCCACGGCTTGGCCCAAATCTTTAGACAAAAGAAATTCCGGCCGGTTTTCGATAGATGTACCCACGGCTTAATCCAAATCTTCGGACAAAGGAATTCTAGGCCAGTTTTCGATAAATGTATCCACGACTTGACCCAAATCTTCAGACAAAGGAATTCCGGCCGGTTTTCGGTAGATGTACCCACGAACCCAAATCTCAAGACAAAAGAATTTCGCCCGGTTTTCGATCGATGTACCCACAGCTTGACCAAAATCTCCAGACAAATGAATTCCGGCCGGTTTTCGATAGATGTACCCACGGCGTAACCCAAATCTTCAGACAAAGGAATTCCGGTTGGTTTTCTATAGATGTATCCACGGCTTGACCTAAATCTTAAGACAAAAGAATTCAGGTCGGTTTCGATAAAAGTATCCACAGCTTGACCAAAATCTTCAGAGAAAAGAATTCCGGCCGATTTTTAATAGATGTACCCACGGCTTGACCCATATCTTCAGACAAAAAAATTCTGGACGGTTTTCGATATATGTACCCACAGCTTGACCCAAATCTTCAGACAAAAGAATTCCGGCCGGTTTTCGATATATGTACCCACGGCTTGACCCAAATCTTCAGACAAAAGAAATTCCAGCCGGTTTTCGATGGAAGTACCCATGGCTTAAACCAAATCTTCGGACAAAGGAATTCTAGGCCAGTTTTCGATAAATATACCCACGGCTTGACCTAAATCTTAAGACAAACAAATTCCGGCCGGTTTTCGATAGATGTACCCACGGTTTGACCCAAATCTTAAAACAAAAGTATTCCGGCCAGTTTTCGATAAAAGTACCCACGATTTGACCCGAATATTCAAACAAAGGAATTCCGGCCGGTTTTCGATAAAAGTAACCCACGGCTTGACCCAAATCTTTTGACAAAAGAATTTCGGCCGGTTTTTGATAAATGTACTCATGGCTTGACCCAAATCTTAAGACAAAATAATTCCGGCCGATTTTTGATAAAAGTACCCACAGCTTGACTCGAATCTCCAGACAAAGGAATTCTGGCCGATTTTCGATAAATGTACCCACGGCTTGAGCCAAATCTAAAGACAAAAGAATTCCGGCCAGTTTTTGATAAAAGTATCTACGGCTTGACCCGAATCTCCAGACAAAGGAATTCTGGCCAGTTTTCGATAGATATACCCACGACTTGACCCAAATCTCAATACAAAGGAATTCCAGCCGGCTTTCGATAGATGTACCCACGGCTTGACCCAAATCTTCAGACAAAGGAATTCCGGTCGGTTTTCGATAAATGTACCCACGGATCGACCGAGATCGTAAGACAAAAGAATTCCGGCCGGTTTTCGATAAAAGTACCCACGGCTTGACCCAAATCTTCAGACAAAAAAATTCCGGCCGGTTTTCGATAGATGTACCCACGGCTTGACCCAAATCTCTAGACTAAGGAATTCCGGCCGGTTTTCGATAAAAGTACCCACGGCTTGACCCAAATCTCCAGACAAAGGAATACCGGTTGATTTTCGATAGAATATACCCACGACTTGACCCAAATATTCAGACAAAGGAATACCGGTTGGTTTTCGATAAATGTACCACGGCTTGGCCTAAATCTTAAGACAAAAGAATTCCGGCCGGTTTTCGATTAAAGTACGGTTTGACCCAAATCTTCAGACAAAAGAATTCCTGCCAGTTTTCGATAGATGTACCCACGGCTTGGCTCAAATCTTCAGACAAAAGAAATTCCGGCCGGTTTTCGATAGATGTACCCCCGGCTTAACCCAAATCTTCGGACAAAGGAATTCTAGGGCAGTTTTCGATAAATATACCCACGGCTTGACCTAAATCTTAAGACAAAAAAATTCCGGCTAGTTTTCGATAAATGTAACCACGGCATGACCCAAATCTTCAGACAAAAGAATTCCGGCCGGTTTTCGATAAATGTATCCACAGCTTGACCCAAATCTCCAGACAAGGAATTGCGGCCGGTTTTCGGTTGATGTACCCACGAATTGACGCAAATCTCCAGACAAAGGAATTCCGGCCGGCTTTCGATAGATGTACCCACGGCTTGACCCAAATCTCAAGACAAAAGATTTACGGCCTGTTTTTGATAGATGTACCCACGGCTTGACCCAAATCTCCATACAAAGGAATACCGGTCGGTTTTCTTTAAAATGTACCCACGACTTGACCCAAATATTCAGACAAAGGAATACCGGTTGGTTTTCGATAAATGTACCACGGCTTGACCTAAATCTTAAGACAAAAGAATTCCGGCCGGTTTTCGATTAAAGTACGGCTTGACCCAAATCTTCAGACAAAAGAATTCCGGCCGGTCTTCGATAGATGTACCCACGGCTTGACCCAAATCTTCAGACAAAAGAAATTCCGGCCGGTTTTCGATAGAAGTACCCATGGCTTAAACCAATTCTTCGAACAAAGGAATTCTAGGCCAATTTTCGATAAATATACCCACGGCTTGACCTAAATCTTAAAACAAAAGAATTACGGCTGGTTTTCGATAAATGTATCCACGGCTTGGCCCAAATCTTTAGACAAAAGAATTCCGGCCGGTTTTCGATAGATGTACCCACGGCTTGACCCAAATCTTAAGACAAAAGAATTCCGGCCGGTTTTCGATAAAAGTACCCACGACTTGACCCGAATATTCAAACAAAGGAATTTCGGCCGGTTTTCGATAAAAGTAACCACGACTTGACCTTAACGTTAAGCCAAAAGAATTACGGCCGGTTTTCGAAAAAAGTACCCACGGCTTGACCCAAATCTCCAGACAAATGAATTCATGTCGGTTTTCGATAGAGGTACCCACAATTTGACCCAAATCTTCAGACAAAAAAACTCCGGCCGATTTTCGATATATGTACTCATGGCTTGACCCAAATTTGAAGACAAAAGAAATCCGAATGGTTATCGATAAAAGTACACACGACTTGACACAAATCTCCAGACAAAGGAATTCTTGTCGGTTTTCGATAGATGTGGCCACGGTTTGACCCAAATCTTCAGAGAAATGAATTCCGGCCGGTTTTCGATAAAAATACCCACGGCTTGACCCGAATCTCCGGACAAAGGAATTCCAGCCGATTTTCGATAGATGTACCCACGGCTTGACCCAAATCTCAATACAAAAGAATTCTTGCCGGTTTTCAATTGATGTACCCATGGCTTGACCCAAATCTACAGACAAAGGAATTCCGGCTGGTTTTTGATAGATGTACCCACAACTTGACGCAAATCTCCAGACAAAGGAATTCTGGCCGGCTTTCGATAGATGTACCCACGGCTTAACCCAAATCTCAAGACAAAAGATTTACGGCCGGTTTTTGATAGATGTATCCACGGCTTGACCCAAAACTCCAGAAAAAGGAATACTGGTCGGTTTTCAATAGAATGTATCCACGACTTGACCCAAATATTCAGACAAAGGAATACCGGTCGGTTTTCGATAAATGTACCACGGCTTGACCTAAATCTTAAGACAAAAGAATTCCGGCCGGTTTTCGACTAAAGAACGGCTTGACCCAAATCTTCAGACAAAAGAATTACGGCCGGTTTTCGATAGATGTACCCACCGCTTGGCCCAAATCTTCAGCCAAAAGAAATTTCGGCCGATTTTCGATAGATGTACCCACGGCTTAACCCAAATCTTCGGACAAAGGAATTCTAGGCCAGTTTTTGATAAATATACCCACGGCTTGACCTAAATCTTAAGACAAACGAATTCCGGCGGGTTTTCGATAAATGTATCCACGGCTTGACCCAAATCTTCAGACAAAAGAATTCCGGCTGGTTTTCGATAAATATATGCCCGGCTTGACCCAAATCTTACGATAAAAGAATTCCGGTCGGTTTTCGATAAATGTACCCAGTACTTGACTCAAATCTTAAGACAAAAGAATTACGGCCAGTTTTCGATAAAGGTACCCACGGCTTGACCCAAATCTTCGTACAAAAGAATTGAAGCGGGTTTTCGATGAATGCACCCATGGTTTGACCCAAATCCGAAGACAAAAGAATTCCGGCCGGTTTTCGATAAAAGTACCAACAGTTTGACCTGAATCACCAGATAAAGGAATTCCACCCGGTTTTTTGAAAAAAGTACCCACGGCTTGACTCAAATCTCCAGACAAAAGAATTCCGGCCGGTTTTCGATAGATGTACCCACAGCTTGACCCAAATCTCAAGACAAAAGAATTCTGGCGGATTTTCGATAGATGTAGCCACGGCTTGACCCAAATATTCGGACAAAAGAATTCTGGCGGGTTTTCGATAAATGTACCCAAGGCTTGACCCAAATCCTAAGAGAACAGAATTCCGGCCGGTTTTCGATAAAAGTACCCAAGGGTTGACATGAATCTCCAGACAAAGGAATTCCAGCCGGTTTTCGATAAAAGTTTCCACGACTTGACCCAAATCTTCGGAGAAAAGAATTGCGGCCGGTTTCGATAAATGTATCCACGACTTGACCCAAATCTTCAGACAAAATAATTTTGGCCGGTTTTCGATTACGGTACCCACGACTTGAACCAAATCTTCGGACAAAAGAATTTTGTTCGGTTTTCGATAAATGTACCCATAGCTTGACCCAAATCTTCGGACAAAAGAATTCCGGCCGGTTTTCGATAAAAGTACCCACGGTTTGACCCGAATCTCCAGAAAAAGGAATTCCGTCCGGTTTTCGATAGATGTACCCACGACTTTACCCAAATCTTCTGACAAAAGAAATTACGACCGGTTTTCGATAGATGTACCCACGACTTAACCCAAATCTTCGGACAAAGGAATTCTAGGCTGGTTTTTGATAAATAAACCCACGGCTTGACCTAAATATTAAGACAAAAGAAATGCGGCTGGTTTTGATAAATGTATCCATGGTTTTACCCAAATCTCCAGACAAAATAATTCCGGCCGGTTTTCGATAGATGTACCCACAGCTTGACCCAAATCTTAAGACAAAAAAATTCCGGTCGGTTTTCGATAGATGTACCCACTGCTTAACCCAAATCTTCGGACAAAGGAATTCCAGGCCGGTTTTCGATAAATATATCCACGGCTTGACCTAAATCTTAAGACAAAAGAAATGCGGTTGGTTTCGATAAATGTATCCACGGCTTGACCTAAATCTCCAGACAAAGGAATTCCGGCCGGTTTTCGATAGATGTAGCCACAGCTTGACCCAAATCTCTAGACAAAGGAATTCCGGCCAGTTTTCGATAGATGTACCCACGGCTTGATCCAAATCTCAATACAAAAGAATTCCGGCCGGTTTTCGATAGATGTACCCACGGCTTGACCCAAATCTTCAGGCAAAAGAATTCTGCCCGGTTTTCGATAGATGTACCCACGGCTTGACCCAAATCTTCAGACAATGGAATTCCGGCCGGTTTTCGATAGATGTACCCAAATCTTTGAACAAAAGAATTCCGGCCGGCTTTCGATAAAAGTACCCACGGCTTGACCCAAATTTTAAGACAAAAGAATTCTGTCCGGTTTTCGATAAATGTACCCACAGCTTGACCTAAATCTCAAGACAAAAGAATTCCGGTCGGTTTTTGATAAAAGAACCCACGGCTTGACCCAAATTTTAAGACAAAATAATTCCGGCCGGTTTTCGGTCAATATACCCACGGCTTAACCTAAATCTCAAGACAAAAGAATTCCGGCCGGTTTTCGATAAAAGTACCCACGACTTGACCCAAATCTTAATCCTAAAGAATTCCGGCCGATTTTCGATAAAAGTACCCACGGTTTGACCCAAATCTTCTGACAAAATAATTATGGCCGGTTTTCGATAAATGTACCTACAGCTTCACCCAAATCTTAAGACAAAGGAATTTTGGCTGGTTTTCGATAAATGTACCCACGGCTTGACCCAAATCTTAATCCAAAAGAATTCCGGCCGGTTTTCGATAAAGGTACCCACGGCTTGATCCAAATCTTCAGACAAAAGAATTCCGACCGGTTTTTGATAAATGTACCCACAGTTTGACCCAAATCTTCAGACAAAGGAATTCCTTTCGGTTTTCGATAAATGTACCCACGGCTTGACCAAAATCTTAAGAGAAAAGAATTCCGGCCGGTTTTCGATAAAGTATCCACGGCTTGACCCAAATCTTCAGACAAAAGAATTCCGTCCTTGTTTCGATAAATGTATCCACGACTTGACCCAAACCTTCAGACAAAAGAATTACGGCCGGTTTTCGATAAATGTACCCACGGCTTGGCCCAAATCTTAAGACAAAGGAATTCCTGTATGTTTTCGATAAATGTACCCACAGCTTGTTCGAAATCTTAAGACAAAAGAATTCCGGCCAGTTTTCGATAAAGTATCCACGGCTTGACCCAAATCTTCATACAACAGAATTCCGGCCTGTTTTCGATAAATGTATCCACGACCTGACCCAAATCTTCAGACAAAAGAATTACGGCCTGTTTTCGATAAATGTACCCACGGCTTGATCCAAATCTTAAGACCAAATAATTCCGGCCGGTTTTCAATTAAGGTACGTACGGCTTGAGCCAAATCTTTGGACAAAAGAATTTCATCCGGTTTTTGATAGATGTACCCACGGCTTGACCCAAATATTCAGACAAAGGAATTCCAGCCTGTTTTCGATAGATGTACCCACGGCTTGACCCAAATATTCGGACAAAAGAATTCCGGCCAGTTTTTGATACAGGTACCCACGGCTTGACCCAAATCTTCAGAAAAAAGAATTCCGGCCAGTTTTCGATAAATGTATCGACGACTTGACCCAAATCTTCAGACAAAATAATTCCGGCCGGTTTTCGATTAAGGTACCCACAGCTTGAACCAAATCTTCGGACAAAAGAATTCTGGCCAGTTTTCGATAAGTGTACCCATGGCTTTATCCAAATCTTAAGACAAAAGAATTCCGGCCGGTTTTCAATAAAAGTACCCACGGCTTGACTCGAATCTCCAGACAAAGGAATTCCGCCTGGTTTTTAGTAAAAGTACCCACGGCTTGACCCAAATCTCCAGACAAGGAATTCTGGCCGGTTTTCGATAGATGTACCCACGACTGGACCCAAATCTCTAGACAAAAGAATTCCGGCCGGTTTTCGATAGTTGTACCCACTGCTTGACCCAAATCTTCAGTCAAAATAATTCCGGCCGGTTTTCGATAGATGTACCCACGGCTTGACCAAAATTTCAAGAGATAGGAATTACGGCCGGTTTTCGATAGATGTACCCACGACTTTACCCAAATCTCAATACAAAATAATTCTGGCCGGTTTTGGATAGATTTACCCACGACTTGACCCAAATCTCAAGACAAAAGAATTCCGGCCGGTTTTCGATAAATGTACCCACCGCTTGATCCAAATCTTCGGACAAAAAAATTTCGGCCAGTTTTCGATATATGAGTTTAGCTCTAATTCATGGAGGAATCTTGATGTATCTCATGTTTGGTACTTAGAATTTCACGGCGTGTTTATAATTGTCTAGATCGTTTGAAGGAAAATACGTATTGGGTCTCTGAACGAAGAGAAATTAAAGATTACTTGTTACTCAAGTTTAATTTTTCAACAGAGATATTCCAATGTCTGTGTTTTCCTTTTCGAAAAGAACTTTTTTTCTGATGCTATGGTTGTTTCAGTTGTTACACAAGAACATCTTTCGTTGTTATATCAGGACTGCAGAGACACAAAAGATGAAAACATGGATGATTAATGAGATTGAGACCATATTTATGTCATGGAACAAGTTCTGAATAGTGTATTTAAAACATCTTTTCATTTTTTTTAGAGTCACATAGAATTTTTATTGACAAGGAGAAAAAGTTGTCTTTTGCTATGATAAAGACACATAGATTTTCCAGCTATTTTTTTCGTGTGTACATTGTTGAAGAATACAAAATATCTTTCTGTTTTGATACTTTAGAATCTTGAGGATGTTATAGATGTCATTATTCTAAAGGATGTTAAAATCATTCGTAGCATTTTAGTGGGTGACATCTATAGATCCGACTCTATAGGATGGCACTATACGAAATATAGAAAATACACGGTTAAATCGGGGTACCAAATTGAACAAGTCAGTATGACTTTTGGCCATAGCCCAACCTTTGCCCCAGATGTACGGCCGCTGCAAGCAGTCGTGGAAGATTCAATGTCCATCCAAGCTGAGATATTTTCTTTGGCAGGTTATCACGGATGTCTTTCGATCACTTCAAATCTTCAAAAGAGGGGACTTAAGTGTGATACACAATGTTCACGATGTGGAATGGAAGAGACAATAAATCATGCCCTCTTCGAATGCCCCCCATCATTTCAAACATGGGCTTTGTCGAAAATACCAACGGCTCCAGGAATTTTTCCGGTGTCTTTAGTCTTTACTAATATCGATTATTTGTTTTGGCGGATGCCACCCGGAAATCAGGGACATAGTTTTCCATGGATTATTTGGTATATATGGAAAGCACGGAATGACAAGGTTTTTAAAAATTTAGATTCGAATCCACAACATATTCTACGGATTGCTGAAACTGAGGCGTTGGTCTGGGAGACGTCCCAAGCTGAGGAGCCTACCCACTCTCTTCATTATGGCGGACAATTAACAGGAATTTCGGATTTTAATGCATTCAAATGCTACACTGATGGCTCTTGGAAAGAGTCTGATATTTTATCAAGTCTCGGTTGGTATGCTTTTCAAGAAGGTAAAGTTGAAACGATGATGGGAGCTAGGAATCTGCGAAAGAGTCTATCCCCCCTTCAATCGGAGCTCAAAGCATTAGTTTGGGCAATGCAGTGCCTGACTGATCAACATAAGACGGAGGTAACCTTCACAACAGACTGTTTTGAACTGGTGAAGATGGTGTCTACACTGATAGAGTGGCCGGCGTTTGTAATCCAGCTCGACGATTGTAATCCAGCTCGACGATTTCAAGAAGTTTAAGGAGAGGTTCATATTTTTCTCCATCTCGCTCATCCCCCGCACTCTCAACACAAAGGCTGGCCAGCTTGCAAGAAGTGCTTGCATATATAATTTCGATGTTTCTTATGTAAACTCTTTACAACCGGTTTGGGTATCTGAACCATGGGAATAGTAAGTTTATTAAGATGTTGACAGAAAAAAAAGAATTATGTTTACCTTTTTCTCAAAATATTGATGAATTGATTCTCATATTTTTATTTGAATTAAAAATTTTGACTTTTCTTTTTCTTTTTATGAATTGATATACTATTTTTTTCTAATGAGAAACGAATTATAAGCATTTCATCACTAAGTTTTTTATTTTGTATAATTTTCACAACATGAGAAACTTTCAATATAAAGTTGTTCTCAAACATCAATTTTGCAAACTTTACCGCATTCCCCATCATGATAAACCTAAAATAACAAATGCAAAATGTAATGTACATTGGACATAAAGTTAATGGTATTAGACTTTTTAATTCGTTTTTGTAATCTAATTCAAAATTTAATTGTATATTATGTTTTTTAAAATAAATAAACTCTTTTAACATGTGCCAAAATATAATTGAAAAAAATTACACGTGTCAAAATCTGGTAGACAGACTGACATGTGCCAGTCTTGATAAATAAACCCACGGCTTGACCTAAATATTAAGACAAAAGAAATGCGGCTGGTTTTGATAAATGTATCCATGGTTTTACCCAAATCTCCAGACAAAATAATTCCGGCCGGTTTTCGATAGATGTACCCACAGCTTGACCCAAATCTTAAGACAAAAGAATTCCGGTCGGTTTTCGATAGATGTACCCACTGCTTAACCCAAATCTTCGGACAAAGGAATTCCAGGCCGGTTTTCGATAAATATATCCACGGCTTGACCTAAATCTTAAGACAAAAGAAATGCGGTTGGTTTCGATAAATGTATCCACGGCTTGACCTAAATCTCCAGACAAAGGAATTCCGGCCGGTTTTCGATAGATGTAGCCACAGCTTGACCCAAATCTCTAGACAAAGGAATTCCGGCCAGTTTTCGATAGATGTACCCACGGCTTGATCCAAATCTCAATACAAAAGAATTCCGGCCGGTTTTCGATAGATGTACCCACGGCTTGACCCAAATCTTCAGGCAAAAGAATTCTGCCCGGTTTTCGATAGATGTACCCACGGCTTGACCCAAATCTTCAGACAATGGAATTCCGGCCGGTTTTCGATAGATGTACCCAAATCTTTGAACAAAAGAATTCCGGCCGGCTTTCGATAAAAGTACCCACGGCTTGACCCAAATTTTAAGACAAAAGAATTCTGTCCGGTTTTCGATAAATGTACCCACAGCTTGACCTAAATCTCAAGACAAAAGAATTCCGGTCGGTTTTTGATAAAAGAACCCACGGCTTGACCCAAATTTTAAGACAAAATAATTCCGGCCGGTTTTCGGTCAATATACCCACGGCTTAACCTAAATCTCAAGACAAAAGAATTCCGGCCGGTTTTCGATAAAAGTACCCACGACTTGACCCAAATCTTAATCCTAAAGAATTCCGGCCGATTTTCGATAAAAGTACCCACGGTTTGACCCAAATCTTCTGACAAAATAATTATGGCCGGTTTTCGATAAATGTACCTACAGCTTCACCCAAATCTTAAGACAAAGGAATTTTGGCTGGTTTTCGATAAATGTACCCACGGCTTGACCCAAATCTTAATCCAAAAGAATTCCGGCCGGTTTTCGATAAAGGTACCCACGGCTTGATCCAAATCTTCAGACAAAAGAATTCCGACCGGTTTTTGATAAATGTACCCACAGTTTGACCCAAATCTTCAGACAAAGGAATTCCTTTCGGTTTTCGATAAATGTACCCACGGCTTGACCAAAATCTTAAGAGAAAAGAATTCCGGCCGGTTTTCGATAAAGTATCCACGGCTTGACCCAAATCTTCAGACAAAAGAATTCCGTCCTTGTTTCGATAAATGTATCCACGACTTGACCCAAACCTTCAGACAAAAGAATTACGGCCAGTTTTCGATAAATGTACCCACGGCTTGGCCCAAATCTTAAGACAAAGGAATTCCTGTATGTTTTCGATAAATGTACCCACAGCTTGTTCGAAATCTTAAGACAAAAGAATTCCGGCCAGTTTTCGATAAAGTATCCACGGCTTGACCCAAATCTTCATACAACAGAATTCCGGCCTGTTTTCGATAAATGTATCCACGACCTGACCCAAATCTTCAGACAAAAGAATTACGGCCTGTTTTCGATAAATGTACCCACGGCTTGATCCAAATCTTAAGACCAAATAATTCCGGCCGGTTTTCAATTAAGGTACGTACGGCTTGAGCCAAATCTTTGGACAAAAGAATTTCATCCGGTTTTTGATAGATGTACCCACGGCTTGACCCAAATATTCAGACAAAGGAATTCCAGCCTGTTTTCGATAGATGTACCCACGGCTTGACCCAAATATTCGGACAAAAGAATTCCGGCCAGTTTTTGATACAGGTACCCACGGCTTGACCCAAATCTTCAGAAAAAAGAATTCCGGCCAGTTTTCGATAAATGTATCGACGACTTGACCCAAATCTTCAGACAAAATAATTCCGGCCGGTTTTCGATTAAGGTACCCACAGCTTGAACCAAATCTTCGGACAAAAGAATTCCGGCCAGTTTTCGATAAGTGTACCCATGGCTTTATCCAAATCTTAAGACAAAAGAATTCCGGCCGGTTTTCAATAAAAGTACCCACGGCTTGACTCGAATCTCCAGACAAAGGAATTCCGCCTGGTTTTTAGTAAAAGTACCCACGGCTTGACCCAAATCTCCAGACAAGGAATTCTGGCCGGTTTTCGATAGATGTACCCACGACTGGACCCAAATCTCTAGACAAAAGAATTCCGGCCGGTTTTCGATAGTTGTACCCACTGCTTGACCCAAATCTTCAGTCAAAATAATTCCGGCCGGTTTTCGATAGATGTACCCACGGCTTGACCAAAATTTCAAGAGATAGGAATTACGGCCGGTTTTCGATAGATGTACCCACGACTTTACCCAAATCTCAATACAAAATAATTCTGGCCGGTTTTGGATAGATTTACCCACGACTTGACCCAAATCTCAAGACAAAAGAATTCCGGCCGGTTTTCGATAAATGTACCCACCGCTTGATCCAAATCTTCGGACAAAAAAATTTCGGCCAGTTTTCGATATATGAGTTTAGCTCTAATTCATGGAGGAATCTTGATGTATCTCATGTTTGGTACTTAGAATTTCACGGCGTGTTTATAATTGTCTAGATCGTTTGAAGGAAAATACGTATTGGGTCTCTGAACGAAGAGAAATTAAAGATTACTTGTTACTCAAGTTTAATTTTTCAACAGAGATATTCCAATGTCTGTGTTTTCCTTTTCGAAAAGAACTTTTTTTCTGATGCTATGGTTGGTTCAGTTGTTACACAAGAACATCTTTCGTTGTTATATCAGGACTGCAGAGACACAAAAGATGAAAACATGGATGATTAATGAGATTGAGACCATATTTATGTCATGGAACAAGTTCTGAATAGTGTATTTAAAACATCTTTTCATTTTTTTTAGAGTCACATAGAATTTTTATTGACAAGGAGAAAAAGTTGTCTTTTGCTATGATAAAGACACATAGATTTTCCAGCTATTTTTTTCGTGTGTACATTGTTGAAGAATACAAAATATCTTTCTGTTTTGATACTTTAGAATCTTGAGGATGTTATAGATGTCATTATTCTAAAGGATGTTAAAATCATTCGTAGCATTTTAGTGGGTGACATCTATAGATCCGACTCTATAGGATGGCACTATACGAAATATAGAAAATACACGGTTAAATCGGGGTACCAAATTGAACAAGTCAGTATGACTTTTGGCCATAGCCCAACCTTTGCCCCAGATGTACGGCCGCTGCAAGCAGTCGTGGAAGATTCAATGTCCATCCAAGCTGAGATATTTTCTTTGGCAGGTTATCACGGATGTCTTTCGATCACTTCAAATCTTCAAAAGAGGGGACTTAAGTGTGATACACAATGTTCACGATGTGGAATGGAAGAGACAATAAATCATGCCCTCTTCGAATGCCCCCCATCATTTCAAACATGGGCTTTGTCGAAAATACCAACGGCTCCAGGAATTTTTCCGGTGTCTTTAGTCTTTACTAATATCGATTATTTGTTTTGGCGGATGCCACCCGGAAATCAGGGACATAGTTTTCCATGGATTATTTGGTATATATGGAAAGCACGGAATGACAAGGTTTTTAAAAATTTAGATTCGAATCCACAACATATTCTACGGATTGCTGAAACTGAGGCGTTGGTCTGGGAGACGTCCCAAGCTGAGGAGCCTACCCACTCTCTTCATTATGGCGGACAATTAACAGGAATTTCGGATTTTAATGCATTCAAATGCTACACTGATGGCTCTTGGAAAGAGTCTGATATTTTATCAAGTCTCGGTTGGTATGCTTTTCAAGAAGGTAAAGTTGAAACGATGATGGGAGCTAGGAATCTGCGAAAGAGTCTATCCCCCCTTCAATCGGAGCTCAAAGCATTAGTTTGGGCAATGCAGTGCCTGACTGATCAACATAAGACGGAGGTAACCTTCGCAACAGACTGTTTTGAACTGGTGAAGATGGTGTCTACACTGATAGAGTGGCCGGCGTTTGTAATCCAGCTCGACGATTGTAATCCAGCTCGACGATTTCAAGAAGTTTAAGGAGAGGTTCATATTTTTCTCCATCTCGCTCATCCCCCGCACTCTCAACACAAAGGCTGGCCAGCTTGCAAGAAGTGCTTGCATATATAATTTCGATGTTTCTTATGTAAACTCTTTACAACCGGTTTGGGTATCTGAACCATGGGAATAGTAAGTTTATTAAGATGTTGACAGAAAAAAAAGAATTATGTTTACCTTTTTCTCAAAATATTGATGAATTGATTCTCATATTTTTATTTGAATTAAAAATTTTGTCTTTTCTTTTTCTTTTTATGAATTGATATACTATTTTTTTCTAATGAGAAACGAATTATAAGCATTTCATCACTAAGTTTTTTATTTTGTATAATTTTCACAACATGAGAAACTTTCAATATAAAGTTGTTCTCAAACATCAATTTTGCAAACTTTACCGCATTCCCCATCATGATAAACCTAAAATAACAAATGCAAAATGTAATGTACATTGGACATAAAGTTAATGGTATTAGACTTTTTAATTCGTTTTTGTAATCTAATTCAAAATTTAATTGTATATTATGTTTTTTAAAATAAATAAACTCTTTTAACATGTGCCAAAATATAATTGAAAAAAATTACACGTGTCAAAATCTGGTAGACAGACTGACATGTGCCGTGATCATGTTAAAATAATAAGATTATTTCCACTTTTGAAATGCCACTTTTGAAATGCCACTTTTCAAAAATGCCACATTTTAAAATCTTTTCAAAAATACCACTAACATTATATCATTTACTCAAAATATCATTTATGTTTGGGTTAACTATGTTATGTTAGGGTTTAGGGTTTGTTAGGGTCAAAACTCTTTTTAGAGTTTAAAAATTTAGGGTTTAAGGTAGGGGTGGGACGGATCCGGATATCCGGAAATTTAAGGGTATCCGGATCCGTCGGATCCGTGGAAAAAATATCCTTATCCGTGACTTCCGGATATCCGGACTTCGGGTATCCGACAAAAAATTAAGATATCTGCGGATATCTGGATCCGAAAATAATAATAAAATAATTAAATTGATTAAATTAAAATACTAAAAAATTAAAAAAAAATTATAAATTAAATTTTTGAATAATTTTTTTTCAAAATAAATATGATATATTAGAAAAATAACTAAAATCAATATATATGTATATATTTTTATATAAAAATAACTTAATATATGTAAAACTATATGTTTTTAATATATTTAATGCGTCCGGATCCGGATCCAGATATCCGGACCTTGAAATTTTACTATCCGGATCCGGATCCGTTTTTCACGGATCCGAGATTTTACTATCCGGATCCGGACCTCCCGGATATCCGTATTTCCGAAGCGGATAGGAACGGATACCGGATCGGATACCGGATAATAATTCCACCCCTAGTTTAAGGGTTAAAAAATACTTAATTTGTAGTATTTTTGAAAATGGACAACTTATTGTGGCATTTTTGCAAAATGGTATTTCAAAAGTGGCATTTTTGAAATTCTCCCATTAATTTTTTTATAAATGAATTCTTCTAATTTTGTTGTTTTGCAATTAAATGGAAAATTTAGATTAGGGGTGGGCGTTCGGATACCCGTTCGGGTTCGGGTCGGGTTTTTTCAGGTTTTTGGGTTTTTAGTACCAGGCTCATAAGTCCCATTCGGGTATTTTTAATTTTTGGGTCGGGTTTGGTTTGGTTCCTTCCGGATTCGGTTCGGATTGGGTTTTACCTGATACCCGAAATTACCCAAAAATTCGGAAAAACTACCCACAAATATTCAAAAATACTCGAAAGTATCCGAATTATCCAAAAAACCAGGTAAAAAAAAATACTCAAACTACCTAAAAATATCCAAAAGTACTCGAAAGTATCTGAATTAACCAAAAACCCGGTATAAAAACTACACAAACTCCTCGAAAGTATCCAAATTACCTGAAGTTAGGTAAAAGAGGATTAATGGGTTTAGTTAATTTCGGGGTTTTCGGGTACAAGTTCGAGTTTCGCTTCGGATCGGGTATTACCCGATATCCGAAGTACCTAGCCCTTATGTCACATTCAGGTATTTCTCTACAACCGAACCCGATCGGGATCAGGTTTTTTGGGTCGGATTCGGGTTCGGATTTCGGGTTTGGATTTTTTTCCCAGACCTTATTTAGATGAATGAGTTCTTTTTTACATTTTTGATATAATCTTCTATTTTAATTTTTAAAATTTTACTTTTTGTTATAATTACATTTTCTTTTTAACATTATGTATGAATATTTATATTTTAAATTTAAATATTTAACATGTGTCAAAATCTCATTAGTTATCGACATATGTCGCGTTCACGTTGAATGCGTCCAACTTTATATAATAAGATTCTTCTTTGTTTACTAACTAATAACAATTTACAACTCGGAAAATCCTATTTTTCACCAAAAAGTGTCATTGGCATAATTTTTATAACCGATCTAAAAGCACAAAAAATGCGTGAACATCTTATTATATAAAGTACGATGCGCTCAACGTGAGTGCAACACATATGCAAAATTATAATTTATCAGATCGTGACACGTGTTAGTTTTAATTTAGATTGTGATACGTATCAACTCTAAATAATGTAAAAATAGAAGTTTTCTTTCTATAAATTATTTATTTCTTAGATCAAATTGTTGTGTACCTAAATGGAAATAGTAAGATAAAAGAAAAAAAATAAGACATATTATTGGAAAATTAAAAGAAAATAGTAAATAATACTATAAAAAAGAAAATAAAACATCTTATCTCATTTGCACAACAAAAAAATATTATTTCTAATTTTTAAAAATATTAAGAAGTTTTTTTCCTATACGTGATTTGAAAAAAAAATTCAAAATAAAATAAAAGGTAAAAAAAATTTTAAAAAATAAAAGCTAAACTTGACGAAGATATAAAATTTAAATTTGATGATTAGTTGCAAAATATATGTGATCATTAATATCTATATTACAGATCGAGAATATTGAAAAACAAATATTTTAAAATAATTAAATAAATAGTAAACTTGACTAAAATAAAATAAAAATCTAAATTTGATAATTAATCACAAATCATACATGAACAATCATTTCAATATAATAAAATATTTTTACTTTATGGTTTCATTTTATAGAAGTTAATAAAATTCCATTTTAAAGATTTAGGTAAATGGTAAATTTCAGTGAAATAGAAAATTTGAATTTAATATGATAGTTGTTTCCATAAAATAAAATAAAAAGTTATGAATATGCATAACTTTATATAAAACGCATCCAATTTTATATAATAAAATAAATATAGATATCATATTATTATTTTTAATGGTTTTTTGTTTTATATTTCTTAATAGTTCATAAAGTAATATATTTATATGTTATTCTTTTATATATGTATTTATGTGCTCAAACATTTTGGTGTAAGTGTATATAGATGTGCGGTTTATATTTATTAAGTTTAATCGGTTTCCGACAATGGATATTTACTTTGCTTTTAATCATATATAAATAAAATTATTATTAAACTCCGCATATCACGCGGATCCTAATCTAGTATACTTATAATTTCTGAAGCTTTTGGGTTGGAGGAAAAAAATTATAAAATTAAAAAGATTCCAAACTCTCGACCTTAATCTGAGGGTTTGAGTTTGAAAAGTGAACACGTGAACTAGTGAGATTACTCTTAATTTAGGAAAACTTGAAAGATACCCCAATAGGATGATTAAGGAAAAATCATTGTTTACTATACAAACTATACGATATTACGTGGCTACATATCTTAACTAAAGAAATATAGTTTTATCCACACCAACAATTACTCAAAATATGATGACATGCACAAATAAACGAATAATATGTTGTAAACCACATTTTCATTATATTTTGATAAAATTCATTAGCTGGGATCAAAAATCAAATTAAAATAAATTAAAATATGAACCATCTAAATCCAATTTAAAAAAATTGAACTTTAACTCAAAAAATAATTTAACCGATCTAAATGATTCATAAAAAATATACATGAATCAGTTTAACCCAATTCTAACCCAAAAATATAAAACAAAAAGTATAATCCAATTAAAATATGTTTCTTCTTACTGCTTTACTAGTAGCTTCCTCCCTCTGTATATTGTTGGACTTTCGTTGGTTGAATGTGAAGAAAAACAAAAACCAAAAATATAATCCCATTATAATCTACACTTGAATAATTGTAGTCTTATAAGATTTCAAAGTTGCAAAAGTGATAATTGGAGGAGAGAAAAAAGTCATATATGCTGAATGGTTATCCTTGGTTTCGATGAAACAGAGCTTTATCAATGACATTGGTTTTCCTGGTCAAGCTTTTCGAATCCGCAAACGGTTTGGATCTCTGGTTTGAATGCGTTAGCTCGATCGAGTTGCGAGAGAGCTTGTCATAGTCTGTGATGTGGACATCAAACCGGATGGCCTCAACTGATGCCCCTGAAGTATTAAATGGATCAATGACTCAATCACGCAACAGGAGACTCCGAGAGATGTTCAATGTTGCTGTGGAGACCCTACTCAACTCCATAGAGCCCTTACCAGAGTAGCAAGTCACATATGGGGAAGAGAATGATCAAGGATCAAATGAATATGGAAACTTTGAGGATCAAAGGGAGCTTAACCAGAACATCTATGGAGCTGGGATTGCGTCAAAAACAAAGAAAAACAAGCAGAACACGAAACCAACATGTCAGCTCAAGTGTGGCCCATGCTACGTCCAAGTAAGGTAAGTTCTATTTTTATTTTAAATGTCTTTGAAGGTACACTTGACATATCAGCTCCTTCTACTTGAATTAGAGTCTTTTAATTCTTTTAAGTGTTTTAGAGTCAAAACCAAAGCCTCCAACCTGTGGAGAGGGTTTCAAGTTTGCAGAATTGTCGAGTTTCCTTTTTCTGTTTTTTTTTTCCTTTTATTTTTTGTAATCTTTCTTTTCTTTTGAGATTGAATCTCAACCCTTGGAGGTCAAGGCTGAAGGACTATTAATAAAGTCCCACACGCAGTCTTTGTAGTCACGTTTAACCTAGATTAATAAAGTTGTACTTTCTTCTCCGGAGCCGTCTGTGAGAAAACCTCCTTTGTAAGATTGTTCCTGAGTGGATTCCCCTTGAACAAGAGTGATGCTGCTGTATCAAAGAGCCTCTCATACTCTTTGTGGTGCCCTCGATTCAACCTCATGCCCCTTGATCAGATCCAACGAAAGAGAGCAAAGGCAAGTTCGTTGAATCACCATCATCGACCATATAAGTCTCACTATGTGTCTTATATCAGTCAGATTATGTGTTTTAAATGATGGTGTGTATATTGGCAAAAAGTGGTGTCGTTAAGCTTGGTTCGTTGGTGATTAGACATCAAAGCTTAGATTTGACTGATAAAGTCAATAGTTTTTCAATTTCAATAATAGGGAAGGCAAATCGGGTTCATGGATCAAGGATAAAATGATTCAGCTATGTGGATTAGCGAACCCAATACCCCCCCCCCAAATCGAATTGGGTATTGTAGCTCCGACGATGAACACCAGATATTCTATTGAAACGCAAGTGAAACGGTTACAGTATGAAGAAAATACAACGTAAGAATAACACTATAAAATACAGAGGCAACAAGGCTACAAATTGAAAGCTAAAAAGGGATATTAAAAGGCATATAACGAGAACTGTAGAGCCGAAAAGCGACGGACCATCCCAAGAGAGAGAGAGAGCGAAAGCACGCAATGCAAAACAACAATCGGTGACAATAGGAAAGGAAGTGTTGGAGAAAACACTCAACGAAGATCTAGGGCCTAACTTTGCCGAGAAGAGCCTTCGAGCCTAAGCAAACAAAATACCACTCCAATCCTCCAAAAACAGAGAAACCAAGAGTCCACACCGCAAACCCGAGGATAGAAGGCATTAAACGGGACCAGGGAACAAACGGAACACCCTAGAAAAGCCTCTAAAGACCAACAACAAAGCAACACATTGCTACCTTACCTCGTCAAGACGGAGAACCAAAGCTACAACTTTACTTACTGACAGACAGAACCACTAGAGAACCACTAAAGAACCAGAGAAGAGCAAGCGAGAAGAAGGGATTAGAGACAACGCTAGCCACTCCACGCGATGAGAAAGAGGAGGTAGGCACACCGCCTAAAGAAAGTAACCCCAACAGAGCCCCACAACCGACCTAACTACCTGGAAGAAGGCAGCTCAGACTTCATCAGTAACTCAAACATAGACGAAGCACCAAGCTGAGAAGAAAGAGGTCACCGGAGCTTCGAAACTAGCCGGCGAGGATGGGGGAGAAAAGAAAAGGCCACGCCTAAAGAACCTTAACCCCAAGAGACCTCAAACCACATCTAAACCTTTCCGAGATACAGATAAAAGAAAGAGAAGCATCCAAAGAGAGAAGATGGATGCAGCATCTACACAGACCGAAGACCAACAACACAACCAGAGCAGGGGGAAGCAACTGAACCAGAGCAACAGAACAGAGATAACGACACCAAGCTTCGAATTGAAACAGAGGCGAGAAGAGGAGGCAGCCCAAATCGAGTAAAAGAGGAGGAGATTACCGTAGGTGAAAATTCTGAAGCCTTTACCAATAACGGAGGAGAGACGAGGCCATGGCAAGCCGCCGATGCGATATTGATGAGAAACAGTGAGGAGGAGAAAACCGGCGAAACCCTCCGTAATGAGAATCGTCCTCAGAAGCCACACCGGAGAGAAAGCCGCCACCCTAGACACCAAGGCTTAAGAGAAACCACAGCTACAAAACCCACCGGGCGGAAGCACTTCGGGTCATCGGAGAAGCCCTAAAATAGAGCTAACAGAGTTTACCGGAGATCTCAGCTTTCGAAACAGTCCGCTGTCCACTAGCAAGCTGAGTCGGGGAAGAATGGAGAACCAGAGAACTCACTATCGGAATGAACCACCGTCCACAGACCCCGAAAATTTCGACTTCGACGAACCTCACGCGAACCGTAGGGCTTCCCGATATGCACCCAACTATAGGGAAAAACCAAAACAAAGAGGGGCCGATGAATGAAGAGCAAAAGGGGGTCCCGCTCACGGTGGCGGTGAAAAAACCGGCCACCGGAGAGGGAGATTAAAATATTTCCTTTCGACGGCGCTAGGGCGAACACATAGGCTTTTGAAAACAACGATTGGGCAAAAAATTTTTGTAATTTTTGCTACGTTACTCTATATATATTATACCTTTTTTGTTTACTAACTAATAACTAATAATAATTTTTATAACCGATTCAAAAGCACATCCAGTTCAATGTTTGGTTTGATTTTTAAATTATTGATTTGAAGCTAAACTTTAAACAAAACCTATATTTATAATTTCTGAAGCTTTTGTGTTGGAGGAAGAAAGAATTAAAATTTTGAAAAAATTTCAAACTCAATTTCAAACTCTCCAACTTAATCCGAATGTTAGAGTTTGAAAAATAAACACGTGAACCTTTAGTGAGGGAGTTGAGTTATAAACGAACGGTTACGATCTTTTTTTTTTAGTTTACAAAAAACTTGAAAGATATCCAAATTGTTATGAATAATTATATGGATGCCCATTATAAAATCCATTAGTAATTGGGAAGGTTCTAGATGACTTGGTGACCAAGCTAAAATCTTATCTTGTATCCCTATATATATATATATATTCTCTCTTATTGGAATAAGACACACACCAATATTCTTTCTTATCTTTCCTCTCTATTTATAACACGTTATCAACATGAATCTCTAGACTGAGCAAACGTAAACCTAATCGACATCTTTACATCTATTTTTGATTTCCAACGTCGTCTCCGCCGTAACATACCATAGGACATCAATCTCCACAACCACCGAGGTTAGTACTATTTACTTGAGAAGACATGCTTTGTTGGTCGACACAAGCTTTTTATTATTTTATTTGTTTGATTCAAAATCATTAATTTTGAATACGGCAATCGAGATTCATTATGTTCATCATTCAAATTCATCACTTCTGTCATTATTTAAGTTTCGATCTAGTTGGCTATGCTTATTCCTTTCGCTCGTTGGATTTCATATGATCAATTGTTAAATTGAAACAATGATAGTTTATAACAATTAATTGTTAATCATCGGACACTTTAATACTCTAGATAGCAATTATATATCTCAATCATTAAAGTTTAGATATTGGTTTAATTGGTTAGATTAACTATATTTATATGCATGTGTTTGTGTCCCACAAGTATGATTGTATGATGTATATATATGTATATATACGGCATGTTTCCCATGATCTAAAACGTTATTTTAATACGTTATTTTAATTCGTATATATATGTTATATCCTTATGTGGATTAGATTAGAGTTCTTAACTTTGTTTAATTGTGAGTTAGGACGATCATAATTTTTATAATTATATCTTATTGACTTACGATCATGATTATAGTTATGTTTTATTACTTTGATCGTCAAATCCAGAACATGTCCTTAATTGTTTGGTTTGGTATTTCGTTAGTTTAAATTGGTTTAACAAATCATTGCTTTGAGTGCTCTTGCTTAATGGTTTAATATGATAGATTCCTTGTTCGAGAATTTTTTAGTTAGAAATTGACGGAGAATCTCATTGGTTTGATAATATGTTGGTTTCGTTTGGATAGCTTGGGAATCTTTATATATTGAGTGCATATAGCATATAATTTTTGCATTTTTATTAAGCAAATATTATAATTAATTAAATTTCGGCTATCACAACAAGATTGAGTTATTAGACTTGCTATGAAAATTGAAATCCGGATTTTGCACGCAATAATTATAACTCAAATTTTGCACATAACATTTTTATTCTGAAATTACTAGGATTTCACACGAGTTTTGCATATACATGATTGTAACCCGAATTTTGTACATAACAATTACATCATCAATGCTTGTTTGTTCTCATATCATGATATTTACACATATTTGTCATCTGCTTGTTTGGTGAATTGATTGATTCAGAACCTAGTTTAATGACATGATAGAAAAACTAGTGAATTGTGAAGGTATTAATAAGATTATTACCTAGTCTCGATTTAATAAGATGATCATAATAGTATCTTTGTTAAATGTGAGATTCAATTCGAGATTGAGAAACTTGAAGTTTCATCATCTCGAGGGAGAGAATTAAAGAATCTCACATAGACAATAAGTGACATATCCAGAAGATTATGTTCACTGCTTGATCGTAAAAGATCTACAAGTTATTTGGAACGATCTTAAAAGAAAAAGTATGATCACCAGAATGTGATACTATCTAAAACTAGTTATGATTGGTTATATTTAATACTACAAGACTTGAAGTCTGTAAGTGAATATAACTCAGCTATGTTCTGAATTACTTGCAAATTGATATTATGTTGTGAAAATATCGCTACTGCAGAGATGGTAAAGCAGGCATACTTAAACTTTCACGCAAGTAATGTTGTCTTGTAGACACAATATCGTGAAAAGAATTTAAAAAGTGTTATGAAATTATATATCGTGTCTTCTTAAGGCTGAAAAATAATAATGAGCTATTGACAAGAAATCACGACTCATGTCTGGTTAGTTTTGGTCAATTCCCTGAAGTGAATATGATATCTTACATATAAAATAAAAGAACCACACAAATAAAATTCGCCAAGGAAGTGGCTACTAAAGTGATTGCCTCGGCCTCCGTTTTCTGACAACTCCCATCGCTGGCTATGGATTTTCCGGGTACGCTCGATTTCTAAGCTCTTGATCTCGTACCATGTTTATATGTTTTTAGTCAAATTAGTCTCTAAGATTTTCCGTAACTAGATTATAGAATTTCTATTATTATCCTGTTTATTGCTTTATCGACACATGCTTCATTAGAAAATCCATGCTTGATTATCATGGACTAAAGAAAGTAATTTTGATTATGATATCCCCTTAAGGGAGTAAGTGATTAGCAATGAAAAGTAAATCAGAAGTTTATTAAGAAATTAAATGGTTGGCTTAACCGGATTGGTCATCCTGGTTTAATGATGATGCGAAAAATAATGAAAAAAACCTTGTGAACATTCAGTGAAGAACCAGAAGATTCTTCCTAATGATTTATTATATTTTGCTTGCTCGAAAGGCAATATGATAATATGGCTTTCACCAGCCAAAATAATTTGGAATCTAACAGTTTTCTTGAGCATATACAAGGAGATGGTTATGGGCTGATCACCCACCATGTGATATTTTAGATACCTTATGGTTCTAATAGGCGGCATCGAGTTGATGGACGCATTGACTTGATGGACGCATAAAGTCGATGGACGCATCGACTAAATGGTTATGTTTTTCCTTGTTATCAACCTGCAACCTGGAGTTTGCGAGGTTACTTGCCTAATTGGTTAATTTATGAGAATATTCCAGATTTTTATTTAAAGGCAATTCGATTTATTAATGCTGGTAAATTTATGTTTGAAGTCTGATTATTGCATATCCATTAGGACAAGTGTTGAACATCCTGAAGCGTATGTTCATACACAAAGTGGTTTAGCAGTATCAAGTCGCATCATGCCAACAAGTAATTATCAGTTCTCCCCATCATTATTGGTTTAGGGTCAGAAACCAAATAGTTTCCATCTGAAAAATCTTTGAATGTGAACAGTGCTCCACCACATGCTCTAAGATGGAACCTCAAAGGAGGATAATAATATATGTTAGATATGAAAGATAATTATTAAGTATATAGAGCTATCCAAGAAGGATTTATTTAAGGCTTGATTTGCATACTCTCATTTTAATGAGTCAATTTTTCCAACATTGGGGGAGAAAGTAAACATCTAGAGAAAGAGATAAGTAGGAATGGATTATCAATGATCCTCGGACTAAAGAATGTATATTAGAAGTTCAAAAGATAATTTAGCGTATTAATTGCCATACGCATTTGCTGACCCAAATAGAGTGATGAAGTCACCTATACCAGCTGCATATACTCCAATAAGAATTGATGTCCCAGAAGGACAATATCAAACTGCTATTGAGTCTAAAGATCGCATGAAGCGTGATAGACCTATTTGGTTCCAAATATAAGAATCCTCGGAAAAGAAAAGGAGCAGAAATTGAGAATGACCAGATCGAGGAAAGAAAGATTCTTGAATGATCTCCAGCAGAGAACGAAGGATCTCCAGAAGAGACTTAATGCTCTCCAGAAGAGATCTTATACATGACAAAGAAAGAATTCAGGTACCTGACAATGAAGAGATCTAGCTAGTTATGTCATGTCTGAAATAAGATGGAACCAAAAAAAGCAAATCGACGTCGTAATATTTTTGCATGCAGTAAGCAGTTGATATTATGAATAAGAAAGAGGATCATAAAAAAAGTCTATTGAAAAGTGTATACAAAATAATGATTGGCCAAAATGGAAAGAAAGAAATAGACGTATAGTTATAATCTCTTGCAGAGAAGTATTTGGACCAATAGTTCGTGCACCTGAAGTGTAAAACCAGTGGAAGATAAATGAGTCTTTGTGTGAAAGAATAGTTAAAATAGTGAAATTGTGAGACATTTGGTTGAACAAGGATTATCACAAAGACAAAGAATGTATTATGAAGAGAAATATTCTCTTGTGGTGCATCAATTACTTTTAGATATCTTATAAGTCTGGCTATTATAGAACACTGGATAATGACATTTACATGTAATCCTTGAATGATATAAATATGAATGATATAATCCCTGAAGGATTAATGATATCAGAATTATATTTTCGGGAACTCTACTCAATCGAATGAAAAGAAAATATGTAGCATGGGGTATAATCATGTAAATATGTACCCATGTAGATTTATCGAAAGATATTGATCGAAAAGATTCTTAATTTAAATATCATTGAAACTCCGGCAGAGTGATCACAAATAGTATACGATGACATATACGAAGAATGACCATTGTATAATATATTTATATGAAAGTTCCAGAAGGATATAAATTGCCAGAAGCAAAGTCATTTCGTACAAATTTCGGGCATCACCAGATTTCTGTGAAGCATCTGATTTCTGTGAAGAATCAGATTGTACGAATCTCGGGCAAAATCCTTTTCGTGCAAATCTCGGGCAAAATCAGTTCGTGCGAATTTCGGGCAGAATCTTTTTCGTGCGAATTTCGTAAAACCTGAATATTACTGCATAATATTAAATCGATCTATTTATGGATTGAAACAATCAGGGCGTATGTGGTATAATCGCGTCAATGAGTACTTAATAAAGATAAGGTATAAGAACGATCTTATTAGTCCATGCATATTTATAAGGAGATTTGGGAAAGGATTCGATGATTTGAACATCATTGGAACTCCTGAAGAGATTTTGTATACAGTGCAATATTTGAAGAAAGAATCCAAAATGAAAGATCTTGGAAAGATAAATTTTTGCTTGGAATTATAAATTGAGCATCCAGCGAAAGAGATGATATATTGAGAGATCCTTGCAGGATTCTAGATAAAAAGGCTCACATATTGTTGGTCCAGAAATACTTGTTTGAGAAATTTGTTGATCTTTTCAATGATTGAAATATGTGATTTTCTATGACAAGAAGAAAAGTCAAATTAGTAACTTTTAAAAGATGAGCATGAATAACTCGTATGTACAAGACAAATGTTTAAGATATTGTATGTAAAAGAGAATTTGAACCTGAAGTTCAAATGGGTCAATAAATGATCTTATATGTGAAGTGGATGTTATGGACTAGAAGTTCAATGATCCGAGAAATTATAAGATAATCATTCGAGTTTGTTCATTAAGGCTATGCTTATATTAATTTTCAAAAAGATAGTATATATGATCGGAATTCATCTCCTGAAGAAGATGTTTCTGAGGGGGAGAAATATAATGATGTGCGTGGATGTACTCTTTTTCCCTTATCATAGTTTTTATCCTATAGGGTTTTTCTATGACAAGGTTTTTAACGAGACATCAAAAAACACGCAAATGATAGACAGTTAAAAAGGAATGTTATAATGATATATCAAGGTCTATCAATCTCCCAAATGAATGGCAATGTCATACATTAATGATATCGAGAGAAGCAAAGAGAATGATCAAGATGAATCATCTAAAAGACCCATGAGCTGCAAAGAATGGCAATGTACATGCTCTACATATTCGTTCAAGCGAAACTTTGGCGGACTTACTTTTCAAGACACTTTCAACTGCTACTTTCAAGAAACAAGTTCATCATTTGGGTGCGTCATCACAAAGATCTCAAGTTATGCACTCATCAGGGGAGTAAAGCGCGTTGCACTCTTTTTCTCTTAACCATGGTTTTGTTCCAATTGGGTTTTGTTGGTAAGATTTTTAATGAGAAAATATCGTATGCGCATTATGGAGTATTTTATTATAATAGACATCCAAGGGAGAGTGTTATGAATAATTATATGGATGCCCATTATAAAGCCCATTAGTAATTGGGAATGTTCTAGATGACTTGGTGACCAAGCTAAAATCCTACCTTGTATTCCCTACTAGATAAAAGACCCGCATATATGCGGGTTTGTAATCTAATATTTTATAACCTGTAAAAAAAGTTAATCAATTAAAAGTAGAAATCAAAATTAAATCAACCATAAAAATAAATAAAATAAAATTGAGAACGCTGATGCAAAACCACTAATTCAGAAACCTAACATTTATTTATTTACTTTGATTATTTTATTATTTTATTTTCAATTAAAATTTATCACCTATTTTCAAATTATTAGTTTTCCTATTCTATTTGAATTAATACTACTTTTTAATCCATTTTTAAATCTTGATGAATTTATTCTCATGTTTTAGTTGAATTATTTTGAGTCCTTTAATATTTGATAAACCGCACAAAAATAGAAAATAAAATCATATCATCCGTAAAAATAAATAAAATAAGATTGAAAACGTCGATGTGAAACCACTCATAGAAAAACCTACAAATTATTTATTGATTTTGATTCTCCTACTTTTTTTATATTAACTGAATTTTCAATTTTTTTTCCACATATTTCTAAATTATTAGTTTTTCCTATTCCTATTTAAATTATGTTTACTTTTTATTATGTAACGACTCATATATCTTTTTTTAATTCTTGACAAATCAATTTACGTATTTTTATTTGAATTAGACTTTCTCACAGTTTTTAATCATATTTGATTTTTTATTTTTCACTTATGAATCAAGTATTATCTTTCTTCCAACGAAAAACGCATTATATGTGTTTCATCACTTGGTTTCTTACTTTTTATAATTTTCACAACATGAGATTTTTTAAAATAATTTTCTTCTCATACATCGATTTTACAATATTTAGGATGTCTACGTAGTGGTAAGTCTTTAAAAAACCACAATACAATGTACATTTTTTTAGTCTGATTTCAAAATATATTGATATTAGATTTTTTTTAATGGAAAATTTTATTTGACATGTGGCTAAAGTTAATTGGAAACAAAAATTTTAGAAGAGGTTATTGAAATTTTAAATTGGTTGGTGGAAAGATCGAGAGAGTACAAAATTTTTTAAATAAAAGTGAAATATTATAATCTTTAAAGATTTGAATATGTAAATCTAATTATATTCAAAAGATTTTTACACGTGTATTTAATATTCTAATAAAAAAATGCGTTTGATTTTTTTTGTCATATCAATTTCTATTTAAAATCAAAATATATGTAAGCGTGTATATATGTAGCTTATTTAATTTTTTTATGAATTACTAAAATAAACTAATTATAAAATATTGAGATATGTTGTTTTTATCGAATAAGAGAGTAATCGATGGTTTTTTCAAATAAAAAACTGAAATAAAATTTGTGGCCTGACATTGATGACCGACGGTGATGTCAACAACCGTATTGAAGAGAGTTTGGCCCCAACAACGATTTCACAAAACAATACATGAAAAATTATGGGTTGTTCGATTAAATTTCAAACCTTGCACATAAATTGTTTGATTAAATTCCAAATCTTGTAATTTTGTAATACCAAAAAAAAATGATGGGTTGGTTAAGACATTGTACTGGTAATTAATTGATGGTAGTGGTTGAATCGTAGGTATATTGTAGCGGTGGCCCGAATTCATCTAATTCGCATTAGTATAACTAGTACAACTAGTATTATTGAGATAAATGGTAGACTTGATACAACTAGTATTACTGATACAAGTTAATCGGTGCTAATGTACTTCTTTATTATTTTTTCGAGGAGACAATGCGCAACCGTTTCACAAACATACATTTTGATTATAGAGGATATTACCGGAGATGTGTATCATTGGATTTCAAGAGAAAAAGAATAAAATTACGTTAACACATATTATCGATTAATATTACATTAACACACATTAACACATATTGTTCTAATAACCTATTTTGGGATATAATAAACAAAGAAAAACATGTATAATTTTTATGATGTATTTGTTAATATATTTGATAATGGTATTTACCATATTATATTTTTTACATAAAACACCTTATACTTTTATGATGACTTTGCTAATACTAACCACTTTATGATGCGAAATATGCATACAATGTGTTTCTATACATATTACTACACGAAAAACATGGGGCAATGCAAGAATTACGAAATCTTCTGTGTACAACTTAAAAAGTTTAACTTGGTAATGGTAAAACTAGTAAAAAGTTAAAACCTCGAAAAGTACAACTGTTTGATTTTGTGTACAACCCAAAAACCAGGGAAAATTATGTGAAAAATTCATGAATTTTTAATTCATATAATTGACATGTGTTAATTTTGGCGGTTGCATGTGTTAAATAGAACCAATAATAACGGTGCTGACTGTGTCTTTTTATTAACACGTGTTTTATGTTTTTTTTTACACAAACTGTCCAGTGGTGACGGCGATATAAATATTTAGTTGTTTCTAAACAACCTAGTTGTACATAAATACTTAGTCGTCCCTAATAAACCCAATTGTACATAAATACTTTGTTGTCCCTAATAAACCTAGTTGTACTTAAATAATTCAATTGTACAAAACAAAATAATTACATCATACATCACACGCAACAACAAAAAATACAAACATCAAAGTTCTCACAAACAACATAGTACAGATAACCCCCTTACAAGGTCTTCCATCACCATCTCTCTTACTTTCTCTCTATATAAATACTTAGTTGTCCCTAATAAACCCAATTGTACTTAAGTAATACCGTTGTACAGAACAACCTAATTCTGTTATACTCGAAAACCATCTTGGACAAGATCCATAACTTGCTTGTTTCTTCACAGACGAGATTCTCCTCTACCACATCCGATCCGCCATGAACGGCGTCATTCATTCCTTCAAACTACCACCAGTCCTATCGCGCTCATTCGATCGCCACCGTCACCAAATCCAGATTAGCACTGTCATCGTTCTAACCTAAGAAAAACTTGTTAAAGAAACCGAAACCACCGTCGTCGTCGTAGACCTTTACGATTCCAACGACAATGAAGAAGAGAGCGACAACCGTAACGTACCTTACTAGAAAAAGATGATTCGTAAATCAAACATCGATTTAGAACCATCGATTTTAGATCCAAGAGACGAATCAACCGCTGATAATTGGATCCAACGAAATTCATCAATGGTTCGTCTCACCGAAAAACACTCATTCAACGCCGAAGCACCGCTTCCTCGCCTTATGCATCACATATTCATCACTCCAGTTCCTCTCCATTACGTATGAAACCACGGTGATGTACCCAAAGCCGATTGGTCGATTGGTCAATCGAAATTACCGGATTAGTCAAACGACCTGAGAAAATTTACCATAGAAAAACTAATAGAAAATTTATTATTATTAATTTATTATTATTACTTTCAATACACCCCACAATTTGTGCGAAGAGCGATCGTCTCTCTCCTTGGACAGAGCCCCTTTTCCAAAACCCTAAGTTCTCACGATCGCTCCGTCTCCTCCGATGGCCGTCTCCTCGCTTCCGCCTCCGCGCACAAGACAATCCGCACTTAAGCTATCAATTTCGACGGAGATTTTATCGCCGATCCGTACGAGTGTTCACCGGCCACGAGAACGGCATCTCCGATGTTGTCTTCTCTTCAGGCGCGAGGTTTATCGTCTCACCTTCCGATGACAAAACCCTGAAGCGGTGGGACGTTGAAACCGGTTCACTGATTACGCCTTCAATCCTCAATCCAGCATGATTGTCTCTGTTCTTCGGATCTGGGATGTGAAAACCGGAAAGTGTTTGAAAGTTCTTCCCGCGCACACCGCCGTGGATTTCAGTCGCGACGGGTCTCTCATTGTTTCGAGTAGCCACGATGGGTTGTGCCGCATATGGGATTCAGGGTGTGAAAACCCTAATCGACGATGAGAATCCTCCTGTTTCCTTCGTTAGATTCTCTCCCAACGGCAAGTTCATCGTCGTTGGCACCCGAGTCCTTCTTCTCCTTCCATTGCCTCCCCATCCAATGCTTCTGTAACGCTCAGTGTAATATCTTGCTGAATTCATATTAGAAAGTTCATTGTTTACTATGTGATTACTCGTTTTGTTCTATAGTTATTCCGAGGAAAACATGAAGATTTTTGTAGAACGTGCTAACTTAGATTCTTGATTGCGTGTCAAGAGAAATTTGATGTAGGTGTGATAACTATTCTTGCTTTTTGAAAGTACTTGCTTTCAGGCTGCAATATCTTTTTATTGGTTTACTCAGCCATTTGGTTTTTCTCCAAATTCAGGTTTCATGCCTTGATATTCTCCTCAGCAAGAGAAGCTGGCTTCACAAACAGATAAGACAATTCAAGCTATTGGATTACACACCAATATTCAGGCACATGCATGCATCTGTGGGATGAGCGTTGGAGAAGACATCAGGAAGCTAGAGCATGGTGTCCATTTTGTGTCTGAGACACCGGGTCATGTCTATGACATGTTAAAAAGGAGAAGTCTACGTACCAGAGCTATTAAACTTCTGATTCTTGATGAATCGTATGAAATGCTGAGCTGAGGGTTCAAGGAACAATTCTATGATGTTTACAGATATCTTGCACCCGATCTTCAGGTCCGATTTTCACTGCTTTGTTGCCTAACTCCTAGGTTTTTTTTGGCTGTTATTGCATTTGCGTTCTTAGAATCTTATTTGATGGATTGGCTGCTTATACTCTGTAGAAGTTTAATTTGTTAAAGGACCTTTTAGCCCACTGTTGAGTTGCTTGAATGTTCCATGTGAATTTTGGTAGCTATTAATTGTAGTATGACGAGCTAAATTCCATTATATAATATTTCTAACCTAATAACCTATGTTTATAGGTTTGCTTGGTTTCTGCAACTCTTCCTCACAAGATTTTGGAGATGAAATCCAAGCTTATAACGGAACCAGTCTTCCTCTTCATCTGTATGCTCTTTTATGTTTTTTTTCTTGCAGCTGGAGCTGGGTCTGTATATCTCTGGCTAACGGTTGTGGAAAACCTATAAGGGAATTTGACAACTTTTTTGTTGCTGTTGAGAAGGAGTGGAAATTTGATACACTCTGTGATCTTTATGAACTTTTAGTTTGTCGGAGATGAATTAGGGGTCGTTTGGTTCATTTCGCGTGGGATAAATTTACGATTTCAAATCTTTAATCTTTGTGCAGACGGCTCGCATGTTTGATCGTAGATTCTAAGCCCTTTGATTGTTGGATATTGTTAGCCTCTGAATATTGTCTTGACTATGGATTGTCTTGGATGCAAACATGTTGCATTTCAAGCAATATGCACACATAAAATCATGGTCTCCTGCAGTCTCATCTAAGATGGTGTCATTATACATTATTGTTCATCGTTGTGAGTAGGAATATTAAGCTTCTTGGTACACTAGATTCTACTATTTTAGCTTTTGTGGTCCCTAGCTTTCAGAGTTCAGTAATAAAGGTGCTTTTCTACATTGCAGGTGCCTGTTTATCAAAAATGTCCAATTACCACCAAGCAGAGGATGCTGAGTACATGGACAATGTAGATGATGAAACGGAAGAGTTAGACGAGGAGTTTCGTGGGGACATGGGTGTATCGGATTACTCAGTAAGTATGCCTTTAAGAAGGCTAATGTAAATTCGTTTCTGCCTTTTTTAAATGCATAGCTAAAATTGGTTCACAGCTCGGAATTGAGTTTTTTTTTTGTTTGCAATTGTGTGGGTTCTTTGATTTCAGAATAATAAAATAGCTGATCAAGCCCGGAAAGGGAAAGACATCCAGGGGATTCCTTGGGGCAAGCTTAGTATTACGAGAGAGAAATACAGACAAACTACACTGAACAGTACAATAATTATAAAAATGTCCCTAATTCTGCAGAATCCTCGGGGAAAGTAAGTCTTCCATTTTTCTGACCCTTAAGCTGTTGTCGACTTGTTTCACTAATATTGGTTTCAACTGTTACATATCATTTGCTTTGATGACTACGGGATTGCATGGTCACACAGAAAGGGGTCACTTTTAATGATTTATGGCGGAATTCATCATCTATCAAATCAAGTATCCTTCATTTCCAGGTTATCATCGAAGCATAGCTAGTTTTGTCATTCAAAGTTCTTTTTGGTAACTCATTCCGTATGTCATGTCTTTGATTCTCCATCATTGTAATTTGGAGGGTCGTTTTCCAATGAAAGGTTTGTTTTTCGATTTTTTTTTTTCAGTAAAGTCTCCATCAATGTTAAATGCAATCTTTAGAGAAAGTAAAATCACCACGCCACGTTCATTTTCTAGCTTTTCCCTATTTCTCTTTTTGTTGCAGAACTAAAAGATTTGATAAATCTGGAAATACTTGATCTGAGACAACTATTTGGATGGCTCTCTTCTGGGGCAAGGTATCAGTTTTCAAGTATTTTGGTAATTTCTATATGTAAATCAACATCTAAGATTCACAGTATCTCTAGATCTACATGCTTGGATTATCTAGAGATGTAAATCAGCATCAAGCCTTCACATGTAAATCTTAGTCCTTGCTTAGACATTGATGAGAAATACAGATATAGTTGTGTACCAACTCACTTCTAAGATTTCTTTTATTTTTTGATATGCGACACAGAGCTAGCCAACCTGCGTAAGGTCAAAGCTCTGGATCTAAGTGATAATAAGTTTTTTGGCTCACTAGAAGCGCGAGGTAAGTAACAGTACGGTTTGTTTAGTCATGGTTGTATGCATCTCCTGTCAATCTTATTTTCGTTTCTGTTAATGAAGCAGTTCAATAGGATTCTCACTTGTTCTAACCTCATTCAACTTAATCTTACCCACATGCTCAATAGGATCATTAAGTAACAATTATTCTGAGACAGTGAAACCACTATTATCTCCCCATGTTCTAGAGGACAATTGCTATAGGGTTGTATGTATCTTTCTTGCCGCAGCAATTCTATTCATGGTGCGTTTCACTATGCAACTCATTATGACTTTTGTATGTATCATATTGGCAACATGCACTTGTTAGTTGTTGCTAGCCAATAGTGTGTACAATAGGTTTTTATCTATATGTTGGCGCACTTTATTCAATAGGAATAGTCCTTTCTTGCTCAATGTTCTTGTTAGTCATTCAAAGGACATATAATTATCGTTTTCTTTGTATTGTAGTTGAGGAGTTTGATTTGGGCAACTTGTAAGCACAATGTCTACCTTATGTCACAATTTTTGGTGAGCCGCTATTCTACTTTGACATCTGGATCTGCTTTCAGGGAATTAATCAATTTGTTGTCGCTGCTGTGTTCTGCGATACAAAACGAAAGGTAATCCTGGAGCTTCTTAATTTAAGAAACTGAATCTGCTTTTTATTTGTTGTATGTGATCTGGTATCTCATTTTGTTAACACTAAGCTTCTAGCACTGCCATCTTAACTTGATTTGGCCTCTTTCGATGAGCTTGTTTTTTTTTTATTCCAGAAGTTAATATTGATGCTGATTTGGGCTTTTGAATCAAGGTACGTTTTTACCGTCTTCGTTGTTTTTTTTTTTTTTTTTTTTATGTTAAATTTCTTTCTTGTCTTGCTTCCCCTACTAACCCAATGAGATCAAAAGGCAGACACTCAATTCATGGTGCTTTGTCAGATTCTTTTTGGGGATATTGTCCCAAATCTTCGAACAAAAGAATTCCGGCCGGTTTTCGATTAATGTACCCACGGCTTGACCCAAATCTTCGGACAAAAGAATTCCGGCCGGTTTTCGATAAAAGTACCCACGGCTTGACCCAAATCTTAAGACAAGAATTCCGGCCGGTTTTCGATAAAAGTACCCACGGCTTCACCCAAATTTTAAGACAAAAGAATTCCGGCCGGTTTTCGGTAAATGTACCCACGGCTTGACCTAAATCTCAAGACAAAAGAATTCCGGTCGGTTTTTGATAGATGTACCCACGGCTTGACCTAAACTTTCGGACAAAAGAATTCCGGCCGGTTTTCGATAAAAGTACCCACGGCTTGACCCAAATCTTAAGACAAAAGAATTCCGGCCGGTTTTCGATAAAAGTACCTACGGCTTGACCCAAATCTTAAGACAGGAATTCCGGCTGGTTTTCGATAAAACTATCCACGGCTTGACCCAAATTTTAAGACAAAAGAATTCCGACCGGTTTTTCGGTAAATGTACCCACGGCTTGACCTAAATCTCAAGACAAAAGAATTCCGGTCGGTTTTCGATAGATGTACCCACGGCTTGACCTAAATCTTCAGACAAAAGAATTCCGACCGGTTTTCGATAAAAGTATCCACGGCTTGACCCAAATTTAAAGACAAAAGAATTCCGGCCGGTTTTCGGTAAATGTACCCACGGCTTGACCTAAATCTCAAGACAAAAGAATTCCGGTCGGTTTTCGATAGATGTACCCACAGCTTGACCTAAATCTTCGGACAAAAGAATTCCGGCCGGTTTTCGATAAAAGTACCCACGGCTTGACCCAAATCTTCTGACAAAAGGAATTCCGGCCGGTTTTCGATAAATGTACCCGACAGCTTGACCCAAATCTTCAGACAAAAGGAATTCCGGCCGGTTTTCGATAAATGTACCCACAGCTTGACCCAAATCTTAATCAAAAAGAATTATGGCCGGTTTTCGACAAAAGGTACCCACGGCTTGATCAAAATCTTCAGACAAAAGGAATTCCGGCCGGTTTTCGATAAAAGTACCCACAACTTGATCCAAATATTCAGACAAAAGGAATTCTGGCCGGTTTTCGATAAATGTACCCACGGTTTGACCCAAATCTTAAGACAAGAATTCTGGCCGGTTTTCGATAAAAGTACCCACGGCTTGACCCAAATTTTAAGATAAAAGAATTCCGGCGGTTTTCGGTAAATGTACCCACGGCTTGACCTAAATCTCAAGACAAAAGAATTTCGGTCGGTTTTCAATAGATGTACCTACGGCTTGACCTAAACTTTCAGACAAAAAATTCCGGCGGGTTTTCGATAAAAGTACCCACGGCTTGACCTAAACCTTCAGATAAAAGGAATTCCTACCGGTTTTCGATAAATGTACCCACGCTTGACCCGAATCTCCAGACAAAGGAATTCCGGCCGGTTTTGATAAATGTACCCACGGCTTGACCTAAATATATAGACAAAAGAATTCCGGCCGGTTTTCGATAAAAGTACCCACGGCTTGACCCAAATCTTCAGACAAAAAGAATTTCGGCCGGTTTTTCAATAAATGTACCCACGGCTTGACCCAAATCTTAATCCAAAAGAATTCAGGCCGGTTTTAGATAAAGGTACCCACCGCTTGATCCAAATCTTCAGACAAAAGGAATTCCGGCCGGTTTTCGGTAAAAGTACCACGGCTAGATCCAAATCTTCAGACAAAAGAATTCGGCCGGTTTTCAATAAATGTACCCACGGCTTGACCCAAATCTTCCGACAAAGGAATTCCGGCCGGTTTTTGATAAATGTACCCACGGCTTGACCTAAATATATAGACAAAAGAATTCCGGCCGGTTTTCGGTAAATGTACCCACGACTTGACCTAAATCTCAAGACAAAGAATTCCAGTCGGTTTTCTATAGATGTACCCACGGCTTGACCTAAAGCTTCGGACAAAAGAATTCCGGCTTATTTTCGATAAAAGTATCCACGGCTTGACCCGAATCTTCAGACAAAGGAATTCCGGCCGATTTTCGATAAATGTACCCACAGCTTGACCCAAATCTTAATCCAAAAGAATTCCGGCCGGTTTTCGATAAAAGTACCCACGGCTTGATCCAAATCTTCAGACAAAGGAATTCAGGCCGGTTTCCGATAAATGTACCCACGTCTTGACCCAAATCTTCAGACAAAGGAATTCCGGCCGGTTTTTGATAAATGTACCCACGGCATGACCCAAATATAAAGACAAAAGAATTCCGGCCGGTTTTCGATAAAAGTACCCACGGCTTGACCCAATCTGCAGACAAAAAGGAATTCCGGCCAGTTTTCGATAAAGTACCCACGGCTTGATCCAAATCTTCAGACAAAGGAATTCAGGCCGGTTTCCGATAAATGTACCCACGGCTTGACCCAAATCTTCGGACAAAGGAATTCCGGCCGGTTTTTGATAAATGTACCCACGGCTTGACCCAAATATAAAGACAAAAGAATTCCGGCCGGTTTTTCGATAAAAGTACCCAGGGGCTTGACCCAAATCTGCAGACAAAAGGAATTCCGGCCGGTTTTCGATAAAAGTACCCACGGCTTGACCCAAATCTTCAGACAAAGGAATTCCTGCCGGTTTTGATAAATGTACCCACGCCTTAACCTAAATATAAAGACAAAAGAATTCCGGCCGGTTTTCGATAAAAGTACCCACGGCTTGACCCAAATCTTCAGACAAATGAATTCCGGCCGGTTTTCGATATATGTACCCACGGCTTGACCCAAATCTTTAGACAAATGAATTTCCGGCGGTTTTTTGTTAAAGTACCACGGCTTGATCCAAATCTTCAGACAAAAGGAATTTCGGCCGATTTTCGATAAAGTACCCACGACTTGATCCAAATCTTCAGACAAAGGAATTCCGGCCGGTTTTCGATAAATGTACCCACGGCTTGAACCCAAAGCTTAACAAAAGAATTCCGGCCGGTTTTCGATAAATGTACCCACGGCTTGACCCGAATCTTCCAGACAAAGGAATTCCGGCCGATTTTTGATAAATGTACCCACGGCTTGACCAAATATACAGACAAAATAATTCCGGCCGATTTTCGATAGAGTACCCACGGCTTGACCAAAATCTTCAGACAAATGAATTCCGGCCGGTTTTCGATAGATGTACCCACGACTCAACCCAAATCTTAAGACAAAAGAATTCCGGCCGGTTTTCATAAATGTACCCACGGCTTGACCCAAATCTCCAGACAAAGGAATTCCGGCCGGTTTTCGATAGATGTACCACGGCTTGACCCAAATCTTAAGACAAAGAATTCCGGCCGTTTTCGATAAATACCACGGCTTGACCAATTTTCAGACAAAAGGAATTCCGGCCGGTTTCGATAAATGTACCCACGGCTTGATCCAAATCTTCAGACAAAAGAATTCGGCCGGTTTTCGATAAAAGTACCCACGGCTTGACCAAACTTCAGACAAAAGGAATTCCGACGGTTTTCGATAAAAGTACCCACGGCTTGACCCAAATCTTAGACAAAGAATTCCGGCCGGTTTTCGATAAATACCCACGGCTTGACCCAAATTTAAGACAAAAGAATTCCGGCCGGTTTTCGATAAGTACCCACGACTTGACCCAAATCTCAAGACAAAGAATTCCGGCGGTTTTCGATAGATGTACCCACGGCTTGACCTAAAGCTTCAGACAAAAGAATTCCGGCGTTTTCGATAAATGTACCACGGCTTGACGAATCTTCAGACAAAGGAATTCCGGCGTTTTCGATAAATGTACCCATGGCTTGACCCAAATCTTAATCCAAAAGAATTCCGGCCGTTTTCGATAAAAGTACCCACGGCTTGATCCAAATCTTAAGACAAAGGAATTCAGGCCGGTTTCCGATAAATGTACCCACGGCTTGACCCAAATCTTCAGACAAAGGAATTCCGGCCAGTTTTTGATAAATGTACCCACGGCTTGACCCAAATCTTAAAAAACAAGAATTCCGGCCGGTTTTCGATAAAAGTACCCACGGCTTGACCCAAATCTGCAGACAAAAGAATTCCGGCCAGGTTTTCGATAAAAGTACCCACGCTTGATCCAAATCTTCAGACAAAGAATTCAGGCCGGTTTCGATAAATGTACCCACGGCTTGACCCAAATCTTCGGACAAAGGAATTCCGGCCGGTTTTGATAAATGTACCCACGGCTTGACCCAAATATAAAGACAAAAGAATTCCGGCCGGTTTTCGATAAAAGTACCCACGGCTTGACCCAAATCTGCAGACAAAAGAATTCCGGCCGGTTTTCGATAAAAGTACCCACGGCTTGACCCAAATCTTCAGACAAAGGAATTCCGGCCGGTTTTCGATAAATGTACCCACGCTTACCTAAATATAAAGACAAAAGAATTCCGGCCGGTTTTCGATAAAAGTACCCACGGCTTGACCCAAATCTTCAGACAAATGAATTCCGGCCGGTTTTCGATAGATGTACCCACGGCTTGACCCAAATTTACAAAGAATTCTGGCCGGTTTTCGATAATACCCACGGCTTGACCCAAATCTTCGGACAAATGAATTTTCGGCCGGTTTTGTTAAAGTACCCACGGCTTGATCCAAATCTTCAGACAAAAAGAATTTCGGCCGATTTCGATAAAAGTACCCACGACTTGATCCAAATCTTCAGACAAAAGGAATTCCGGCCGGTTTTCGATAAATGTACCCACGGCTTGACCCAATTCTTAATCCAAAAGATTTTTGGTCGGTTTTCGATAAAGGTACCCACGGCTTGACCCAAATCTTCAGACAAAGGAATTCCGGCCGGTTTTTGATAAATGTACCCATGGCTTGACCTAAATATAAAGACAAAAGAATTCCGGCCGGTTTTCGATAAAAGTACCCACGGCTTGACCCAAATCTTCAGACAAATGAATTCCGGCCGGTTTTCGATAGATGTACCCACGGCTTAACCCAAATCTTAAGACAAAAGAATTTTGGCCGGTTTTCGATAAAAGTACCCACGGCTTGACCCGAATCTCAAGACAAAGGAATTATGGCCGGTTTTCGATAGATGTACCCACGACTTGACCCAAATCTTAAGACAAAGGAATTCCGGCCGGTTTTCGATAAAATTACCCACGGCTTGACCCAAATTTTAAGACAAAAGAATTCCGGCCGGTTTTCGGTAAATGTACCCACGGCTTAACCTAAATCTCAAGACAAAAGAATTCCGGTCGGTTTTCGATAGTTGTACCACGGCTTGACCTAAAGCTTCGGACAAAAGAATTCCGGCTGGTGTTCGATAAAAGTATCCACGGCTTGACCCGAATCTTCAGACAAAGGAATTCCGGCCGATTTTCTATAAATGTACCTACGGCTTGACCCAAATCTTAATCCAAAAGAATTTCGGCCGGTTTTCGATAAAAGTACCCACGGCTTGATCCAAATCTTCAGACAAAAGGAATTTCGGCCGGTTTTCGATAATGTAGTCACGGCTTGACCCAAATCTTCGGACAAAGGAATTCCGGCCGGTTTTTGATAAATGTACCCACGGCTTGACCCAAATATAAAGACAAAAGAATTCCGGCCGGTTTTCGATAAAAGTACCCACGGCTGACCCAAATCTTCGAACAAAAAGAATTCCTGCCGGTTTTCGATAAAAGTACCCACTGCTTCACCCAAATCTTAAGACAAAAGAATTCCGGATGGTTTTCGGTAAATGTACCCACGGTTTGACCCGAATCTCAAGACAAAGGAATTCCCGCCGGTTTTGGATTGATTGTACCCACAGTTTGACCTAAATATTCGGACAAAAGAATTTCCGGCGATTTTCGATAAAAGTACCCACGGCTTGACCCAAACTTCAGACAAAGGAATTCCGGCCGGTTTTCGATAAATGTACCCACGGCTTGACCCAAATCTTAATCCAAAAGAATTTCGGCCGGCTTTCGATAAAAAGTACCCACGACTTGATCAAATCTCCAGACAAAAAAGAATTCGGGCCGGTTTTCGATAGATGTACCCACGGCTTGACCCAAATCTTCAGAAACAAGAATTCTGGCCGGTTTTTGATAAATGTACCCACCGTTTGACCTAAATATAAAGACAAAAGAATTCGGCCGGTTTTCGATAAAAGTACCCACGGCTTGACCCAAATCTTCAGACAAATGAATTCTGGCCGGTTTTCGGTAGATGTACCCACGACTAACCCAGATCTTCGGACAAAAGAACCGGCCGATTTTCGATAGATGTACCCACGGCTTGACCCAAATCTTCAGACAAAGGGATTCCGGCCTGTTTTCGAGATGTACCCACGGCTTGACCCAAATCTTCAGACAAAGGAATTTCGGCCTGTTTTCGATTGATGTACCCATGACTTGACCTAAATTTTCGGACAAAAGAATTCCTGCCGGTTTTCGATAAAAGTACCCACGGATTGACCCAAATCTTTAGGTAAAGTAATTCCGGCCGGTTTTCGATAAATGTACCCACGCCTTGACCCAAATCTTAATCCAAAAGAATTCCGGCGGGTTTTCGATAAAAGTACCCACGACTTGATCCAAATCTTCGGACAAATGGAATTCCGGCCAGTTTTCAATGGATGTACCCACGGCTTGATCCAAATCTTCAGACAAAGGAATTCCCGGCCGGTTTTTGATAAATGTACCCACAGCTTGACCTAAATATAAAGACAAATGAATTCCGGCCGGTTTTCGATAAAAGTACCCACGGCTTGACCCAAATCTTCAGACAAATTAATTCCGGCCGGTTTTCAATAGATGTACCCACGACTGAATGGACAAAAGAATCTGGCCTGTTTTCGATACATGTTCCCACGGCTTGACCTATATCTGAAGACAAAAGCATTTCGGCCGGTTTTCGAAAAGTACCACGACTTAACCCAAATCTCCAGACAACTGAATTTCGGTCGGTTTTCGATAGATGTACCCACGACTTGACCTAAAATCTTCGGACAAAATAATTCCTGCCGGTTTTCTATAAAAGTACCCACGGCTTGACCCAAATCTTCAGACAAAGGAATTCCGGCCGGTTTTCGAAAATGTACCCACGGCTTGACCCAAATTTTATCCAAAAGAATTCCGGTCGGTTTTCGATAAAAGTACCACGGCTTGACCCAAATCTTTAGACAAATGAATTCCGGCCGGTTTTCGTTAGATGTACCCACGGTTGACCCAAATCTCCAGAGAGGAATTCCGGCCGGTTTCGATAGATGTACCCACGGCTTGACCCAAATCTTCAGACAAAATAATT
>OVBL01000718.1:0-59921 GCA_900406555.1 Pseudoturritis turrita
GATAGTACTTTTTGAGATGCATTGCGTTCCATGATCTCGGTACTGGAACGTCAGTCATGTTGGCAAGTTTGTAAACTCCAGGCTTGACTACCTCTGTGATCTTGTATGGTCCTTCCCAATTTGCCCCTAGTTTTCCGGCATTCGTTTCCGCGGTGTTCTGAAAAACCTTCCGCAAAACTAAATTTCCTTCGTAGAATCTTCGTTCTCGAACATTGGAATTGTAGTATTTTGCGGCCGCGTTCTGATAGTTCTGGATTCTGATCAAGGCTTGGTCCCTTCTTTCGTTAATCAAGTCCAGTTCGTCAAGCATCAATAGGTGATTGAGCCCTTCTTGTTCTGGTAATAGTCTCCGGCGAATTCCTGGGAAATGTATCTCCGGTGGGATGACACACTCTGTTCTGTAAACGAGGGCGAATGGGGTTTCTCCAGTTCTTCAGCCCAACGTCCTTTTTTCTCATCAAGGTGCTTCTTCAGACCGTCGAGGATTGTTTTGTTGATAGCTTCGGCCTGTCCGTTCCCTTGTGGGTATCGTGGAGTAGACTTGCTGAGTCTGATTTTCCATTTCTCGCAGAAACCTTCGAAACGATTTGAGATGAACTGTGAGCCATTATCTGTTACGATCTCGTATGGTATTCCATGTCTGCATATGATATTTTTCCAGACAAAGGCCTCCACTTGCGCATCCTTAATGTTGGCATATGAGTCGGCCTCGACCCATTTCGAGAAATAATCTGTTAAAACTAGTAGGAAACATTTCTGTTTTGAAGGGTGCAATGGCCCGACGATGTCCATAGACCATCGCATGAATGGATATGGTGATGAGATGGACGAGAGCATTTCCGTTGGTTGGTGAATCATCGGCGCGTGGCATTGGCATTTTTCGCATTTGGCTAAAAATACCTTGCAATCCTTGATCATCGTTGGCCAATAGTAGCCGTGACGTTTGACTTTTATGGCCAGTGCTCTTCCTCCAGAGTGATTTCCACAAGAACCGTTGTGAATTTCCTCCATAATTTTCCTGGCGTCTTTTCCTTCCACGCAGTGTAGCAATGGTCCTGAGAATCTCCACTTGAAGACATTTTCATCGAGTAAAACGTAACGTGCTGCCTGGGCTCGGAGCTTGCGAGTTGCCCATTTTTCGGTTGGTAGGATGCCGTCGTATATGTATCCTCTGATTGCGCCGAGCCATTCTTTGTCGCAGCCATATTCTGCATCGTTGTTGACCTCGTTTGCTTCTTTGTTGGCTTCGACGACAGGGTCGTTGCTGCTTTTCATGGTTGGTGACCCTTCAAGATTGTCTTCATCCATTGGGGTGATACCTGGCTCTGCGGGTGATTGGTTAGTGAATTCTTCTTGCACTTCATCCATCACCTCTTGCCTGGTTGTGACATATGTTGTTTGTCTAGCCGCTTGCGAACGAGTTATGGCATTCACTGAATCGCCAAGATTAATACTCGGGTGCTGGATGAATTCTACCGGGATTACTCTTCTTAGATCTAGATCGGAAGTTGACGCAAGGGCTGCAAGCGCGTCGGCTGGGGTGTTCTCTCCTCGTGGAATACGTGTTAGGACGAATTGTTTGAACTGTTCAGCCAACTTTTTGACGATCTTCAGGTAAGCTTCCATTCGATCATCTTTTGCTGCGTATTCACCGCTGAACTGATTTGCGACAAGTTGGGAATCGCAAAATGCATGGAGTTGCTCGATCTTTAGGCCATTAGCAAGTTTCATCCCGGCAATCAAGGCCTCGTACTCTGCTTCATTGTTGGATGCATGAAAGCCAAGGCGGAATGACTGTTCCAGTAGTTCATCAGTCGGAGAAGTTAGCCGTATCCCCACTCCCGAGCCATTTTTAGAGGATGAGCCATCGACGTGGAGTTTCCAAAGCTGGCTCTGCATCTTGCCGTCAATGCCCTCGTCAGGCAGTTCGATAAGAAAATCTGCCAAAACTTGTGATTTTGCGCATGTGCGTCCGCGATATTCGATGTCGTATTCACTCAGCTCTATTGCCCAGTTTGCTAGCCTTCCTGATTGACTTGGGCTGTGCAGAATGGACCTTATTGGCAAGGTGCTCAAGATGACGATCGAGTGAGATTGGAAGTATGGCCTTAGCTTTCTTGCCGACATAACTATCGATAACGCCAATTTCTCCATTTGCGAGTACCTTGTCTCGGCGACTGTAACGGTTTTACTCACGTAAAATATCGGCTTCTTTTCTCCATGCTCTTCTCGAATCAGCACGCCGCTCACTACTGTGGCGGAAACCACGGTGTACAGAAAAAGCAGCTCTCCAGCTTCCGGCTTTGTGAGGACTGGAGGTGTGGCGAGGTAAGTCTTCAGTTGTTGAAAAGCTTCCTCGCATTTATCTGTCCATTCGAACTTCTTGTTTCCCCGCAACGTATCATAGAAAGGTAAGCATTTGTCGATGGATCGTGAGATGAATCTGTTAAGTGCCGTTACTCTCCCGGTAAGTCTTTGCACTTCTCTTTTCGTCTTTGGTGAATTCATATGGATGAGCGCATCGATTTGCTTTGGGTTAGCTTCAATGCCACGATGAGTTACTAGGTAACCAAGGAACTCCCCGGAGGTGACTGCGAATCTGCACTTGCTCGGGTTTAACTTCATGTTGTGAAGATTCAGCTGCGAGAAGCATTTCTTGAGATGAGTGACGTGATCCTGTTCTTTCAGCGATTTCACCAGCATGTCGTCTATGTAAACCTCCATTGTCTTTCCGAGTTGATCAGCGAACATCTTGTTCACCAGCCGCTGGTACGTTGCTCCGGCATTTTTCAGGCCGAGTGGCATCACCTTGTAGCAGTAAATCCCACGATCTGTTATGAAAGCGGTCTTCTCGCGATCGTCGGGGTTCATCAAGATCAGGTTGTAACCTGAGAAGGCATCCATGAAAGATAGGAGTGCGTTCCCTGCCGTTGCTTCGACTAAGCGATCGATATGTGGAAGGGGGAAGCTGTCTTTTGGACAGGCTTTGTTCAGGTCGGTGAAATCCACGCACACACGCCATTTGCCGTTCTTCTTCTTGACCATCACTGGGTTAGCTAGCCAGTCCGGGTACTTTACCTCGGTTATCGATCCGACGCGAAGTAGTCTCTCCACCTCGTCATTGACCGCTTTAGCTCTGTCTGGCCCAAGTTTCCTTCTTTTCTGCTTTACTGGTTTGGAAGTTGGGTCGACGTTCAATTCGTGACTCGTTATGCTGATATCGATGCCGGGCATATCTTCTGCTTCCCATGCGAAGGTGTTGATATTTTTCTTCAAGAATGCCACGAGTTCTTCTTTGATCTTTCCATCTAACATTGCTCCAATTTCTACACATCGCTCTGGATGTTTGTTGTCGATGCAGATTGATATGGCGGGGTCGCAAGTTGGCTTAGAAACTTCTTCTTCGCGATCCACCGTGATCTGTAACTGCTATAACAGTTTCGAAAGCTCTTTCACCGGTTCTCTGTCGGTCTTTATCTTCCTGCGCTTTGAGCTTGCCATCGGATCAGTGACCGGGTTTCTGAGCTTGTGTGCGGCGAGAAAGTAGACACGAGACTCTTTTTGATTTCCTCGAATCGTTTTCACGCCTTTTGGTGTAGGGAACTTGAGGCAGAGATGGTAGGTAGAAACAGCTGCGCGCATTGAATTTAACCAGGGGGTCCCCACGATAACATTGTAAATGGCCGGGTGGTCAGCTACGGAGAATTCCACGATCTTCGTCACCTCGCCAGCTTGGACAGGCAGTTTGATTGTCCCGGTGGTCATGGTGGTTTCTCCGGAGAATCCTGTCAAGGGTTTGGGAGTAGATATCACTTCGGACAGATCCACGTTCATTCTTCTGAGAGTCTCGAGGAATATTACGTCCACCGTGCTTCCAGTGTCCACCAATACGCGTGCTACGTTGCAGTCGTTGATGATTAACTCGATCACGAGAGGGTCATCATGCGGTCTGTCGATTCCGATCGTTTCTCTTTCCTCGAATGATATCACGTCGTTTGGAAACTTAGATGGTTTAGACCAGTTGATGCTGACGTCTGCTCTTCGCTGGAATGCTTTGATTGACGAGACGGTATCTGAGCAATAGTGGGATCCTCCCATTATCATGCTTATCCTTCTTCTTGATCCAGAGGGGGGCGTTTCGTCATCCCTTCTATCGCGCTTGGCGTGATCTTCTTTTGTCAGGTCGGGTTTGTATGTGTTTGCGTCCATCTCGAAATCCTTGAGGCTGATGTTTCCTCTAAGCTCGCTGGCTGCTAATTTTTTAGCAAGCTTCAAGCCTAGAATTCGGCAGTTCGCGGTAGAATGTCCGTAGATGTGGTGGTGTTCGCAGTAAGCCGTCTCGTCATAGGAACTGTCGCTTTTGGTCCATGTGCTCCATGAGCTTCTTCCACGGCCTCGGCCTCTTTCTCGACCGAATCCAGGAGCATCAATTTGGTAGTTGTGAGCTCCTCGAAAGCCTCCTTCGTCCTGGATATAGCCGGAGCCTTGGTTGTTCTTCCTAGCGCTGGAAGGGGCTGAAACTTGGGGGAATGGTTCGTTATCTTGGCCCTCTCGTACTTCTCGGTTAGTATTTTCATCTCTTCTTCTTCGGTGATGAAGTCTCCGGCTCGATGCATAGCGTCCTGTATAGTTGTGGGGGCATTCGGCGCAATTTCCTTGCAAAAATCGGAGTTGAACCAGAGTGCTCGTTTCAGGGCCAACAAGGCTGCTTTATCGCTCAGGCCTTCCACTTTGGACATGATGGCTTTGAATCTCCTGATGAAGCTCCGGAGTGTTTCACTTTGCCCCTGAGCCAGGGTCCACAAATCGGCATCGGATGTCCCAGGATCCATGAATATGGAGTAATGCTTCAAGAACGCCGTGGATAGTTGGTTATAGCTGCCGATGGAGTTCCGTTCGAGCCTGGAAAACCATTGCAGCGCTGGTCCTTTGAGATGCTCCATGAAGAGAAGGCAATGTCCGGTATCTCTTTCGTGTTCTTTGAAGTTAGAGCATCCCATGGCTATAGCGAAAGCTGTGAGATGCTCTTTTGGGTCAGTCTTTCCTTCATAGATTGGGACTTTCATCTTTCCGGGGTCTGGGATTCTCGTGCTAGTAATCCGTGCTGTGAACGGGGTGTTCTGTGCTTCCTCCAGTACACGATCTATCTCTGGCACTTTGCTAGTTGCTTTGTGCATCATGGATCGGACAGCTTTTATGTCGGCAGCTGCTCGATCCATATCTGCTCGCATCATAGCCATCTCTTCTTTCTGGGCTCGGACTCCTGCTCTGCGTTCTTCGTTGGTCCTTGCTTGCTCAGCCCAAAGTATGTTCTCCTCCTCCTCGGTCAGCTCCTGATCTCCTTCGGGGATGGCCTCGCGCCTTTCTGTTCGGGTCTGGCCAGTTGCTAAGGGTTCTGGATCGTCACGGCTCTCCATATTTTGCTCCATTCGGTTCTCCTCCCCCAGATCGATGATTGGTGCAGGCTCCTCTTCGATTGGTGTGCCGCCTGCTCCTTGGGCTTCTGAAGTTAGGTTTGCGGTGCTTTGATGGAGTGGTGGCAATCTTCCCCGAGTCCTCGGCGGGTTGAGCGGAGTTGTGAAGTCCAGGGCCATCGAGTTGAGACGTCGAAGAGGGCGCCTCATTAGGTCAACTCCTGAGCCTCTACCACGGGCTCGGCTCGCCGTTGTAAGGACTTCGAGCTTATCGGTCATTGTTGTGTTTAGCTGGTCCTGCTCCTCCGCCTTCTTGATTAGCGTCTCCAGCATCGTCTTGATCTGTGATAGGGCTTCTGGGCTCGTTTCCACGACTAGAGGCGTTGGTGTATCTGTTGCTCCAGATCCATCAATCCCCGTATCCTGCGGGTCGTCGGTTCGTCCGTCGCTAGTCATATTCTTCGAATTGTTCGTGCGGTGGTTCCTTGGAGTAAGAAAGTTTCTGCTGCCCCTCCTTCTAGCGCCAAATTGTGGGAGTATAAATCCACGCCAATCGAATTTGTCACGTCTTTTAGAGAGATCCGAAACTTCTGAGTAGAAACCACCAAAAACACAAACAGAAATCCAAAGTTGGTGTTTTATTAAGCTGCCTAGAAAGCTTTCTCTATCAGAGCAAAAGTACAGAGTTTTGCTAGGTAAAATTGCGGATCCCCTTTTTAGAGGGTTTACATCAGTATATATATAAGTTTCAGTCGGGTAAGTTAATGCCTAAAGAGATAAGGAAGATTTCCTAATTCCTAGAGATTTCTTTTTTAGCAAAGTCGGCTACCACCATGGACTTTGATTCATGGGCTTTAACCTTGTCATATCTCTTTTGTTAGCTTGAATCTGTGGGCTCGTTGTCTCGGCCCAAATTTGCTTTTATCGAATCTTGGCTTAAGTGACACCATGGCTCACGGCTCGGGTGACCCCATGGTTCACGGCTCGGGTGTCGATGGTTGTCTCTGAACCTGACCCGTCTTGCCTTCAATTGAGATCACAGTACCCGAACCAATTGCCCATGGTTCGGGGGTTCTCGCGCAACCTTCCCCTACTATGGTTAGGGGAAAACCGATCCAACTCTTCTCTTCATGGTTTGGGGAAACCCGATCCAACTCTTTGACTTAGGGGAAACCCGATTCAACTCTTCTCTTCACGGTTCGGGGAAACCCGATCCATCTCCTTCACTTCACAGTTCGGGGAAACCCGATCCATCTCCTTCACTTAGGGGAAACCCGATCCAACTCTTCTCTTCACGGTTCGGGGAAAACCGATCCAACTCTTCTCTTCACAGTTCGGAGAAACCCGATCCATCTCCTTTACTTAGGGGAAACCCGATCCAACTCTTCTCTTCACGGTTCGGGGAAACCCGATCCAACTCCTTCTCACGGTTCGGGGTACAGCTGCTAGCATTTCTCCATACTTAGTCATTTTTAACTGTTGATTCTCAAGAGGTGGAATCTGACCCCAACAGTTGGTTAGTGCTTTTCGTTCGTCAGTGTCATCTTCAGTATTGTCCGGTGCACAGGCTTTCTCCCTTGCAGTCCTGGCGGCTTGAGACCGCGTAACCACACTCACTGTCTCTGGAAGAGTGATACTCGGGCGTTCGATGAATTCTACCGGAATAACTCGTTTCAAGGCTGGATCAGAAGTGGATGCGAGAGCAGCTAGCGCATCAGCCGAAGTGTTTTCTCCTCGTGGAATACGCGTGAGTGTGAACTCTTTAAACTGTGCAGTCAAGTCTTTGACGATTTTCAGATATGCCTCCATACGATCATCTTTAGCTGCGTATTCCCCGCTGAACTGGTTCACGACTAACTGCGAATCGCAGAACGCGTGAATGCAAACAATCTTGAGTCCTTGCGCAAGCTTTATTTCGGCAATGAGGGATTCATATTTTGCTTCATTGTTGGAGGCGCAAAAACCTAGGCGGAAGGATTGTTCAAGTATCTCGTCCATTGGTGATGTTAGACGTATCCCGACCCCTGAACCATTTTTGGATGATTAGCCGTTAACGTGAAGTTGCCAAGTCGAATTCGGGTTTCCTTCGGCGAGGCTCTCCTCCGGAAGTTTGACTTCAAAATCGGCAAGCACTTGCGATTTTACCCAGGTTCGTCCGCGATACTCGATGTCGTACTCGCTGAGCTCGATAGCCCACTTGGCCAATCTCCCGGATTGACTTGGGCTGTGCAAAATCGATCGTAGGGGGAAAGGAGTAAGGACCACAATGGAGTGTGATTGGAAGTACAGCCTTAGTTTCCTGGCAGACATGACCACCGATAAAGCCAACTTCTCCATCTGTGGGTATCTTGTCTCTGCGTCGGTGAGGGTCTTACTGATGTAAAAAATCAGTTTCTGCTCTCCCCGTTCATCTCGAATGAGTACTCCGCTTACTGCCGTGGTGGAGATTGCGGTGTATAGGAAGAGCGGCTCTCCCTCGACTGGCTTTGTGAGCACCGGGGGACTGGAAAGCTTCTTCGCACTTCTATGTCCATTCGAATTTCTTGTTTCCTCGTAAAGTGTCGTAGAACGGTAAACACTTATCGGTGGATCGCGAAATAAATCTGTTGAGTGCGGCCACCCTTCCAGTCAGTCTCTGTACTTCACGTTTTGATTTCGGGGAAGCCATCTGGATAAGCGCATCGATCTGCTTTGGATTCGCTTCGATTCCTCGATGAGTAACTAAGTAACCAAAAAACTCGCCGGACGTGACTGCGAATCTACACTTTGTCGGGTTGAGCTTCATGTTGTGCGAGTTGAGCTGTTGGAAACATTCCTCCAAATGTAGCACGTGATACGTTGCCTCTAGCGATTTCACCAGCATGTCGTCTATGTAAACCTCCATCGTTCTTCGGAGTTGATTAGCAAACATCTTGTTTACTAAGCACTGATATGTGGCTCCAGCGTTTTTGAGGCCGAAAGGCATCACCTTCTAGCAATAGATTCCACGATCCGTAATGAAGGCTGTCTTCTCACGATCGTCAGGATTCATTAGAATCTGATTGTATCCAGAGAATGCGTCCATGAAAGATAGGAGCTTGTTACCGGCCGTTGCTTCGACCAGTCGATCAATGTGTGGTAGTGGGAAGCTATCTTTCGGGCACGCTTTGTTTAAGTCGGTGAAATCGACGCACACCGCCATTTTCCGTTCTTCTTTTTGACTACAACAGGATTCGCCAGCCAATTCGGGTACTTGACTTCCATTATCGAACCTACTCGTAAGAGTCTTTCGACTTCGTCGTTCACTACTTTCGCTCTGTCAGGACCCAACTTTCTCCGTTTCTGCTTGACTGGCTTGAATGTTGGGTCGACATTCAATTCATGACTGGTTACGCCGATATCAATTCCGGGCATATCCTATGCTGCCCATGCGAAAGTGTCCACGTTTTCTTTTAAGAATGAAACCAGTTCGTCCTTGATTTTTTCTTCGAGGTTGAATCCAATCTCTACGCATCGTTTCAGATGTTCGTCGTCGATACAAACTGATATTACGGGGTCGCAGGCTGTTCAGCTGATTCTTCTTCGCGATCCTCCGCAATCTGTAATTGCTATAAGAGTTTGGAGAGTTCTTTCACTGGCTCCCTGTCAGTCTTCATCTTCTTGCGTTCTGACTGGGCTATTGGATCGGTGACAGGATTCCTGAGTTTGTGTGCAGCTAGGAAGCATACGCGGGACTCCTTCTGACTTCCCAAAATCGTTGACTCCGCTCGGTGTTGGGAATTTTATGCAGAGATGGTAGGTCGAGGCTACGACGCGCATTGAATTTAACCAAGGTGTTCCGATGATGACGTTGTAGATTGCTGGGTGATCGGCTAACGAAAACTCGACGAGCTTGATGACACCCCCAGCTTGTACAGGTAGTTTGATCGTCCCGATTGTCATCGTTGTTTCCCCGGAGAATCCAGTCAATGGTTTAGGGGTAGCCACTATGTCGGACAGATTAATGTCCATTCTTTTGAGAGTTTCTTTGAAGATTATGTCCACTGTGCTTCCTGTATCCACTAGAACCCGGGCTACGTCATAGCCACCGATGATCAACTCGATCACGAGAGGATCGTCATGCGGCTTATTGTGGGAGTGGAAATCAACACAATTAGATTTGCCGGAGGTTTGTTAAGAGGGATGAAATTTCTGCGGATGAACCAAGCAAGCGAAGATCCAAAGATGGTTTTTATTAAGCTGTTTCAAAAAGCTTTCTCGTACAAGAGTTTGAGAGCAAAAAGTCTGGGTTTTGCTAAGTAAATTGCGGATCCCCTTTTCAAAGGATGTACATAGATATATATACTGGTTTTAGTCGGCCAGGTCAATCCTAAAGAGACAAGGAAAACTTCCTAATCCTTTGGGATTTCCTTTTTAGCTAAGTCGGCTTGCCTTCGTGGGCCTTTGTATCGTTGTAGGCCGAAGATGGGCTTGTCGTCTTCGTATAGAAATGACTTCGGCCGCGTCGTCTTCTAGCTTCGTGTAGAATTGACCTTGGTAAGACAGCTCCGTATGGAAACGATTTTGGCCAGGCAGTTTCGTATGGCAATGACTTCGGCCAGACAGTCTCGTATGACTTCGGCCAGGCAGTTTCGTATCACTTCGGCCAGGAAGTCTCGTATGACTTCGGCCATGCAGTTTCGTATGACTTTGGCCAGGCAGTCTTGTATGACTTCGGCCAGGCAGTCTCGTATGACTTCGGCCAGGCAGTTTCGTATGACTTCGGCCAGGCAGTTTCGTATGACTTCGGCCAGGCAGTTTCGTATGACTTCGGCCAGGCAGTCTCGTATGACTTCGGCCAGGCAGTTTCGTATGACTTCGGCCAGGCAGTTTCGTATGGATTTGACTTCGGCCAGCATGCTTCGTATCGTACCTAAGTGGATTTGTACCACGGTCGAAGTGAACTGCCGAAGTGGAGCTGCCGAAGTGAGCAGCTGAAGTGAAGCTGCCGAAGTGAAGCTGCCGAAGTGAAGCTGCCGAAGTGAAGCTGTCGAAGTGGGCTGCCGAAGTGGAGATGCCGAAGTGAGCTGCCGAAGTGGAGCTGCCGAAGTGAGCTGCCGAAGTGAGCTGCCGAAGTGGAGCTGCCGAAGTGATCTGCCGAAGTGGAGCTACTGAAATGGAGCTGCCTAAGTGGAGAAGAACTTGGCCGAAGTGGAGAAGAGGCTTGGCCAAAGTCTCCTCCGTTGCCGATGTTGCTATGCTTGCCGATGTGGCTTGTCGCCGTAGTGGCCATGCTTGCCGAAGTATCTTGTCGCTAAAGTGGCCTCAATGGCCGAAGTGCCTTGTTTGGCCGAAGTGAAGATTGTTGGCCGAAGTGCTTTTGGCCGAAGTCTCCAAGTTGTCCGAAATGGCCATGTTGCCGAAGTCTCCACGTTGACCGAAGTGGCCATGTTACCGAAGTGAAGGCCTTTTGCCGAAGTGGCTCGTATCATGGCCAAAGCGAGCTCGTGTGTTGCCTAAGTGGATTCGTATCATGGCCGAAGTGAGCTCGTTGGCCGAAGTGAAGATTGTTGGCCGAAGTGCTTTTGGCCGAAGTGTCCACGTTGGCCGAAGTGGCCATGTTGCCGATGTGGGCTATATTGGCCGAAGTCACCTCCGTTGGCCGAAGTCTCCTCCGTTGGCTGAAGTCTCCTCCGTTGGCCGAAGTGGAGACAAGGTTTGCCTAAGTGGAGACAAGGCTTGCCAAAGTGGAGACAAGGCTTGCCTAAGTGGAGACAAGGCTTGCCGAAGTGACGAAGCGAGGAAGTGGTGCCATTGCCGAAGTCCCCCTTTGCCGAAGTAGAGCTTTCTTTGGCCAAAATGGCCCATCTTTTGCCTAAGTGGATTCGTACAGAAACGACTTAGGCACAATTTCGGCCTTGTCCGATTCTTCGTATTTTCATACTTAGCCATTTTCCCATTGATCACAGCTGGGTGGGTTTTAACCCCAACAGTGCCGATGATGAGTTTGATAGGTTGGTTGCCGCATTGGGCAACGACTTAGTGGTTTCGCCGATCTCTAAAGATTCGGCGGACGTTATGCTTGGTAACGAATCTGTCGGAGCATTAGCGGTGGATGTCGATGTTCGCGTTTTTTCTGGATCTAATAGGGGTAATCCCGGTTTGACTTTGCTTAGTCAGATGAAAGCTTCCACATCCAAGACGTCCACCGAATCTTCCGATGATGATGAAGATGTATCTTCAAGGGGTAAGATATGATGATGATGGAGATACGCCAAAAACTGTGGTTTGGTCTATCTCGTTCTATTTATGCTTGATGTTATTTGGACATGGTGCCTGGATGGCTTTATCCGTATTGACTTATTATGTATGCCTTTGTGGCATTTTGTTATTGCTGTGTTGTTTCTTTGTTTCCGAAACTCATTGCTTGAATGCTTTTTATCCAAGGAGGATTGATGTGTTTCGCTATATATTGTGTTACTGCCAACGATTCGTTTGTTGGGTTTAAGATGATCATTCTAATTCACGGATATGTTAACGTAAACATATCCGCTCCAATAATGAGCATAGGTGTTTCGACCAACGATTTGTTTGTTGGGTTTTCAGATGAACATTTTGGTTTACGGATACGCTACCGTAAGCATCTGCTCCGACAATGGACACGTAGTACTATTGCGACCAACGATTTGTTTTTGGGTTTAGGATGAATATTTCGGTTTACGGATACGCTACCATAAGCATATTCGCTCCGACAATGGACATGTAGTACTGTTATGACCCACGATTTGTTTGTTGGGTTTAAGATGAACATTTCGGTTTACGGATACGCTACCGTAAGCATATCCGCTCCGACAATGGACATAGAGTACTGTTGCGACCAACAATTCATTTGTTGGGTTTTTGATGATCATTTTGGTTTACGGACGAGTTGCCATCAACACGTCCACTCCAACAATTAACATGTAGTACTTGTTAAGACCAACGATTTGTTTGTTGGATTTAAGATGAACATTTCGGTTTACGGATACGATATTGTAAGCATATCCGCTCTGACAATGGACATAGACATTTATATATCGGGCACTTTTAATCCGCTAGGATGTAATAGTTAGATCCGTAAAGGATGTAGTAGTTCGTTGCTGTGGCCAGCAGCAACGAAAGTGAGATAAGATGTCTGTTTAGTTAAGACTTTGAGTAAACCATAAAGGATGCGAAGGGATGCCTGTTTTTGTTAAGGCTTTAGAAATCCATAAAGGATGTGATATGATAACCTTAGCTTCAAAAAACTTCCATTAAGTAGACGTAGAACCTATTAAAAAGGTGGGAGTATACGAGTATACGTACCCACTCCCCCCTTTTTTTTTTTAAGAGGGGGCAGCTGGATCCATCCGAAGATGAGCTGCCTACGTACCCTTTGCAGGGATGAAGCCGCCCCGTAGTTCATGTAAAGTGACTCAGTGATCCGTAAAACTTTGCTTTCATAGCTCGTTCTTAGGTTGCTGGTTCGGCTTGGCTCTCTTCTCCTTCGTCTTCGTGTTAAGTTCTGCTACGGGATTTCTAAGCTTATGCTCGGCCATAACACAAATTCGGGACTCCTTCTAATTTCTACGAATGGTTTGGATTCCATTGGGCGTCGAGAAATTTATGCACATATGGTATGTTGAAGCCACGGCGCGCATCGTATTTAACCAAGGGGTTCCCATAATGACGTTATAGATTTTCGGGTGATCGGCCACCAAAAATTCCACTATTTTGGTTATTTCTCCAGCCCGAACAGGTAGCTTGATTTTTCCGATTGTCATTGTCGTTTCTCCGGAGTATCCAGTCAATGGTTTTGGAGTTGCCGTTACTTCCGGTAGTTTCCCTTTCTTCAAATGTGATTATGTCATTTGGGAACTTAGAAGGCTCGGACCAATTGACGCTGACATCAGCTCGTCGTTGAAAAGCTTTAATCGACGAGACGGTATCTGAGCAATAGTGAGATCCGCCCATTATCATGTTGATCCGTCTTCTGGGTCCAGGTTGTGGGGCGTTGTCATCTTGCCTCCCTCGCTTAGGAAGATCTTCTTTCGCCTGCTCAGGGCGGTTCGCGTTGGTATCCATGTCGAAATTCTTGAGGCTAATATCACCCTTGAGTCTGCCAGCTGCCAACTTTGCAGCGAGTTTTAAGCCTAGAATACGGCAATTTGCAGTCGAATGTCCGTAGATATGGTGATGTTCGCGATAAGCCATTTCATTGTAAGTCCCTTGGCCCCTGGTCCACGTGCCATTCCATGTATCTATTCCTCGGCCTTGGCCTCGTCCTTGCCCGTATCCTAACGAGTTAACTTGGTAACTATGGGCTCCCTTGAAACCTACTTCGTGCTGGACGTATCCAGAACCTTGGTTGCCCTTTTTGTTGTTCGGTGGGTTCGGAGCAGAAGGAGGATAGTTTGTGGACTTCGCCTTGCTGTGCTTCTGGGTTAGGATCTTCACTTCTTCTTCGTTGGAGGCAAAGTCCGTTGCTCGATGCAATGCATCATGGATCGTGGTTGGAGCATTTAGCGCAATCTCCTTCCAAAAATCTGAGTCGAACCACAGGGCTTTTTTAATGCTTGCAATGCGGCTTCGTCACTTATCCCTTCTACTTTCGATAGTACCGACTTGAACCGTTCGATGAAAGTTTGCAATGTCTCGTTTTATTCTTTCCCCATGGTCCATAGATCCGCGTCGGACGTTCAGTGTTCCATGAATATAGCGTAATGTTTGAGGAACGCTGACGACAGCTGATTGAAATTGTCGATCGAGTTCCTTCCTAGCCTAGAAAACTATTGGAGAGCTGGTCCTTTAAGGTGCTCGACGAACAAAAGACATTGACCGGCGTCTTCGCCTTCTCTGAAGTTTGCTCGTCCCATTGCTATTGCGAAGGCGATCAAGTGCTCCTTGGGAGCAGTTTTTCCTTCGTAAACTAGTATCTTCATCTTCCCCAGATCGGAAACCCTTGCCTTGGTAATTCGAGTCGTGAATGGGGTGTTCTGTGCTTCTTCAAGCACTCGGTCGAGTTCGGGAGCCTTGCTGGTAGCCCTATGCATCTGAGATCGAACAAATTTCATCTTAGCGGCAGCTCGCTCCATGCCTGCCCGAATTTCGGCCATCTCCTCTCTCTGGGCTCGAATTATCACTTTGCGTTCTTCTTCGATCTAGGCTCGCTGGGCCCAGAGGATGTTCTCTTCTTCCTCGGTGAAGTCTTGATCATGGCCGAGGTTGGCACTGCTTCGTTTGACTCGAGTGCGGGTCACCCCTGCGAGTTCAGCTACGAGGTGGTTGTCCGTGTCGTGTCCGCCCTCTGGGTTTTCTTCCAGGTCGATCACTGGGTTTGCTCCGTCCACAGTCTGCGTGTTTGTTTCTTGTGCTGCCGTGTTCAGTTCGGCGGTTGCGGTTGGTTGGATTGGAGCGTGGTGAGGCGTGGAGAAATTGAGGGCCGTTGGGTTGAGAAGCCGGAGAGGGCGCCTGATTAGGTCAATTCCATAACCCCTACCTCGAGCTCGGCTTGCTGTTGCGAGGACCTCCAGCTTGTCGGTCATCGTTGTGTTTAGCTTATCCCGCTCCTCCGCCTTTTTGAGCAGCGTCTCTAGCATCGTCTTTATCTGAGTCAGTGCCTTCGGGCTCGTCTCCACGGCTGTAGGCATTGGTGTATCTGTCGCTCCAGATCTATCGATCCCCGTGTCCTGCGGGTCGTCAGTTTATCCGTCGCTAGTCATCATCTTCGAATCGTTCGTGCTGTGGTTCCTTGGAGTAAGAAAGTTTCAATTCTCCCTCCTTCTAGCGCCAAATTGTGGGAGTCGAAATCAACACAATTAGATTTGTCGGAGGTTTGTTAAGAGGGATGAAATTTCTACGGATGAACCAAGCAAGCGAAGATCCAAAGATGGTTTTTATTAGGCTATTTTGGAAAAACTTTTGCGTACAAGAGTTTGAGAGCAAAAAGTCTAGGGTTTTGCTAAGTAAATTGCGGATCCCCCTTTTTCCAAGAGATGTACATGGATATATATATATATATATATATATATATATATATATATATATATATACTAGTTTGAGTCTGCCAGGTCAATCCTAAAGAGATAAAGAGAACTTCCTAATCCTTCGGGATTTCCGTTTTAGTAAGTCGGCTTGACTTCGTGGGCCTTTGCATCGTTGTAGGCCGAAGATGAGCTTGTTGTCTTCGTATAGAAATGACTTTGGTCGCGTCGTCTTCGGCAGCTTTGAATTCGGCCAGACGGTTTCATATGAAAATGACTTCGGCCAGGCAGCTTCGTATAGATTTGACTTCGGCCAGGCAACTTCGTATAGATTTGACTTCGGCCATGTAGCTTCGTATATAATTCACTTCGGCCAGACAGCTCCGTATGGAAATGACTTCGGCCAGGATTGTCTTCGGCGGCTTTGACTTCGGCCAGACAGTTTTCATATGGAATTGACTTCGGCCAAGACTGGCTTCGGCCGTGACTTGCCTTCGGCCGAACTGGACCCATAGCCGAAGTAGCGTTTGGCCAAAGCACCTCGTTGGCCGAAGTCTTCATTGGCCGAAGTGGGCTGTGCCGAAATGGACAGCTTGGCCGAAGTGGGCTGTGCCGAAATGGACAGCTTGGCCGAAGTGGGCTGTACCGAAGCGGAGATATGCCGAAGTTTCCTTGCCGAAGCGGAGCTATTGGCCGAAGTCTCCCTGCCGATGTAGAGGCTACTTTGGCTGAAATCAGCTCATATTGTGCCTAAGTGGGTTCGTATAAAAATGACTTAGGCACAACTTCGGCCTTGTCCGATTCTTCGTATAGAAATGACTTATGCACAACTTCGGCCTTGTCCGATTCTTCGTATAGAAATGACTTAGGTACAACTTCGGCCTTGTCCGATTCTTCGTTTAGAAATGACTTAGGCACAATACGAAGTGGCCATGTTGGCCGAAACGAGTTCATATCGTGCCTAAGTGGATTCGTATTACGAAGAGTCGAAATGACTTCGGCCGCGATTTGCCTTCGGCCGAATTGGACTCGTTGCCGAAGTGGAGCTGTTGGCCGAACTGGAGCTGTCGCCTGTGCCGAAGTGGAGCTGTCGCGTGTGCTGAAGTGGCTGTCTGCGTGTGTCGAAGTGGAGCTGTCGCGTGTGTCGAAGTGGCTGTCTGCGTGTGCCAAAGTGGCTGTCTGCGTGTGGAGCTGCCGAAGTGGCCGTGCCGATGCTCGCCGAAGTGGCCTCGCCAAAGCTCGCCAAAGTGGTCGTGCCGAATTGGCCTCGTATCATGACCAAAATGAGCTCGTATCGTGCCTAAGTGGACTCGTATCACGGCCGAAGTGAGCTCGTATCGTGTCTAAGTGGGTTTGTATCACGGTCGAAGTGAGCCCATCTTGTGCCTAAGTGGATTCGTACAGAAACGACTTAGGCACAATGTCTGGCTGAAGTTGTGCCGAAGTCGGCTGTGCCGAAATAGTGGTTGTGCCGAAGTGGAGCCTCCGTGCCGAAGTGGAGTCACCTTGGCCGAAGTGAGCCCATCTTGTGCCTAAGTGGATTCGTACAGAAACGACTTAGGCACAATTTTAGCCTTGTTCGATTCTTCGTATTTCCATACTTAGCCATTTTCCCATTGATCACAGCTGGGTGGGTTTTGACCCCAACATGCTCCACCTTGACATCCTGAAGCTCGTTCATCATTTCCAGCTGCCTTGTCAAAATGGCTATGTGAGCATCACGCTTTGCTTTACCCAATTCCAACCTCATGATCCGGTCGTCCGGCTCTTTGCGATTCTTCCTAGCCAGCTCCACCTCGGATTCCAGGACTTTGATCCGTTTCGCCTCTTCAAGCGCTAACTTGAAATCCACTCCCTTTTTCCTCGCATCGTCCATGCAGAGTTTCTCCTGCCGAATGTCCGACTCATAACCAAGTGTCATCCTATTAAGATGGGCTATGAACTACGAAAGCAAGTATCGATTATAACTCTAAAACCAATATAGGCGTATGAGAAAAAGGGCTTGGCGGAAAAATACCTCACCCCCCCCCCCCAAAAGACATTTCAGTGTATGCTTTGTCTCTAAGCAAGGTATCCGGCGGAGGAAAATGATCACCAGGACAAGTGATCTTTGAGAAAAAGAGGTTGAAGCAGCAACATCATTGTATGCCCCTTCGGCAATGGAGGACAGAGTGGGGACAATAGACGATGGAGTGGTTCGGAATTGTTCTGAGAAGGAACGATGTGTCCTTGCCTTTTTGATACCTTGTCATCCTTCACCGCTGGCCTTTTTCGGCTCGGCGCTCCTCCATCCTTGTTTTTGTCTTTACCTTTACATTGATCCCTGTGTGGCACCAAAGACGATTCAAGAGGACAAAGGCCTAAGACAACTCCCCTCGAACCCGAGGCATCAGGAGTTGGCTTGGGAAGGTCACCAGCAGCAGGGTTCAGCTCGGTGACGGAAGCGTCATCAACTTACGGGTTTGGGGCTTGAATCTGAACAAATGCCTCGGCTTGTTTTGCCTTTTCCAGAGCTTCAGCTTTAGCCTTTGCCTTAGCCACGACTCTATCTCGAAATGTTGGTCTTCCCATAACGCTTTCTGAAGAACAAGAAGGAGACGATGGATCAACAGACTAACCGTCGAAAAGAGCTCAGGCTCTTTCAACTCTTTGAAGATTAAAAGCCCTTTGCCAATTACACTTCCGAGCTGAAATTTCTTTCTGAATCGAGGATAGGTCGGGGGGAAACGAAAGCTGAAGATGACGAGATGCAAAAAGAAGCAAGAAAAGCAAGATCAAAAATTGAGAAAAATACTAAGTAAAACTAAAAACCGAGCCATAGCTCTAAACAAGCTATGGGTCAGCTACCGAGTGTTCCTCAATGTGTTTTGATTAGCCGAAGGAATTCTGAGTCCACCGATGATTCCGTAATATGGACATAAAAATAATGGTCTTCCCAGAAGTCATCATTACTCGGAAATCCTCTGATAATCTTTCTCTTCTTCTTATTAGAGATGTAGTACTTCAACTGATCCTTCGGACCACGCCGCCTAAACTCCAGAAGACACATCAAATGTTGAACCCCGATCTTCACTTCACATTCATAACTTCGAACCAGTATGCCAACAAGATGACGAATTCCTCGAGTATTGATAAGAGCAAAAGCAAGGTTATGCTTCCATCTAAACCGGAAGATAAGCCCAGGGATCGGAAACCACAGCAAACACTGATAAAAGAAGCTCTCGTAGATTGTAAAATGGTTAGGGGGAGGTTTATCGACGCGGTCTGTCTTCAATGGAACAATAGCTCAACTTCTTCGGAAATATTAAATGTCTACCGAAGAATCTCCAATGATTTTTCGTCCGACCGGGTGGAACCTGGCGGATCGGGTCGTATTCTCCTAGCTTTCTTTTTCTTCGGAGCTCGTTTAGAAGACCCCACTCCTGCTAAAAGTTCCAACTCTCATCTCGCCACTACGGGATCGAAGAACCAATCCTCTGGCTTGGGTTTCGTTTCAAAGGGGTTGACCGTTTCATCAAATGGCTTGTCGATTAGAGCCGGTACTTCGATTTCCAGGGGATTCGCGGTACTACTCCCACTTCATCGGTTTCAGAAGAATGGATAATTTTCCTACCAAAACAAGAAGGGCCATTATCCGACCCCAGCATATCATCCAAATCTTCGAGATCTAATGCATAAGTTTCGTCGGCTCGAGAAAAAGATCGAGTATCTGACAGCTCGGCAAAAACAGATGGCTCGGTAAAAAAGGAAGATTGGCTAGGGTTCTGGTAAATCGAATCTCGGAAAATAGACATTGGGTCACTGAAAGCGGATGGCTCGAGAGAAATAAAGGATTCACTAGGACTTTCGAAAAACATGGTGGCTTAATAAGATCGGCAGATTCGAAAATCAAAGTGACAGATCGGGGTCTTCAAAGAGTTCATCGGAAAACTCAAAAGAGGCTTGAAGATGGATGGGAACATTCAAAGGAGGTCACCAGAAAACTCAAAAGACAACGGTGGACTTGTTTCAAGATGGATTGGAAAACTCAAGTAGTTCGGCGGCTGAGCGTAAGCACGGCGAAAACCCTAGCTAAAAACTTAACAATAAATAGAGAGAAAAGGGAGGGAGAAATGCTATCTTTTTGAAGAATTTTTTGGGAATGAAGTTATGAGGAAATCCCGTGAGATTTGGATATATATAGGAAAAGATGACGTCATTACATCTCGGGAATCAGCAAAAAATGCTTGCGCTTCTCGAGGAAGTTAGGATATACGCTAATGTCGAGAGATTTTCGAACCAAGTTTTGCATCAAGGGAGACCAAGCCGTCAAGATCAATTTAGTAAATGCTCCAGCTCGGCAAAACTAGTGGATGGGTCGGCTCGGGGCTACACTCAATAACAACTTAGAGGCGTAAAAAGCAAAATAGCTCGGAAGCATTGTTGACATCAACACGGCTTGGTATCAACACACATCACGAATCAGGTTTCTTACGGGCCAGCAACAACATCGACTAATTCGGTGGCATCCCTAAACAGCTCGGTATAACATTTGAAACGGTTCGGAGTGTTAATCTTAGTCTTGACTACTTTCACCTCGGCACTACCATCAATGATACTGCGAAGCTGGGGGCTAACTGTTGGGGTTAGGTTTCACCCCACTAAGATCAACAGTTGAAATCAACTAAGTATAAACTGAACCGTGTCAAAGAAAGCGAGCCAAACCCACAACGGGCTTGGTAAAACCCGACCCGCATAAACCATGCTATAATAAAGGGCTCGGGTTTGATGCATCCTGAACCAAACGGAAGACGGGTTTGGTGCATCCCGAGCTGAACCAAAGGTGGGTTCGGTACATCTCCGAGCCGAACCAAATGCGGGTTTGGTACATTCCCGAGCCAAACCAAAGACGGGTTCGGAGTATTCTGAACCAAACCCATGACTAGAAGCCAGGTTTTGGCACGATAAGTCCGAGGTGTCAAGCCCATAAGCTGTGAAGTATCAAGCCCATGAGCGTAGTCATTCATGACTCCGAACCGACTTAGAACTTGGAAAGAAAGGAAATTTACGAAGAAATATGAAGTTTTCCTACTTGACTTAGGATTAATCCTAGCCGACCTAGAATTCTATAAATATTCATGTACATCTCTTGAGAAAGGGATCCGCAATTTACTTAGCAAAATCCTAGGCTTTTTGCTCTGCAAACACTTGTACAAAAAGCTTTACAAAACAGCAATAAAAACCATCTTTGGATCTTCGTTTTTGTGGTTTTAATCTCAGAAGTTTCAGATACCTTAAAAGTCTAACCAAATTTAATTGTGTGGATTTACACCCCACATCAATCATGCATAAGCGGGAGAAAATTAAATATATAGCAAGTAAGATATATCAATCAATAATACTTAACTAGCATGCAACACACAAACATCACCAAGCATATAAACATTAAAGCATTTATGCAACTAATGTATGCAATACAATTCCTAGGGCCCCTGCGCATCGGAAACTTCCTCCACACCCCGAGAGAACACTTGCACTTGGTAGTCACAAAGACACCCAAGCCGCAAAACATCTCTATCCGAGTCTATAACGTGATGGCACATCGGGTTACATCATCATGTAACACTCGGCCAAGGGCACTACCCCAGTCTTCCCACTATCATGAACCATATGGTTTCTTGGATCCACTCTAGCGAGGCTAATGGAAGCACAGAATACTCCCATCTATATGCTTGTGGATGTACGGGTTTTGAACCGCATATTTCATGCAACAAACAATCTAACCATTATGAGTCTTTCGATCCCATAAGGTTACATGCAACAGTTAACAATTAATTTACTCATTTATGTACGGACTATGTCGCCTATACATAATAGTAAACTTAATATCACAAACAATCTAGCCGTTATGAGTCTTTCGATCCCATAAAGCTACATGCAACAAACAATCTCAGCCTAATATTTCACTAACTATTTATGGAATAAAATCACATATACATAAATAGCAAACATATTAAATAACATGCGAGTATAATAATAAATGCAATTTAACTTATTAAAATCAAAGAAAATATACTCGGAATCTCGAATCAAACATTTATCTAACCATCCAGAACGATCTTTGGCTTAGATCATTCGTAAACATGGTAGATCCACCTGCAACAAAACCGATTAGCTCATGCATCATAACAGATAATCAATCGGACCAGATTTAGATTTTTTTTTTTTTAAATTATCCGAAACTAAGCTTACCGACTGCGATTTATACTACCCCGGGTCACGTTTTCTACACCCAATGCTATATCGAGGCTTCTGGATCACTTATCTACCCACTGGACTTAGCTTTTCTAGAGAGATTTTGGCAGAGGTTGGATTGATTTTCAGACACAAAACTAAGGGTTGGAACTGCTTACTTATAAGTGTTATGCCATGCACAATACAAGCCAAATGTCGCCTGAATTTTAGAAGTGTCATGGACTATGACAATTGTCATTCGGACCACTCTGGTGGTGACACCGGTCCCACTGATTTTTCCAGCCAATCCAATGTTGCCACGCGGATGACCCACACTAAAGACCCACACTGACGACCCACTGGTTGTATCTCCATGACCCACGGTCGTGTCTGCTCTACCCTGGGTTGTGTTTCTATGACATGCGGTCATGACTGCTCAACCCAGGTTGATAACTTCTCGACCCAAACTGATATTTTCTCGACCCAACTATATTTTTCTTCGACCAAAACTTTGCTTAAGTCTTCATCTAACTTCCCATGATCTTGCTTTATGTTTTCCTCAACTTTCCAAAACTGATTTTTCCCGAACCATTCTTACTTCTAATCCGGGTTATTACACTGGCGACAGTCTGCGAAGCAACATCAGAGACCGCCTTTATTCAGCGATATATTCAATTACACACCTATAAAGCCATTACCAATGAAGAAATCGTGAACTATTAAGATTGGCACTATATTTGATGACAAGGAAACATTAATTATGCAATTACGTAAGATTTCAATCATCGATAAGTTGGATTTCAAAATCGACACGTAGAGGAAGAAACTATTTATCGCGAAATATTTTGTTCCTAATTGTTCATGGAGGATTCGTGCGTCGAATCTGTCAGAATCATCTAAATCTCCATAATTTCTCGTTCGGATATATAAAGAAGCTCATACATTCTCTGCTGTCTATAGGTATTCTCGTCACTGACAAGTTAATGCAAAATGTATTGGAAAGATGTATGTTGATAGCTTTATTGGTGGTAATGATCTTAAAGGAATCACGCCTAAGCATGTAATGAACTGTATTAAGTCACTACATTGTCTTGATATAGACTATACGAAGGCGCATAAAGCGTTAGCATATGCACGAGAGCTGGTCAAAGGCACTTTTGAGAGGGGTTACCAGGACTTACCTTCCTATCTATACAAAATAGAGCATGCCAGTCTAGGTATAATTACAAAGCTTGAACGTGATGATCAACAAACGTTTAAGTATTTGTTCATCGCTTTTGGTGCTTCCATCAAAGGATTTGAGTTCTTGAGGAGGGTTGTTGTGGTAGATGGAGCACATCTAACTAGAAAGTACAAAGGTGTTATGCTAGTAGCTGCAGGTCAAGATGCAGATTCGAGTATATTTCCTATAGCTTTTGGGATTGTAGACTCAGAGAATGATGCTTCATGGGAATGGTTTTTTACACAGTTGCGTGGTGTGATACTTGATGATAAAAATTTAGCTATTATTTCTGACCATCATCTATCAATGGCCAAAGCCATTGGAAAGGTATTTTCTGCAGCTAATAGCGGAGTATGTTACTATCACCTCAAAAATAACCTTATCTTAAAGTTCAAAAAGAACGCAATGCTCAGTTTGGTGTGTCATGCTGCATATGCATATCGAGTGATAGATTTTGAAACATTGTTTGCAGTGATTCATCGTCAGAATAGTGAATTAGCAGTTTACTTGGAAGAGGCAGAATTTCGATTATGGGATTGTGCACATTTTTCAGGAGATAGATTTGGTATACTGACGAGCAACATTGCAGAATCCACTAATGTCGCGCTTAAGGAAGATAGATCATTTCCTGTTAAACATTTCGTGGAGGGTATTAGAAAGTTGTTGTCAAGGTGGTTTGTGGAAAGGCGAGACAAAGCTACCTCATTAAAAACAAATTCCCCCCCCCCCCAAACGTTGAGAACTTACTGCATGAAAGACACGGTAGCTTGGAAATTTTAAATGTTCAACATATTGATTCAAATTGCGGCCATGTTACAGGTGGAGATTATGATTGTGTGGTTGATCTACATGAGGTATGTAAGTTTTTCTTCTATTTATCTCTACCAAGCTTTAATTTATAAGAAAGTCTGCTAGTCTTTGGAAATGTTTGCCATGTTTATCTGCTCTAAGTTCTATTCCTTTTTATTTATGATTGCGGAGATGTTGTACTTGTAGACAATATGATGTTGAGAATATTCCCTGCGAGTACGCGATTAAAGCAGCATTAAGTCGAAAAACTGATGAAGCTACCCTGGTGGATGATCATTTCACAAAGGGATACTTGTATTCAACGTACTCAGAATCTATAAACCCTGTATACAAAGATTTAATTCTACCACCACATGTAATTAGTGAACAATGTCTACCACTAATCATAAAAGTACCTTCCAGTAAACCGAAGATAAAGAGATACCTTTCTGCTATTGAAAAGGCTAAGCGATTCAAGCGTAACCAATGGAAGAATAAGAAAATAGAACCTTCGCAGAGTACTCCATCCACAAAGAAAAAAACAAAGCAGAGGACTCAATCCACAATGAAGAAAACAAAACAGAGGACTCCATCCACAAAGAAGAAAACGAAGCCAAGTACTCCATTCAGCGATAATATATCACCCACTACTCCATCCCCAAAGGTGACAAGGAAACGATCTCATAATTCTCCGACTACTCAAACACCGAATAAGAAATCTAAACTTTCGCAGAGTACTCCACCCCAAAGATGAAAAAGAGTCTTTTCCAGAGTAGCCCAAAAAACTAGCACAGATGCTCAAAATGCCATAATGCAGGACATAATAGAAAACATGCTCATTTTCTTGATTTACGATTGATTTGCAACTCTGGCTTCACTCTACTGTAACTCTGCCAAGATAGAAAAATCTCCGGTTTAAAGTTTATTTAAACAAATCTTGGTTTATAACTATTTTTAATTTGCGTAGTCTCTGCTTATGTGAAATTTAACTTGTCCTTATGTTTTGGTGCGCCGTTGTTTTATGTTAGTCTTTAGTTTGATGTAAGTATCATAAAATAGTTAGTAAATCACAGAGTCTGCATCCAGTATCGCAATGTCTGCGTCTGTTATCTACCATTAATCTACCTCAATCTGCATGTATTCTACTATAGATGTTTGCTTGTATTTTCATGTTAAAAATATAAATGCACAAATCTGAGGGTAAAACATGTTATTCTAGAATGGATTTATAAATATCAATTAAAATCCACATCTTGAATTACGGAATCATAACTTTTCAAGGATTTCTAAATACAGAAACAAATAAAATAACACCCTATGTAATGTGACAAAGACGTCTTGCGTACCAATACAAGTAGCAGTTTTCGCATCCAGGTTGATATTCGTGCTCAAAGGCACAATTTGGAAAAGGCAAATCTGGACAGTCTGAGTATTGCCACGTTGATGCAAAATAATGGTTCATGGGTGGATAGAAAGTTACAACCGTGTCCAGAACCCCTTCCCCAAGCCTGGTGAGTTTATCAAAATCACCTTCAGCGTGTACGTCGACACATAATTTGAGAAATTGTGCAGCCCTTTTCATACGTCCAGCACATACACACATCATTCTACAGAGATAAGTTGCGTTAGCACTGAAAGGGACAAGCCATTCCAAAAGCTCCATGGCTGCGCTGATGTCTTGTTGTATGGTCACGAGTATTGTAGCCTCATAATAAATAGTTGTTGGGTTTCCGACGTCTAAGCATCTTACAAGAAATCTGTGATTCACCCTGTCTAGGAGAATTTTATATGTGTCCTCGCATAGATCATCGATACTATGTTCCTTTAGGACTTCATCTCTACCTATCCGTCCTATTCGGAGGATGTGTCCGAGTCTCCACAAGGTGAGGCGGCCAAGTTTTCGTGCAATGACAGAGATAATGTCTGAAGGGAGCTATGGTATTTGCATGTTAACCTACGATGGGATGCGGTATTTGGATTTTGAAAATAATGAACAGAGGAAAGGCACTCTGTTCGTAAACAATGAGATACTATTTTATAGATGAAAGAAGAAATGAATGGGCTCGAACTTCCTTTAACTTGTCTTGGAAAAGAAAACTCAATTTACTCTGACATCGCTCAACCATATCTATAAAGTCATGTCTCTTTCAAAACACATATAGTAGAGTATGTGCAGAGCACGCGCCTCATTTAATGGCTCGACATGAGATGAATGCTGGATGATTACTATGCCACCGCTCAACTATTACAACATAAGATACTCTGCATTTGAAAAGACAACTCAATTTACTCATAACTGGCAGAGAAGGCGCACAAGCAAACATCTAGTAGAGTATGTGCAGAGAACGCGCCTCCTCTCTCTCTCTCTCTCTATATATCTCCTATTTACCTGAAATTAAATTGCGCGAACTCCCATGAGAATAAAGGACAAATCATTTACACATAAGATTAATGACAACTCATTTAAAAAATATATATAGCCCGAAACTGTAATTTGGGAAAGGGTAAAAAAGCAATGGACATGTATTTATTGCAGTAGTTGAAAACACATTAATAGTCTACCAAAACCCTAGGATTTATCAAAAACAGTAACGCTTCGTGTTCAATATATAGGAGAAAGTTGTGTCTCTTTGTCTCTACATCTATTTGTTTATCAAAGACACAACATTCATCTTCTTCGTCTCTATTACCAACTTTGTGACCATGAGTTATAGTCTAAGTCGAATTATCATGGAACTTAAGCGGATTCAGAAGGATGTTCCTACAAAGTTCATCAGGACAGGTATAAAATCTAGAACTCCTAAGTCTTTTATGCATTTAGAGATAGTATTATTTACGGATGATAATAGGATCTTTATGGATGTAGTATTATTTAGATTCAATGTCTTTTGGAGAGTTACAGATGTAGTATTATTAAGATTCTAAGTCTTCTAAGTATTTACGGATGTTACCTTTACAGATGTAGTATGTTTGTATCTTATGCTAATAGGATTTTTGCGGATGTAGTATTATTTAGATTAAATGTCTGAGTTGAGTCTTATTTGTTCTAGGTCTCGTGGGTGATAGTGTTTACGAATGGGAAGCAGCTATCGATGGACCCTCCGACAGTCCCTATGTCGGAGGGATTTTTTTGCTTACCATTCATTTTTCTCCGGATTATCCGTTGAAGGCCCCAAAGGTTTGCTTTTTACTTTTTTAGTTACTTGTTATTTAATTGCAAAATGAAACTTCACTCTTGATCATCGTGCTTTTAATTGATATTCTCTTTCTCTTTGCATGCATGTGGTTTTCAAAACAAAGATTTACCATCCAAACATCAACGCAAATTGAGCGATTGACTATGATATCTTGAGAGAAAAATGGTCTCCTGCTTTAACCGTGTCCCAGGTTTAGAATTTTTTTATATTTAACAAAGTTATTGTCGAAATGAAAAATACTTCAGCCAAACATGTGTGTTAATGCTATGGATTGTTGTTATGGAATTAGGGTTTGATGTCAATTTCCGCGCTGATGACTGACCCAATCCTAGATTTTCTTTTTGTGTCGGAGATAGCCCATATTTACAAGACTGACAAATCTAGGTTCGAGTCAACTACGCGAAGCTGGACGGATAAGTATACCATGGGATCAGAATAAGGTGGTGGAGGCAAAGAAAATATCTATTATGTGTGTAGTCAACCACCGTCTTTGTTATCCTTTATGTGTTTCTACAAGATTGTGTCAAGCTTATACATTCGGTTTTTTCTTTGTTTCAGTTTCTATGATGACAATCATAATGTTTTATGGTGACAATTATATGTGGGCTAATTTTCATTTAGTAAGAATTAAACAAAAAATCAAGTTTTATAAAAACCAGCTCATATATAAAGAAAAAGAATCCTACAAATAATGTGTAGTTATTTTAAAAGTTAAAAAGAGAAAAACACAAAAAAATGTTATAAGTTAAAAAAATGTTCTGATTTTTTCCGAGATTTCGTTGGGCTCTATTTTGCTGACTCTATTTTTATATTCTGCAGTAAATTTAATTTGATAGTTTTTATTAATTACGCTATTTTAATTTGTATTAATAATTTAATAGTAAATATATATATATATATATATATATATATATATATATATATATATATATATTGGTTACTTTTCGATAGCGAATAGCGAACGGTACGACGTACCATCCCATTCGAAGATATTTGTCATAGAAAGTGTGATTCTTCTTTAGATTATAGTTTTGTTCAAATGACATTAAAGAAATACTAACATGCTAAGTCAATGTCGTGGCAACATATTATACCACTACTAAGTACTAACTAGTTGTTGTAATTGTTATGATTTGATTGTCAACTAAAATAATTACAATCTGGAAATAAAATAATATTTCAAATGAGGATAAAGTCATGATTTTTTTATTTGGGTATAAAAGTCACGACGATGGCTAACATGAACATTAATTAACCAAACTAGTTTCTAGGAGCAGATCACACATATCGACAACGATGAACATCATCATCTTGTGTTCCATAAGGATGGTAAGGTTGAAGATATGAACACAAGATGTGATGTGTGCAAGTTAAAACAGATTCTGCAAAATTACAGGTTTGTCTTTGGACATATATCTCTTTGTGAATAAATTAAGTCGAAGCAAATTTGTTTGCTCTTGCAAGGATTGTATTTTCTTATTAAAAAAAAGTCTTCTAAAACTTTTGATTATTTCTTTCAAAATGTTTAGCAAGCCAATAGAACCTGATCGCCTTTTTGAGTCTTCCAAGCAACCTTCAACCATCATCAGACCGTGAAGGTAATAGCGAAAACCGTCATGATCCACATCACAAGAGTTTAGAAAACGTTATTACGGTCCCAACGATCACTCAGCGATGGTTTTGCCTCTGCTTCATGATTTAGCCCAACAGATGGTTCAAGCTGGTCATCACCAACAACTTTTTGAAACTTACAGGTCCACTTTTTGTAACATTCTCTCCACTTCTGCTTCCACCGATATCATAAATACTATGGAAACCGAAAAGACTCATCAATTCATTAGATATATAAACAAAGATCATTTAAATTGTTTTTCGTTTTCTTTTTCTAGTGATTCATATATTGTGAAGTTTCATGAGTTTCCAACTCAAAACTAATTGGAAACTCTAAATACTAGTGTTAAATCATATCCATTTTTGATGTGTGGCATTCTAACATATATTTACCTTTTGTAATCTATTAGGGATAGTCGTGCGACAGTGTTGGAGCAGAGCCTTCAAAAATTAGGTGTAGAGAGACTTAGCAAAGATGATGTTGAGAGAATGAATTCGGAGATTTTACAAGCCAAGATCAAGAAGTCGATCCATTACATGCGAATATGTGTACGAAAACTCTGTTCCAAAAACCATAATCATATACTGATAGGTTAGCAAGCTGACGTGGGCAAGAGAAGATAAGAAGAGAAGGAGGCGGTTACGTATCGAGGAAGAAATTGAATAGTATAAATAGAAGGGGAATTGTAATTGAAGGATATGCTTCTATTGTAGAGGTGGATAACAAACATGAAGAGTTTGTTAGAGGAGAGTTAGGAGATCTCTTGAACAAATCTCCATTGTTAGGGTTTGGGAGAGTATAATCCTTTCATAAATCAATAAAGAGTGTTGTGTTCTTATCAAATTGGTGCGTTCATGAGCATTCTTGGATCGATAGATCGCGATTCATCGGTGAAATTGTGTAGAATCAATCGCACATATCAGAGGAAGATGTTGAAGCGAGAGAATATGCAATCGACAGGTGATTCTCATAATTTTGTTGAGTTTCTGGTCTTCAACAATGGTGATCCGAAGCCATGGATTTTTCAAATGGAGCTGCTTTTTCTTCGATATCAGTTCTCCAACGAGGAGAAATTGAATGCTGCACAAAGCTTTATGGAAGGTGAAGCTCAAAAATGGTTTCAAAGGATCCAATCGCTGTTTCTTTTACAAAGCTGGGAACGATTGAGGGAAAATTTGTTGATGATGTTTGGCAATGACGATGATCCCAAGAAAATACATTTAAGGATCGAACGCAAACGAATTCTGCAAGAATTCATGGATTCGATGAAGCAACGTGACTCCATTTCGCTGGAAACCGAAGTGATTCATGTTGAAGAATCGATGCCACAGATGATTTCCGAAGAAGATGAGGCAACGAAATCAAATCGGGAGATTGTTTTGGTTCACCAGCAGAAATCGTATCCACGTTTTCTGGTACCAAATTCTAATTTGGAACCAAGCCTTCTATTTCTCAACGAATCATTGGTTGTTGGTGAGGATTTCCACTTTGGTGTTGGTTTTGATGACTTGTTTGACCATCAAGAAGAGAGCTTCCACGGTTTTCATGGGGACGAAAGAGATGAGTTGTTTCATAAATGGACAGATGTCAATGCCACGAAATGTGCGCACCAAATGTTCAATAAAGTGCCTCTGAGAGGAAGCAGATGGAAGCGGCGGGATAAGCATCTTAAATCTTTTAAGTCTTGAAAATTCAAGTACAAAAACAAAGATAAACAGAGAGCGAAGACAAAAACCAGGCAGCCTAAACACACAATCAAGTTTGGAAAGACAAAAGATTGTCTTGTTCTACTGTCACATGGAGATTCTTATGGAAAAGCATCCATGAGTGATTACCTTGTTAGTTTCAGAGTGGGGATTTGCAGTGTTCTGGTTGGTAGAATGCCTCTTCGACGACACAAACTACCAACCGTTTCAGATCTCATGACAAACCACTCGTACGAGTTTGAGGTTCCAGTAATTGTAGATAAATGGTCAGCGACATGTCAGAGCTTGTTGGTCTCTGCCGCAATGCCGAGTTGGATGACTTGGATTAGATATTTCACTAAGAAGTACCTGCGTAAACCTTTGCCACTTACTCTTGATGGACATTCTGATCCGAAACTTGTAAGTGTGAGAATGATGAGGCCACATTACATGACACATCTGTTGTGTAAACTGATGTTGAAGCATGATTCAAGGGGACTGCAACAGCTTATATGTGGTGATATGAAGTTCCAAGTGAAGCACAACTGGCGATATGAGCTAATACAACTAGTTTTAATGTTGGCATTAACTTGGGACAGTGCAGTGATCATCCTTGCTGATGCAAATGATGGGGATTGCGTGAACACGGGCTGATTTTCTCCATTGAATCAGGTTTCTTCAACCTGGGAAATGCAAGGAGAAAGAGAAGATAAGAAACAGCTTCAACTTTCTAAGCATGAGGAAATCAGAATGGGTATAACGAAGAATGTCAGTGGGCTGGATATCATCTGTGTAGTACACTGGTTTCTTAGAAACATGTGGGTTACAAATTCAGTGAAGAATAAATTTTGCAAGTGGTGTTGGTTACAAATGGATTCACATCAACTTGACAGAAGGTTTATCCTAAGTACAAGGAAGAAGAGGAAGTGTTACAAGTCTTGGCACTTCAAATACAAACACAAGTCTACAAAATTACAAGAAGTTGCTGAATATGTGTTATTTGAACATATACATGAAGCATTAACACATTGGTTGCTGGCAGCTTTGTTTCCCCCGCATAAGAATGGCCATTCACTTTGTCACTGTTTCTACGAGTACAAGGGCCTGTCACAATTCTTCTTTTAAAGCTTGGGGACAAGCTTGTCTAAAACGGGGGGAGGGGGGTAATGATAGGTTAGCAAGCTGACATGGACAAGAGAAGATAAGAAGAGAAGGAGGCGGTTACGTATCGGGGAAGAAAGTGAATAGTATAAATAGAAGGGGAATTGTAATTGAAGGATATGCTTCTATTGTAGAGGTGGATAACAAACGTGAAGAGTTTGTTAGAGGAGAGTTAGGAGATCTCTTGAACAAATCTCCATTGTTAGGGTTTGTGAGAGTGTAATCCTTTGATAAATCAATAAAGAGTGTTGTGTTCTTATCATATACCTTATCGATCGTTATGTGTTCTTTCTTTGATTTATTGGGTTGAGACCGGTGAAACTGTTATTTGCTGCGGAAAAGAAAATATGCGACCAAATACTCGATGGTGTGGATGAGTCGCTAAGAGATCAATCTTTTGCTGAAGTCACTGCATATAGTTTTGCTATGCTGCTTAGTTTCGGAGATGCTATCGCTAAAAGCAAGATATCACCGTAAGAACTGTTTATTTTGTTAGATATGTATGAAATAATGAGAGAGCTTCTGCCCGAGGTAACGTTTACTGTCTCGCACAATCACACATAGTGTCAATTATGTGTATGACTGTACGTAATTGCCTTTCATTTATAGATTGAGTTGGTCTTTGGAAGCAAACCTTGTACTGAGATGAAAGAATCTGCCCTGAATCTTACAAAGCGGTTAGCACAGACGGCGCAAGAAACTTTGGCTGATTTTGAAGAAGCAGTTGAAGAGGATGCTCCTGAAACCGCAGTCATGGATGGAACCGTACATCCGCTTACTAGCTACATTATAAAATACGTCAAGTTCTTGTTCGAGTAAGTAACTTTCCATATACCAAAGGAATTGTCATCTTTTTGGATTTGTTAGTGATTTTTGGAATTCCGAAAACAGTTACCGATCGACCTTGAGCCTACCTTTTCAAGAGTTTGACAGTAAAGATCCCGATTCCGAGCTGGGATCCGTAACAGCGAGGATCATGCATGCTTTACAGAACAATCTGGATGGTAAATCAAAGCATTACAAAGATGCAGCGTTGACTCAAATGTTCTTAATGAACAATGTTCACTACATAGTGAGAAGGTTCTGTTCTGCTTTTCGGCTCAAGCTCTCTCTTAAACAGAACCAAGGCCTAAAAATAATCATGAATTAGACTTACGTTTTCACAGGTCAGAAGCAAAGGATTTGTTGGGTGACGATTGGTTTAAAAAAAAAGCGAAGCATCGTACAACAACACACAAATCAGTACATGAGAGTTTCCTGGGAAAAGGTTTACTGTAAATTTTCTCTAAAACGCGTAGAGAGTATTTTCTTATTTGCCATTTTCTTTTGCAGATTTTGCAGTGTCTCACTGTTCAGTCGACTGGGAGCGGTCTGATAGAGAACTCAAATATATCAAGAGCATCAGTAAAAGAAAGATTCAAGAGTTTCAATTCTCAGTTTGAAGAACTTCATCAAAGACAATGCCAATGGAAAGTTCCCGACAGTGAGTTGCGTGAATCTCTTAGGCTTGCTGTTGCAGAGGTCCTTTTACAAGCCTTCAGATCGTTTCTCAAACGTTTCGGGTACATACAATCGAAAACACTTTTAAACAGATTTGGTTAATATTAGTTTATGTGGTTTCTTGTTCATCAGGAAAGTAATATAAATGTTGTTTATGGGTTATTGTCGCAGGCCGATGATAGAGAGTGGTAAAAATCCACAGAAGTACATAAGACTCACTCCTGAAGATCTTGAGCGAATGCTGTTACGGAAATTCCCGGTGAAGATAAAATCCCTAACTAGAAGCTTACCGCAAGCTTGAAGAAAGGATAAATCAAAGACTAAAGGACGATCACGGAGGAAGAAGGATCATCCCGAAGAACAATGATTCGATGGTGGAGTGAAGATGATGATGAACAGAGATTTAGGAGTTGAAGAAAATGTTTGTTTATTTGATTAGTTTGCTGAAAGTGGCTAAGCCTTACATATATCGTGGGTTTGCTGGAGCTAACCGACTAGATAGATTTAGACCGGTTTACAAAATTATTATAATTAAACCCAAAGATAAGAGGCATTAAACCAGTTTTGATTAAGTTGATGTATCAGCCTTTGTTGCAGGTTTTGTAGCAGATAGATGATGAAGCATCCTGTAACAATTGCTTAGCGAATTCTTCGAAGGCAAGACCTGGAGATAAAAATGTATTAGTGTTTGTTTGTTTTCATTTTGCTGTACATTCTCTTTTGCAACATTATTATTAATAAGTTCTTTTGTATCTCTCCTTTTTAAATATATTTCTTCCTTTTAGTTTTCAAACAATTTGTTTTTTCTAAGCTGTAAAAGTGAAGTGGATATATGGTGAGTTACTATAATAATTTTGGAATGTATTAAAATGACTAAATTGAATTCCATTTTTATAAAATTATTAGAATGTTTTTCGTACCTATTATACCTTTATAACCCTTTGTTAGGAAAAACGTATTTACGAAACTGCCATTACTATTTTTTTCCACGTCAGCAGAAGTTGCATTTAATTACGAAAAAACCTGTCATTTAATTACGAAGGGTGCCACTGGAATTTTCGGATCACAACAAGTCTCCGCAATAAGTCTGCCGCTCCAATGGTGGCAGACTAATGTAAAAATGGCAGAATTATTTAAGGATAACAGATTTGTTTCGCATATTTATTTTCTTTAACAGTAGACTTATTTTTTTGAGTAGATTTATTTGTCAATTGGCAGACTTGTTCGTCGGGCAACAGATTTGTTTAGGAAACGACATATTTATTTTGCTACGACATGGTAGATATTTTTATGTCTAGCAGATTTAAAGTGTATGACATATTTGTTTGGCAAACTTGTTAATAATGACGGCAGATTTCTTGGATATTGACAGAGTTATTGAGTTTATTGGTAGGAGATTTATTAAATCGTCGCAGACTTTTTACTATTGGCGGCAAACTAATACAAACTTATTTATTACTAGACTAGACTTATAGTGACATCATATTTAATTTTAGTGATGAGAGATTTTTATTTTCACGGTTGATTTATTCGTATTGATAGCAGAGTTATGTCGTCTTTTAACATCAGACTTATTTCTTACTAGAATAACATTTTTTGGCAGACTTATGTATTTGCGTTGTGGCAGATTTTAAATGGCAGATTTGTTAGTTTGGAAGACTTATTAACCATAACGGCAGACTTATTGGATATTTATTTTCTTCATCAAAATCTCAACAATTTTGTGAAATTCCAGTTTTGCCCCGGAAAAAACCATGGTTCATAAATAAGTCTGCCGCATCAATACCAATAAGTCTGCGGCATTAGTGACATGAATATGCTTCGACATATCAAATTTTTTGTAAGATATAATCATCGACTACAACATGTATTTGAACTCTATGACAAAATATTGTAACTATAGAGCTTGTTGAAATGATGAATATTCATCGACTTGACAAGATAAGAATTAATGTTAGGGATGAGAGACGAACGATTAAACTCATCGATGACATGATTGTTTTCAATACTTAACAAAAAATTTGAAAAAAGTCATTGAGCCAAAATTTGAGTGAACGGTAGGTGTAAGGTTGATAAGAGAATGGATCTTAGGGGACAGAGAGATAACTATATAGCGATAAAAAGTATATCATTACGTGCAAATTATTTATGTCTCGCTTCTCTAACATTTCATCTATGTCATCAAATAAACAAGTATGTAATTACGTGCAAATTATTTGTATGAAAAACCACAAGTAAATTTCTTATTAACCTTAGTTGCCAAGATTACAATATCACACACATCATTTTATCAACCAACAAAATGATAAATTTTCTATTTCTTAATGATGTTTATGACCCGAAGAAAAGAGAAAATAAACCCATGACTTTTTTACTTCAATGTTAAACCCATGATTTTTTTTGCTTCAATGTTTCTTATCCATTAACAAATTCTTCTTAGCAGACTTATGTTATGTGATTTATGCATCGTTGTCGCAGACTTATTTAAATCATAGCAGACTTATTTATATGATTTATGCATTGTTATCGCAGACTTATTTGAATTATAGCAGACTTATTTTATATGATTTATGCATCGTTGTCGCAGATTTATTTGAATTATAGCAGACTTATTTTATGAGCGAAATTAAGTTTGGCAGACTTATTTTTCATTCACGCATTTCATCGAACACCTTTCATGCAACTAATCTGCATAAAAAATATCAAATTTTCAATTTTTTTCTAAATCGAAAACGAAATCATCACAACTAACACATATCCGACGAAAATAGCGGCGAAAACGATGTTGGAAGATTCGTCATCTGTCACTAACGCTAACGTCTCATCATTCGTCATTAAGAATATCTAATTGCATCATAGCAGACTTATTTTATAAGTGGAATTAACTTTGGCAGACTTATTTTTTATTCAGGCATTTCATCGAACACCTTTCATGGAATAAATTTCTGCAACATATTTCATTAAAAAAACAACTAAATATGTCACGATTTTGTATTTGACATACACAAGATATCATAAACTGTAAATCTTGCATCAAAATAACGTAAAACATACATATATACATAAATATATACACAAGATCGCATGAAGATGAGAAGAAAGAGAGTAAGAGAATTTTTTTTTATTCTTACCGGAAGTAGGGAGACGTGATGGTAAAGACTCGCCGGAGAGACTTGCGGAGGAACTCACAGTAGAAACTCGCCGGAGGAATTCGTCGGAGAAAGAAAGAGGAAAGAAAGAGAAGTGAGAGAATTTTTTTTTTTTAGTTTTATATTTTTTTTTGTAAAAAATAATTTAAAATGGCACAAGATGTAAATATGTAATTTAAAGTTGGGTTATAAGTCTTTTAGCAAAATATTAAAGTCTTTTTAGTTAGACCTTCCTCACCAAAGTCATTATAGTAATAACCCAACTTTTCAAAGTTATTATAATTAATTTTCCTTGGATATATCCATCAAACAAATAAATAATATCTTATTTCCATTATTCATCTTAATTGCGGATATTAGTGGGTTGGTCCACCACAACCCACATATTCTAGGCATGACCACGATTACGGTTACTACGGTTAAAGTTATTTAACCAACAGTTACTATTGTAAATTTTGTTTAACCTTAACCTTAACCATTTAATATACGGTTAAAACGGTTACGGTTAACTACGGTTCCAGTTAATATGGTTATTGTTAGATACGGTTACGGTTACTTGATGATTATGATACGGTTAATATCAAAAATATAATTCAATAATTATGTATTTTCTTTAAATCAAACAATGAAAAATAAATGAAGATTACTATGATTTTTATTAAGCTAATATAATTTTTGAGCTTTTATCATTACAAACAAAATATTTTTTTTGTTTCTGTTCTACTTTTTGGTTTTAAGTAATGACCATAGTTTATTTTAAATTTCATTATAAATTCTGAACATAATTAAAATGTATCTCAACTCAATAACACGATCATCCAATTAGTTAGAGATCGAGTTAATGTCTTGATATATTTTTGACTTTGTGTTCGTGGTGTAAGCGTGTAACATCATCTCAAAATTATCCTAATTTTTTCTCTTTTCATTATTCTTTATATTAAAAATTTGTTGTTTTTGAATATTAGTTATACTTGTGAGACAATAATACATTTTAGCACATTCACTTTTAGTTAATATATAATTTTTATTTGTTTTAAATAAGTTTTAGACTTAGACTTGGTAAATATTGATTATACATAATTTTATGTCATATTAGTTATATACATAATTTATTGTTAGAAGAATTAATTTTATTTTAAAAACGGTTACAGTTATAAGTTTACGGTTTTAACCGTGCGATTAACCGACAGTTTTAATACGGTCACGGTTGATAAACGGTTACGATTAACAATTTTTTTAACCATAACTAATAGAATTTTACGGTTAACGATTATGGTTTTTAACCGTTTTATACGGTTACGGTTGAAAAACGGTATGGTTACGGTTTGATTTTGGTCATGCCTAACAGATTCTAAGGGTTTGATTTTGGCCATGCCTAATGGATTCCAAGGGTTTGGTCATGCCTAACGGATTCTAAGGATAATCCTAACCCACCCCACCTACCCACCCAATCGCATGTGGGATCTGAAATTAAGTAAACAATAATAGGAAAAAATTTAACAAAGTGTCACTTTTTGCTGCGACACATGATTAGATTTTATGAGCTCATCATCGGACATAGGCATTTGAGTAGATATCCATGACTAGTTTCTGGGACTAAACGCCATGCACCACTCTCCATTATTTTCCGGTTTATGAGTTCAAAACCGAACATAGACATTTGATTAGACTTCCAGGATTAGGCGCTATACAACACTCTCCATTCTTTACCCGTTTATGGGCTCATAATCCTACATAAGAACTTGATTAGATTTCCGGAACTACCTCTCCATTCTTTTCCTGTTTATGAACTCATAATTGGACATAGGCATTTGATTAGATTTCCAGGACGAGACGCCATCCACCACTCTCCATTCTTTTCCCGTTCACGAGCTCATAACCGGACAAAGGCATTTGATTAGATTTTCGGGACTATACGCCATGTACAACTCTCCATTCTTTTCCCATTTACGAGTTCATAACTGGACAGAGACATTTGATTAGATTTCTGGGACTATACGCCATGCATCACTCTCAATTCTTTACCCGTTTATGGGCTCATAACTAGACATAGGGGTGGGCGTTTTGGTTTTCGGTTTGTTTTTTTTTGTTTTACATTTTATTGGTCTTATAAAAACTTTTAAAAAAAACTAAATGTATTTCGGTTTCCTTCGGTTTACGATTTATCGGTTTTATAAAAAATGAAACCATATGGAACTCGGTTCGGTTTGTTTTTCGATTTTTCGGCTTATCCCATTATTTCCATTAAAAATAAATTTTGCTGCATAACATAAATATATTTACCGTTGAAAAATAAGATTCTCAGCAAATGATTTTTTTAAAAGAAATATACTGTAAGTTGCAGAAAAAAATATTAAGCGATATCAAATTTATCAAAGGTAGAAAGTTAGTATTATGGCTCATGCAAAATTATTATTAATACATCATTATAACTTAATTTTGATAGAGTCAAACATATGCACTAATTTTTTTTTAACTAATTAAAATGTACATTCAATCCATTGGTAATATATATGTTAACTTTAGATTCATTATATTCGTAAATGTTATAATGAATCTAGAAATGATAAAACAACAATTTGACAGTAAACTAACAAAGACACATCAAAAATTTAGGGTACTCACCGTTGATTCCGATCTTTATTTTTTTCTCCGCTATACAAACAGAAGATGAATAAAAAACACACAAAGATTGGAAAGCATCAACTAAGAAATCAGCGATCAAAGAAACGCAGAGAGATAAACTAAATCCTAAGAGAGACAAACATATATAGATCGACCTTGAGAAAGAAAACCAGTGATTAACAAGAGTTTTGAGCATGAGAGATCCCAAACTGAAAGAGATCGACGAGAGTTTGATTGATTTTGTTTAGATTTGATTTACAAAATTGATTTGATTAAATTTGGTTTATACATTTAATTTTGGTTAAATTCGGTTAATACACTTGATTTTGGTTAGATAGTTTAATTCAGGTTACATATTTGATTTGGTTTTTATTTATTTTTGTTAAAAATGATGGTTAAAGGTTAACCGCTATAACCTATCAACCCATTTTGTTGCCATACACATGAAGGATCGTTTTTATCGTGCATTCTTGACTTTTGATATAGTTTTTACGGTTTTTAGTATTGATTTTAAAAGATTTTATTTAAAGTTTAAAATAATTTTAAATGTTTTTAATATATTTTTATTGTTTTGTAGTTTTTAGAGTTTTAACAAATTATTTAGACAAATTGGACCTAAAAGGGTAAAAAAGCACGTGACAGATTTTTCCACGTGAAGAAGACTTTGTAGGAACTTAATTACTACAATATGGGCAAATTGATATTTGTAAAGTGAAATACATAAATAAATCGATAATACAACAATATCGATACAAGAATGTGGAAGAAGAATGGATTTGCAAAGGCAAGATATGATCTTTATCCTTAATTTTGAAAACGCCCCATAGTGTGACGGTTGTGTGGTCTTCCGAATCCCAGGATACAACTACAATCAATTCTGTTTTGTACAACTCAAGAACAGAATCTAACGAACGCTTTTTCTGTATTGTACTCGCATGAAGAAAAACGAAAAGAAGAGAAGAAGAAAGAGAGGAAGTGTAAGAGATTGTTATTCTTTTTTTTTCTTATAGTGAATGAGTAAGAGATGTTTTTTTAACTCTCAAAATTATGGTCTCCATAATGCTCAATTAAACCCATTCAATATGTATTGGAGGTTATGTAATTAATGGATTATAATCAATTATTCATTTGAAGAGGAGAGTTTAATTTTGACCAAGTTTAATTCTATAAAAGAATTATTTATTTATTTTGATCAAGATTAATTTTCTTTAGAGAATTATTTACTTTTTGACCAAGTCTAAATTTATGTAGTGATCAATTACACAAATAAAAATTTGATGCAAAAAGATAGGTTATAGGACCAAGGTCCATGTACCCGAATCCACACATAAACCCGAAACTAAGCTCGAGTCTATTTTGGCTCCGCTTGGCGTGCGCGCATGGTTTAATATGGGTTCATTCATCTATACAATTGTCCTAAGGTTTTTAACCTTGTTAGTACTTCTCCACAACATCTGATGTGCCCATTTCATGCTTTTCAAGCAACAAACTCAGGACAAACATTTTTCATTCAAAAAACAGGTTCCAACAGACTCAATACTAGAAATAATCATTGGATAATCTAATTTTTTTCCTCCTTCACGATTCACTTCGTGTACTATTAATAAAATCAAGTTTTCCCCTTTCGTTTTGATTTTTATTTGTTCATTCTTTCACTTAACTTAGTGTTTTATCTATGGAGAAGCTTTAACCCCAATTTCTTTTATCCGAAGGTTTGGGTCAGGTCGTGGGTACCATTATCGAAAACCGGCCGAAATTTTTTTGTCTTAAATTTCCGGTCATGCCGTGGGTACCGTTATCGAAAATAGGCCGGAATTTTTTTGTTTGAAGATTTGGGTCAAGCTGTGGGTACCGTTATCGAAAACCAGTCTGAATTCTTTTGTCTGAAGATTTGGGTCAAGCCGTGGGTACCGTTACCGAAAACCGGCCGAAATTTTTTTGTCTGAAGATTTTGGTCAAGCCGTGAGTACCGTTGTGGGTACCGTAGTTGAAAACCAGCGGGAATTCTTTTGTCTTAAGATTTGGGTCAAGACGTGGGTACCGTTATAGAAAACCGGCCAAAATTCTTTTGTCTGAAGATTTGGATCAAGCCGTAGGTACCGTTATCGAAAACCGGCCGGAATTCTTTTGTCTAAAGATTTTGGTCAGGCCGTGGGTACCCTTATCGAAAACCGGCCAGAATTCTTTTGTCTTAAGATTTGGGTCAAGCCGTGTGTACTGTTACCAAAAACCGGCAGGAATTCTTTTGTCTTAAGATTTGGGTCAAGCCGCGGGTACCATTATAGAAAACCGGCCAGAATTCTTATCTCTTAAGATTTGTGTCAAACCGTGGGTACCGTTACCGAAAACCGGCCGAATTCTTTTGGCTTAAGATTTGGGTCAAGTCGTAGGTACCGTTACCGAAAACCGGCCAGAATTCTTTTGTCTTAAGATTTGGGTCAAGCCGTGGGTACCGTTACCGAAAACCGAATGGAATTCTTTTGTCTTAAGATTTTGTCATGGGTACCGTTGTAGAAAACCGGCCAGAATCTTTTGACCTAAGATTTGGGTCAAGTCGTGGATACCGTTATTGAAAATAGGCCGGAATACTTTTGTCTTGAAGATTTTGGTCAAGCTGTGGGTATCGTTATAAAAATCCGTCTTTTATCTGACCGTGGGTACCGATATCGAAAACGAGCCGGAATTCGTTTGTCTGAATACTTGGGTCAAGCCGTGTGTACCGTTATCGAAAATCGGCCGAAATTCTTTTGTTTGAATATTTGGGTCAAGCTGTGGGAACAGATATCTAAAACTGGCCAAAATTCTTTTGTCTTGAAGATTTTGGTCAGGCCGTGGGTATGATTATCGAAAATCGGCCAGAATTCTTTTGTGTGAAGATTTTCGTCAAACCGTGGGTACCGTTGTCCAAAACTGGTCGAAATTCTTTTGTCTTAAGATTTAGGTCAAGCTGTGGGTACCGTTATAGAAAACTGGCCGGAGTTCATTTGTCTTAAGATTTAGGTCAAGCCGTGGGTACTGTTACCGAAAACCAGTAGGAATTCTTTTTTCTTAAGATATGGGTCAAGCCGTGGGTACCGTTATAGAAAACAGGTCGGAATTTTTTTGGCTTAAGATTTTGGTCAAGCCGTAGGTACCTTTATTGAAAACCAGCCGGAATTTTTTTGTCTTAAGATTTGGATCAAGCCGTAGGTACCGTTTCTGAAAACCGGCCATAATGCTTTTGTTTTATGATTTGGGTCAAGCGTGGGTACGATTATAGAAAACTGGCCGGAGTTCTTTTGTTTTAAGATTTGGGTCAAGCCGTGGGTACTGTTACCGAAAACAAGTAGAAATTCTTTTGTCTTAAGATATGGGTCAAGCCGTGGTTACCGTTATAGAAAACCGGCCGGAATTCTTTTGTCTTAAGATTTGGGTCAAGCCATGAATACCGTGATCAAAAATCGGCCGAAATTATTTTGTCTGAAGTTTTGGGTCAAGCTGTGGGCACCGTTATAGAAAACCGGCCGAAATTCTTTTTCCTTAAGATTTGGATCAAGCCGTGGGTACCGTTACCGAAAATCGGCCAGAATTCTTGTCTTAAGAATTATGGCCGGATTTTTTTTGTCCGTATATTTGGGTCAAGCCGTGGGCACCGTTATCGAAAACTTGTCGAAATTCTTTTGTGTTGAAGATTTTGGTCAAGCCGTGGGTACCGTTATCGAAAACCGGCCAAAATTCTTTTGTGTAATGATTTTGGTTAAGCCGTGGGTTCTGTTGTCGAAACTGGACGAAATTTATTTGTCTTAAAATTTGGGTCAAGCCCTGGGTATCGTTATAGAAAATCGGCCGGAATTCTTTTATCTGAAGATTTGGGTCAAGCCGTGGGTACGATTATCGAAAATCGGCCAGAATTCTTTTGCCTTAAGATTTTTGTCAAGCCGTGGGTACCGTTATAGAAAACTGGTCAGAATTATTTTGTCTTAAGATTTGGGTCAAGCCGTGGGTACCGTTACCAAAACCGGCCGGAATTCTTTTGTTTTAAGATTTGGGTCAAGCCGTGGATACTATTATAGAAACCGGCCGGAATTCTTTTGTTTTAAGATTTGGGTCAAGCCGTAGGTACCGTCACCGAAAACCAGTAGGAATTCTTTTGATCTTAAGATATGGGTCAAGCCGTGGGTACCGTTATAGAAAACCGGCCGAAATTCTTTTGTCTTAAAAGTTGGGTCAAGCCGTGGGTACTGTTATCAAAAATCGGCCGAAATTCTTTTGTCTGAAGATTTGGGTCAAGCCGTGGTACCGTTATAGAAAACCGGCCGGAATGGTTTTTTCTTAAGATTTGGGTCAAGCCATGGGTACCATTATAGAAAAACGGTCGTTAATCTTTTGTCTGAAGATTTGGGTCAAGCCATAGATACCGTTATCGAAAATCGGCCAGACTTCTTTTGTCTTAAGGTTTTTCCGTGGGTACGGTTATAGAAAATCGGCCATATTTTTTTGTCTTAAGATATGGGTCAAGCCGTGGGTACCGTTATCGAAAACCGGCCAGAATACTTTTGTCTTGAAGATTTTGGTCAAGTCTTGGTTACTGTTATAAAAATTCGGCCGGAATTTTTTTGTCTGAATATTTGGGTTAAGCCGTGGGTACCGTTATCAGAGGCTTATCTCACGAGGGTGGGGATATGATCTAGCAACTAGCCGAAGGGCACTCTTTGCTTGACAAAGGGATAAATGTGTGAAGTGAAAGATGAAGTCTAGGCAACTGGCCGAAAGGCTCTCTTTGTCTAAACAGTTGGATGGATGAATGGAACGACTGATGAATGGATTGAATGACACCACATAGCTGATGTCAAGGCTATGATAAGTCAGAGAACTCAAGAACAAAGGGGAAACCACACAATGCTCTAGGACTCAGAAACGGCTGCAACGAAGAAGAAAATTCTCCTTTATTAATTAGGTTAAAAGTTATGTCTTACAAAGTCGCATAGGGAGCTTTATAAATAGCTTTTCAACGTCAGCCTTCTAGGGCTTATGTGAAACGCAAAGCATTACAAAAATGGAAAGAAAAATACACAGACTTAAAGCTAAAACATAAGAAACAAAAATGCACAGCTTAACTAAAGGATCCTGCAAGAAAAGGAAAGTTTGTGAGTCTAAATAAAATACATCAAACACCCACCTTTATGGTTGTTATTATGGCTGAAATCTCTAGTCATTTTGATCTTGGATGGTAAAGAGCATGGCTGAGCTTTGATGGGTATTTAGCAGAGGCCATTCAGCCTTTGGTGCATTAAGTTCATTGGAGCTTGTATCCTCAACAACTTGATGGGCAGTGAGTTGGTCCATTTGCTCGGTTATGTCTTCAAGATTTCTTTGATTTATCTATCTTTCCACGGCATTGTTGAATTCTTCCCTGAGCTTCCGTGTGCCAGATCTTGTCCTTGGTGAATTTTTCATGGTTGTAATCTGGTTGGCTTGGAGATCACTTGGATCGGTATAGATTGGTTCTTCTAGATTGATGTCCTCATCTTTTCCTCTCCCTTGGAAAGGTTTTGACCTCAAAACTGGTTCATCTGCATTTAAAGGGGCCAAATCAGTAACATTGAAACTAGAAGGAATGTTTAACTCACATGGTAGTTCAAGTCGATAGGCATTGTTGTTGATGTGTTCCAAGACTTTAAATGGGCCATGTCCACGCGGTGCTAGCTTGATTTTCCTCTGGTTTGGAAACCTCTCGGATCTCTTATGCAACCACACCCAATCTCCAGGGTTAAAGATGATCTCTTTTCTTCCCTTGTCCGCTTGGTGCTTGTATTGCATCGTCTTTTTCTCCAGGTTCTCCTTTGGTTTATGATGGAGTTTCTTGATGAGTTCGGCTTTGCTAATTCCATCTTGGTTGGTCTGCTTCGTTGGTGGCAGGGGTGAGAGGTCCAATGGCATTGTAGGCTTAAAACCATAGACAATCTCAAATGGTATAAGCTTAGTAGCAGAGTGTGTGGCACGGTTATAAGCAAACTCGACATAAGGAATGCAATCTAACTAAGTCTTTAAGTTTTTACCAACCGTGGTCCTTAAAAGAGCTACAAGGGTGCGATTGACCCCTTCGGTTTGTCCATCAGTTTGAGGGTGGCAAGCGGTAGAGAAAAGCAACTTCATCCCTAGTTTTCTCCACAATGTTCTCCAGAAATGGCTGAGGAACTGTGTCTCTATCAGTATCAATCGAACGAGGCATCCCATGTAGGCGTACTACTTCCTTGAAGAACAAGTCAGCGGTTTGAGTTGCATCATTGGTCTTGGCACACGGTATTAAGTGAGCCATCTTTGAAAATCGGTCCACCACTACGAATATTGAATCTTTGTGCCTGATCTTTGGTAGGCCAAACATAAAATCCATGGAAATATCTACCCAAGACATGTAAAGACCGTAAGGAGTGACATGGATTTGGTTTTGAGGCACGTGACACATTTGGAGCAAAACTTCTCTACATCTCTCTTGAAGTGGGGCCAAAATAATTGATCCACCAGAACACTTAGGGTCTTATCAACCCATTTCTGAGCTTATTGCGGGAGAGAGGCATTTGGATATTTTTTCGGGGACTCCGTTCTTTCATTTCACTCGTTTCTGAGATCATAGCGGGAGAGAAGCATTTGGAAACTTTTCCCGGGGACTCCGTTCTTTTATTTCACCCATTTCTGAGATCACTGCGGGAGAGAGGCATTTGGATACTTTTCCCGGGGACTCCGTTCTTTCATTTCACCCGTTTCAGAGCTCATAGCAGGAGAAATGCATTTGGATACTTTTTCTGGGGACTCCGTTCTTTCATTTCACTCGTTTCTGAGTTCATAGCGGGAGAGAGGCATTTGGATACTTTTCCCGGGGACTCCGTTCTTTCATTTCACCCGTTTTTGAGCTCATAGCGGGAGAGATGCCTTTGGATACTTTTTCCGGGGACTCCACTCTTTCATTTCACTCGTTTCTGAGCTCATAGCGTGAGAGAGGCATTTGGATACTTTTCCCGGGACTCCGTTCTTTCATTTCACCCGTTTCTGAGCTCATAGCGGGAGAGAGGCACTTGGATACTTTTCACGGGGACTCCGTTTTTTTATTTCACCCGTTTCTGAGATCATTGCGGGAGAGAGGCATTTGGATACTTTTCACGGGGACTCCGTTCTTTCATTTGACCCGTTTATGAGTTCATAGCGGGTGAGAGGCATTTGGATACTTTTCCCAGGGACTCCGTTCTTTCATTTCACCCGTTTCTGAGCTCATAGCCGGAGAGAGGCATTTGGATACTTTTCCTGGTTAATCCGTTCTTTCAATACACCCGTTTCTGAGCTCATAGCGGGAGAGATGCATTTGGATACTTTTCCCGGGGAAACCATTCATTCATTTCACCCTTTTCTGAACTAATAGCGGGAGATAGGCATTTGGATACTTTTTTCGGGGACTCCGTTATTTCATTTCACCCGTTTCTGAGCTCAGTGCAGGAGAGAGGCATTTGGATACTTTTCATGGGGACTCCGTTCATTCATTTAACCCTTTTCTGACCTCATAGCGAGAGAGAGGCATTTGGATACTTTTCCCGGGGACTCCGCTCTTTCATTTCACTCGTTTCTGAGCTCATAGCGTGAGAGAGGCATTTAGATACTTTTCCCGGGACTCCGTTCTTTCATTTCACCCGTTTCTGAGCTCATAGCGGGAAAGAGGCATTTGGATACATTTTTCAGGGACTCCGTTCTTTCATTCTCCCGTTTCTGAGCTCATAGCGGGAGAGAGGCATTTTGATATTTTTTCCGGGGACTCCATTCTTTCATTTCACCCGTTTCTGAGCTCAAAGCGGGAGAGAGTTATTTGGATACTTTTCCCGGGGACTCCGTTCTTTCATTTCACCCGTTTCAGAGCTCAATGTGAGAGAGAGGCATTTGGATACTTTTCCCGGGGACTCTGTTCTTTCATTTCACCCGTTTCTGAGCTCATAGCGTGAGAGAGGCATTTGGATACTTTTCCCGGAGACTCCGTTCATTCATTGCACCTGTTTCTGAGTACATAGCGGGAGAGAGGCATTTGGATACTTTTCCCGGGGACTCCGTTCTTTTATTTCACCCGTTTCTGAGCTCATAGCGGGAGAGAGGCATTTGGATACTTTTTCCAGGGAGTATGTTTGTGGGAGTATAAATCCACGCCAATTGAATTCGTTATGTCTTTTAGCGAGATCTGAAACTTCTGAGTAAAAACCACCAAAACACACAAACGAAGATCCAAAGATGGTTTTCTTTATTAAGCTGTTTAGGAAGCTTTTTCGTATCAGAGCAAAAGTACAGAGTTCTGCTAGTTCAATTTCGGATTTTCTTTTCTTAAGGTTTACTTGAGTATATATACTAAGTTAAGTCGGCTAAGTTAATATCCAAAGAGATAAGGAAGATTTCCTAATTCTTCGGGATTTCCTTTTAGCAAAGCCTGTCATCGTCATGGGCTTCGACTCATGGGCTTTCTTTGTCATCTCTCTTTTGTGGGCTTGAATTTGTGGGCTCGTTGTCTCGGCCCAATCTCTAACCATGGTTCACGGCTCGGGTGATGCCATGGTTCACGACTCGGGTGACACCATGGTTCACGGCTCGGGTGACACCATGGTTCACGGCTCGGGTGATGCCATGGTTCACGGCTCGGGTGACGTACTATGGGTCGTGACCCCCGATCCATCTGTCGTGTCATGGATCGGGGTACACGACCCAGCTTCCTCACCGTGGGTCATGACCCCCCGATCCGTTTGTCGTGCCATGGATCGGGATGCACGGCCCAGCTTCTTCACCGTGGGTCGTGAACCCCCGATCCGTTTGTCGTGCCATGGATCGGGATACACGGCCCAGCTTCTTCACCGTGGGTCGTGACCCCCGATCCGTTCGTCGTGCCATGGATCGGGATACACGACCCAGTTCCTTCACCGTGGGTCGTGACCCCCGATCCGTCTGTCGTGTCATGGATCGTGGTACACGATCCAACCTACCTCATCACGGTTCGGGATACCCAGTCCAACTCCTTTGTTCACGGTTCGGGGTACCTGATCTAACTTCTCACGGTTAGGGATCCCGATCCCACTCACAGCTCGGGGTACCCGATCCAACTTCATGGTTAGGGATCCCGATCCAACTTCTCACGGTTAGGGATCCCGATCCCACTCACAGCTCGGGTACCCGATCCAACTTCATGGTTAGGGATCCCGATCCAACTTCTCGCGGTTAGGGATCCCGATCCCACTCATAGCTCGGGGTACCCAATCCAACTTCATGGTTAGGGATCCCGATCTAACTTCTAGCGGTTAGGGATCCCGATTCAACTTCTCGCGGTTAGGGATCCCGATCCCACTCACAGCTCGGGGTATCTGATCCAACTTCTCACAGTTAGGAATCCCGATCCCACTCACAGCTCGGGGTACCCGATCCAACTTCATGGTTAGGGATCCCGATTCAACTTCTCGTGGTTAGGGATCCCGATCCCACTCACAGCTCGGGGTACCCAATCCAACTTCATGGTTAGGGATCCCGATCCAACTTCTCGCGGTTAGGGATCTAGCTGCTAGCACTTTTTCATACTTAGCCATTTTTTCAACCGTTGATTCCCACGAGGTGGAATCTGACCACAACAGTTTTGACTCCCGATCCTGTCTACCGCACCATGGATCGGGATACACGATCCAGCTTCACCATGGGCCGTGATCCCCGACTCGTTTCATCCTACGCACAGTTAGGGGGACGCCCGATCCCCTTAATGTTAACTTCAAGAGGGGAGATTTTGACCCCAACAGTTAGTCTCCCAGCTCGTCAGTTTTAATGTTGAAAGTGTCGAGGTTAATAGCAATTTGAAGTTAACTTGCCCGAACCATCTTTCACCGTGATCCCGAACTGTTTGACTGACTGTTTCCCCGAACCATCGTCTAAACCAGGGTTTGGGTTCTGTTCGGGGGATTTTTGAAATCTATCACCTTTATCGGGGAGTGTAACCATTTTTGCTGATTCCCGAGGCATGTGACGTCACTTTGTGCTTATATAAACCGTCTTGCCCCTCGACTCCTCATATCTTCATTTCTCCGAAAATCCCCCAAAACAGGTAACCTCTCTCTTCTTTCTCTCTCTATTTTTTTTTGCTTAAGTTTTTTTTTAATTAGAGCCTCCGCGAAACCCCCTTTGCCGCCGAACCGCTTGAGTTTTCCGATCCTTCTTCAATAGCTCTGCCGCAGTTCTTCGAGCTTCTGGTGGTTCGTCCAAGGATTTGGATCTGACTATTAGTTCACCTAGAAGATCTTGATCTGTTCTTCGATTTTTAAAGGTTTTGATCTATTTTGATAAGCAATCCGAAACCCCGACCTATTTATCCAAATTTCCAGAAACCTTGATCTTCCTTTTCCTGTGACGAGGGATCCCGGCCTGTTTTTAAGCACAACAGATGTCACAACTATCCGCGCCAATGTCTCCCGATCTGTATGCTAGATTGCTTGTTAGTCCGGATCAATCTTCGTCTCCCGAACCGTCTTTCTCCCCCGATCCGATCCTTGCTCAAGATTGCAGCCGAGCAGATTTGTCTGGTGCGAACATCCTAGAAGATTTGGATGATTCGATTGGGTCGGGAGTAGGTCCCTCCATCCTTGGTAGAAAAATGGTACTTTCTGAATCATCGAGAGCTGACAGTAACGCTCAGATCCCTGCGTCGTTTGAAATTCCTCAACTTCGCGATTCTCCGTTTGACGAGGCGGTGAATCCTTTCATTGAAGCCGTGGATCCCGAGCCGGCAAAAATTGAACCCGAACATTGGTTTTACGACCCGGGTGTAGCCAGACAAGAGTTAGAACGTCTGATTGGACCTACTCGACGAGCGCCAAGAAGGAAGAAAACTAAGAGGCGACCCGATCCACCTGGTTCCACTCTTTCTACCCTAGATTCGTTGAGAGATCTCAGGCGGAGATTTAATATCTCGGAGGAGATCGAATTTGTCCTGCCTTCTTCGGCCGATCGAGCCGTTAAACCTCCCCCGATCACTTTACCCTTTACGAGAGCTTCTTTTATCGCTGCTTGCTATGGCTCCCGATCCCCGAAGTGATCCTGCGATTTTTATGGAAACACAACCTGGCCATTTCCCAAATCAATTGCAGGGGGATCAGACATTTGGTCGGCATCCTTGTTAGAAGTTATGAATGCGATGTTGAGGTTGGGGTTGAACATCTGAGAAGCTTTCTCGAATTCCGTCGTCGCAATAAAAGAGAGCTGAAGTACTATGTGTCGGGCAAGGCTAGAAGAAGCATCATAAAAGGATTTCCATCCAAAGATGACAACTGGGAGGACTACTTTTTTTTTGTCCCAATCACCGAGGCGTCCGTTGGATCGGGATGCCTTAACTTAATCAAAGCAGACTGGGGAGAACTTGGTAGCCGACCTGTGGTTTATTCTTGGGCTTCGGCTTGATTTCAATGCATTTATTCTCGTTTTAGGGTTTTACTTATCGTTCTCTCCTTTTGCAGCGCGTCACTTCCAATTTTCGCTGCCTCCCGATCTATCTGAGATTCACCAGACGCTTTCGGCTCGAAAGTGTAATTGGAAAAAAGATTTCAACCTCCAGCGAGTGGAAAGAGCCTGATCCCTTTTCGAGGGTCAATCCGTTGGTCCATCATCCTCATCTAATTCAGACGATACCATGGAGAGACCTACTTTCAGAGATAGAGCCGCGGCAAAGGCAAAGGCAGAAACTGAGGCGAAAGAGAGAATAAAACAGGCCGAGGCGTTGGGTCGGTCTCGCATTCCGAAACCCCAGGTTGCTGTTACGTTAACCTCCGAACCAGTTTCCTCCCATAACCAATCCGAGCAGATTCCCCATCCCGGGGCTTCCCAAGGGGTCGTTTTGGGTCTTCGTCCCGCAGATTCCCGATAGCACCACACAAAGACAAGGGTAAGGGCAAGGCCAAAGAGAAGAAAGACCCGAGCAGGAAACGTCAACCTTCAGGAGATGAGAGGATCAAAGGATTAGCCGGGACATTGAAAAAACAACGACGTTCCGAAAAACCTAAAGTGATCCCGAAGCGATCCCCCTTGCTGCTGCTCCTATCAACGCCGATGGGATTTACAATGATGCTGAGGCGTCTGCAGCTCTTTTCTCAAAGATCGTTTGCCCCGGCGATCGTCTCCCCCCCGCTGATACTTTGCTGAGGGACAAACCCTATAACGAGGTTTCTCTTCGCGGCGTCAAAGTATGTTTTTCATTATTACTTATCTTTGTCGTTGTCCCCCGATGCGTTCCTGCTTGTCTCGTTCTAAGTTGTTCTTTGGTTCCTGTGCAGTTTATAACCCATCTGAACAGGATGGTCTTAGGATATGAGTCTGACGCTCGGAAAGATAGGGAGAGGGTCGACAACGCCCGGCGAACGGCGACTGAGCTTGATGGGAAACTCAAGGAGGCCGAGGCGAATCGTTCTGCTGAACGGGAGAAGACCCTTAAGAGAATTCAGAGTCTTGAGGGTGAGACGGAGGGATTAAAGAAGCGTCAGAAGGAAAGCGATGATCGGATCATGCGACTGGAATCTGGCAAGGTTAGGCGTGATGCTCATATTGCTAGTTTGACGAGGCAGCTGGAAGCAGCGAATGAGCTGCTCGAGAGCAAAGTTGAACAGGCTGTGCTTGAGGCCAAGCGGAGATGACGATGATGTTCGAAGACAAAATCTCCCGAGCCAAAAAACTACTTGGCCAGATTGACGGTGAGCCAAAAGAATGCATGCTTGACCTTGCTCAGATCGAAAGCAACCTCCAACTCATTGGGCTACTGCAAGGCGACGAACCTCCCTCCCTTGATTCGAGGAAATAGTTTAGCTGAACAAAAGAAGGATTTGAAGGGAGCTCACGAAGCATTTGCCCAGCTTGTGGCAGAACTGAGAGGAACCCTAAGATTATCTCCCGTCCGTGCTGACATACTCAAGGAGCTGAATGCCGGTGAGCCCATAGAGAATGCTGCCGCGAGCGTCGGGATTCAAGATTTTTCTGGCTCGAACAGGGGGACGCCCGGTCTAGCTGACTTTAGTCCAAGGGAGGTTGCTAAGGAGCCGACCCCCGAACCATCTTCTGAGAAAGCCAATGAAGTCGCTCTTGAGGAGACCGTCGCTCTTGAGGAAGCTGTCGTAGATTTTGAAATGGTGCCTGAAGAGGACAAAGCTTCGGGAAGCGACATGGTTGAACAACCGGCAGAGCCAGAGTAGAAGGCAGTCATGACTCCCGAGATAGCGGAGGATTATGATCCTCTCTTTTTTGTCTAGTTTAAAACTCTCTTTCTGTTTAATGCCTGGACGGCTTTATCCAAGTTGTTTAAGAACTTATTATCTTCTTTATCACCTGGTTGCTGCTTAGCTAACCCTTGCATTTGAATATATATGTCTTTCGTTTAACAATAGATTGAGAATGCCTTACTTGCATTTGTTTTTGTTTGCGTAGTTATGAGATGATCAGTCTCGAGATGATCATTTCGGTTTACAGATAGATTACCATAAACTTATCTGCTCCGATAATGAACATTTGTTTGCATAGTCTAGGACGAGCATTTCGGTTTACGGATAAGTTACCATAAACGTATCCGCTCCGACAATGAACGAATACTTGTATAGCGCGTTTTTGATCCTGAGACGGATGTGGGAATTCTCTATTGTGGCCAGCAATAGTGAAGATGTGGCGAGATGCCCGTTGTAGTCTGATTTGCTCAAATATGTCTGTTTTGTTAAGACTTAGTGATCCTTGAAGGATGTTTAGATAGAAATTGCCTTTAAAAGCAAAGCTTCGATAGATAGTAAAAACTGTTACAAAGATGGGAGTATACGAGTATGCGTATACGTACCCACTCCCCCCCCTTTTGAAAGGAGGGGGGCAACTGAACCCATCCGAAGATGAGCTGCCTACGTACCCTTTGCAGGGATCAAGTCGCCCCGTAGTTCATGTAAAGTAGCTTAGTGATAGTACTTTTTGAGATGCATTGCGTTCCATGATCTCGGTACTGGAACGTCCGTCATGTTAGCAAGTTTGTAAACGCCAGGTTTGACAACTTCGGTGATCTTTTAGGGTCCTTCCCAATTTGCTCCTAGTTTGCCAGCATTTGTTTCCGCGGTGTTCTGAAAAACCTTCCGCAAAACTAAATCGCCTTCGTAGAATCTTCGTTCTCGAACGTTGGAATTGTAGTATTTTGAGGCCGCGTTTTGATAGTTCTGGATCCTGATCAAGGCTTGGTCCCTTCTTTCGTTGATCAAGTCCAGTTCGTCAAGCATTAATAGGTGATTGAGCCCCTCCTGTTCTGGTAATAGCCTCCGGCGAATCCCTGGAAAATGTATCTCCGGGGGATGACACACTCTGTTCCGTAGACGAGGCGAACGGGTTTCTCCTGTCGCTCGTCGTGGGTGGTGCGGTGAGACCAAAGTACTCCCTCCAGTTCTTCAGCCCAACGCCCCTTCTTCTCATCAAGGCGTTTCTTGAGGCCGTCAAGTATTGTTTTGTTGATTGCTTCGGCCTGTCCGTTCCCTTGTGGATATCTTGGAGTAGACTTGCTGAGTCTGTTTTTCCATTTTTCGCAGAAATCTTCAAAACGATTTGAGATGAACTGCGAGCCGTTATCTGTCACGATCTCGTACGGTACTCCATGTCGGCATATGACATTTTTTCCAGATGAAGGCCTCCACTTGCGCATCTTTAATGTTAGCATAGGAGTCGGCTTCGACCCATTTTGAGAAATAGTCGGTCAAAACTAGAAGGAAGCATTTCTGTTTCGACGGATGGAGTGGCCCGACAATGTCCATAGACCATCGCATGAATGGATATGGCGATGAGATTGATGAAAGTACTTCTGTAGGTTGGTGGATCATCGGCGCATGGCGTTGGCATTTTTCGCATTTGGCTGAAAACACCTTGCAATCTTTGATCATTGTTGGCCAATAGTAGCCGTGACGTTTGACTTTTATGGCTAGTGCTCTCCCTCCAGAGTGATTTCCACATGAACCGTTGTGAATTTCCTCCATAACTTTTCTGGCGTCCTTTCCTTCCACGCAGTTTAGCAACGGTCCCGAGAATCTCCACTTGAAGACATTTCCATCAAGTAACACGTAACGTGCTGTCTGGGCTCGAAGCTTGCGAGCTGCCCATTTTTCGGTCGGTAGGACGCCGTCGCATATGTATCCTCTGATTGCGCCGAGCCATTCCTTGTCACAACCATATTCTGGATGATTGTTGGCTTCGTTTGCTTCTCCGTGGGTTCAACGACAGGGTCCTTGCTGCTTGTATAGTTGGTGACTCAACGAGATTGTCTTCTTCCATTGGGGCAATATCCGGCTCTGCGGGTGATTGATCGGCCAATTCTTCCTGCATTTCATCCATCACCTCTTGCCTGGTCGAGACATCTGTCGCTTGTCTAGCCGCTTGTGAACGAGTTATGGCATTCACTGAACCGCCGGAACTGATGCTCGGGTGTTGGATGAATTTTCATCTACCGGGATCACTCTCTTTAGATCTGGATCGGAAGTTGATGCAAGGGCTGCAAGTGCGTCGGCTGGGGTGTTCTCCCCTCGCGGAATGCGTGTTAGGATGAATTGTTTGAACTGTGCAGCTAATTCTTTGACGATCTTCAAGTAAGCTTCCATTCGATCATCCTTTGCTGCATATTCACCGCTGAACTGATTCGCGACTAGTTGGGAATCGCAAAATGCATGGAGTTTCTTGATCTTTAGGCCGTTAGCAAGTTTCATCCCGGCAATCAAGGCTTCGTACTCCGCTTCGTTGTTAGATGCATGAAACCCCAGGCGGAAAGACTGTTCTAGTAGTTCGCCAGTTGGAGAGGTTAGCCGTATCCTCACTCCTGAACCGTTTTTGGAAGATGAGCCATCAACATGGAGTTTCCAGAGCTGTCCTTGCATTTCGTCGTCAATGCCTTCTTCGGGTAGTTCGATAAGAAAATCTGCAAGAACTTGCGATTTAGCGCACGTGCGTCCGCGATACTCAATGTCGTATTCGCTCAGTTCGATAGCCCAATTTGCTAGCCTTCCGGACTGACTTGGACTGTGCAGAACAGACCTTATCGGAAAGGTGCTCAGAACGACGATTGAGTGAGACTGAAAGTATGGCCTTAGTTTTCTTGCCGACATAACTATGGATAGTGCCAATTTCTCCATCTGTGAGTACCTTGTTTCCGCGTCCGTAAGGGTTTTACTTACGTAAAATATCGGCTTCTGTTCGCTGCGCTCGTCTCGAATCAATACGCCACTTACCGCTGTGGCAGAAATTGCGGTGTACAAAAAAGTGGTTCCCCTGCTTCTGGTTTTGTGAGAACTGGGGGAGTGGCTAGATAGTTCTTGAGTTGCTGAAACGCTTCCTCGCAGTTGTCCGTCCACTCGAACTTCTTGTTCCCTCGCAAAGTATCGTAGAATGGCAAGCATTTGTCGGTGGATCGTGAGATGAATCGGTTAAGCGCAGCTACCCTCCGGTAAGACGTTGGACTTCCTTTTCGTCTTTGGTGAAGTCATATTGATGAGTGCGTCGATCTGCTTAGGGTTTGCCTCAATGCCGCGGTGAGTTACAAGATAACCAAGGAACTCTCCCGAAGTGACTGCGAATCTGCACTTGGTCGGATTTAACTTCATGTTGTGAAAGTTCAGCTGCGAGAAACATTCCTTGAGATGAGTGACGTGATCCTGTTCCTTTAGTGATTTCACCAGCATGTCGTCTATGTAAACCTCCATTGTTTTGCCGAGTTGGTCCGCAAACATCTTGTTCACCAGTCGCTGGTATGTTGCTCCCGCATTTTTCAGACCGAATGGCATCACCTTGTAGCAATATAGTCCACGATCCGTTATGAAAGCGGTCTTCTCGCGATCGTCGGGGTTCATCAAGATCTGGTTATAACCTGAGAAGGCATCCATGAAGGATAGGAGTGCGTTTCCTGCCGTCGCTTCGACTAAGCGATCGATATGTGGAAGGGGAAGCTGTCTTTTGGACAGGCTTTGTTCAGGTCGGTGAAGTCCACGCACACGCGCCATTTGCCATTCTTCTTCTTGACCACCACTGGGTTAGCTAGCCAGTCCGGGTACTTCACCTCAGTTATTGATCCGACGCGCAGTAGTCTCTCCACCTCGTCATTTACCGCTTTAGCTCTGTCTGGCCCAAGTTTTCTTCTTTTCTGTTTTACTGGTTTGAAAGTCGGGTCGACGTTCAGTTCGTGGCTTGTTATACTGATATCGATGCCAGGCATATCTTCTGCTTCCCATGCGAAGGTGTTGATATTTTTCTTCAAGAATGCCACGAGCTCTTCTTTGATCTTTCCATCTAAATCTGCTCCAATTTCTACACAGCGTTCGGGATGTTTGTTGTCGATGCAAACTGATATGACGGGTCGCAGGTTGGTTTAGACACTTCTTCTTCGCGATCCACCGCGATCTGTAACTGCTATAACAGTTTGGAAAGCTCTTTCACCGGTTCTCTGTCGGTCTTTATCTTCTTGCGCTTTGAATTTGCCGTTGGGTCAGTCACCGGGTTTCTGAGCTTGTGTGCGGCGAGAAAGCAGACACGAGATTCTTTTTGATTTCCTCGAATAGTTTTCACGCCGTTTGGTGTAGGGAACTTGAGGCAAAGATGGTAGGTCGAAACGGCTGCGCGCATCGAATTTAACCAGGGGGTCCCCACGATGACGTTGTAGATGGCCGGATGGTCAGCTACGGAGAACTCAACGATCTTCGTCACCTCGCCAGCTTGGACAGGCAGTTTGATTGTTCCGGTAGTCATGGTGGTTTCTCCAGAGAATCCTGTTAAGGGTTTGGGAGTAGATATCACTTCAGACAGGTCCACATTCATTCTTCTGAGAGTTTCGAGGAAGATTACGTCCACGGTGCTCCCAGTGTCTACCAATACGCGTGCTACATCGCAGTCGTTGATGATCAATTCGATTACGAGAGGGTCATCATGAGGTCTGTCGATTCCGATCGTTTCTCTTTCCTCGAATGATATCACGTCGTTTGGAAACTTAGATGGTTTAGACCAGTTGATGCTGACGTCTGCCCTTCGCTGGAATGCTTTGATTGACGAGACGGTATCTGAGCAATAGTGGGATCCTCCCATTATCATGCTAATCCTTCTTCTGCTTGATCCAGAGGGTGGCGCTTCGTCATCCCTTCTATCGCGCTTGGTGTGATCTTCTTTTGTCAGGTCGGGTTTGTATGTGTTTACGTCCATCTCGAAATCTTTGAGGCTGACGTTTCCTCCAAGCTCGCCGGCTGCTAATTTTTTAGCAAGCTTCAAGCCTAGAATTCGGCAGTTCGCGGTTGAATGTCCGTAGATGTGGTGGTGTTCGCAGTAGGCCGTCTCGTCATAGGAACTGTCGCTTTTGGTCCATGTGCTCCATGAGCTTCTTCCACGGCCTCGGCCTCTTCCGCGACCGAATCCAGGAGCGTCAATTTGATAGTTATGAGCTCCTCGAAAGCCTCCTTCGTGCTGGATATAGCCGGAGCCTTGATTGTTCTTCCTAGTGTTGGAAGGGGCTGAAACTTGGGGAGAATGGTTCGTTGTCTTGGCCTTCCCGTACTTCTCAGTTAGGATTTTCATCTCTTCTTCTTCGGTGATGAAGTCTGCGGCTCGATGCATAGCATCCTGTATCGTAGTGGGGGTGTTTAGCGCGATTTCTTTGCGAAAATCGGAATTGAACCAGAGTGCTCGCTTCAGGGCTAGTAGGGCTGCTTTGTCGCTCAGGCCTTCCACTTTTGACATAACAGCTTTGAACCTTCCAATGAAACTCCGGAGTGTTTCGTTCTGCCCTTGAGCTAGGGTCCACAGGTCGGCATCAGACGTTCCGGGATCCATGAAGATGGAATAATGTTTCAAGAATGCCGCGGATAGTTGGTTATAGCTGTTGATGGAATTGCGCTCGAGTCTTGAGAACCACTGGAGCGCCGTCCCTTAAGATGCTCCACGAAGAGAAGGCATTGTCCGGCGTCTCTCTCGTTTTCCTTGAAATTCGAGCGTCCCATGGCAATAGCGAAGGCCGTCAGATGCTCCTTCGGATCGGTCTTTCCTTCATAGATCGGGACTTTCATCTTTCCAGGATCTGGAATTCTCGTGCTAGTTATCCGTACTGTGAACGGGGTGTTCTGTGCTTCCTCCAGTACACGATCTATCTCTGGCACCTTGCTAGTTGCTTTGTGCATCATGGATCGGACAGCTCTTATGTCGGCAGCTGCTCGATCCATATCTGCTCGCATCCTAGCATCTCGTCTTTCTGGGCTCTGACTCCTGCTCGGCGCTCTTCGTTCATCCGTGCTTGCTCAGCCCAGAGTATGTTCTCCTCTTCCTCGGTCAGCTCTTGATCTCCCTCGGGGATGGCCTCGCATCTTTCGGTTCGGGTTCGACCAGTTGCTAGGTGTTCAGGATTGTCACGGCTCTCCATGTTTTGCTCCATTCGGTTCTCCTCCTCTAGATTGATGATTGTGCAGGCTCCTCTTCGATTGGCGTGTCGTCTGCCCCTTGGACTCTTGAGGCTAGGTTTGCTGAGCTTTGGTGTAGTAGTGGCAGTCTTCCTCGGGTCCTCGGTGGGTTGAGCGGAGTTGTGAAGTCCAGGGCCGTTGGGTTGAGACGCCTCCCGACTCGTCTTGCTGGATCCAGACCTGATCCGTGCCTCGGGTACGACTCGCTGTTGTGAGGGCCTTCAGCTCGCCCGTCATCGTGTTGTTCAGCTTATCTTGCTCCTCCGCCTTTTTGAGCAGTGTCTCCAGCATGGCTTTCATCTCCGTGAGCGTCGTCGAAGTCTCCCCAGCATCTTTGGATTGGTTCGCTTGATCCTCCACGCGGCGTTTCTGGTGTCAGCAGCGCTATCGTCTCCGTCGTTGGTCATCGTCTTCAGATCGGTTTTGTGGTGGTTCTTCGGTGTAAGAAAATTTCAATCCCCTCCTTCTAGCGCCAAATTGTGGGAGTATAAATCCACGCCAATTGAATTCGTTATGTCTTTTAGCGAGATCTGAAACTTCTGAGTAAAAACCACCAAAAACACAAAACGAAGATCCAAAGATGTGTTTTTATTAAGCTGCTTAGAAAGCTTTTTGTGTAAGAGCAAAAGTACAGAGTTTTGCTAGGTAAATTGCGGATCCCTTTTCTTAGGGTTTACATCAGTATATATACTAAGTTAAGTCGGCTAAGTTAGTATCCAAAGAGATAAGGAAGATTTCCTAATTCTTCGGGATTTCCTTTTAGCAAAGCCTGTCATCGTCATGGGCTTCGATTCATGGGCTATCTTTGTCATCTCTTTTGTGGGCTTGAACTTGTGGGCTCGTTGTCTCGGCCCATTCTCTAACCATGGTTCGCGGCTCGGGTGACACCATGGCTCACTCGGGTGACGCCATGGTTCACGGCTCGGGTGACACCATGGTTCACGGCTCGGGTGACACCATGGCTCACGCTCGTGACGCCATGGTTCACGGCTCGGGTGACACCATGGTTCACGGCTCGGGTGACACCATGGTTCACGGTTGGGTGACGCCACGTTTCATGGCTCGGGTGACACCACGGTTCACGGTTCGGGTGACGCCATGGCTCACGGCTCGGGTGACACCACGGTTCACGGCTCGGGTGACACCATGGTTCACGGTTCGGGTGACCCATGGCTCACGGTTCGGGTGACACCACGGTTCACGGTTCGGGTGAGTACTATGGGTCGTGACCCCGATCCGTCTGTCGTGCCATGGATCGGGGTATACGTCCCAGCTTCTTCACCGTGGGTCGTGACCCCGATCCGTCGTCGTGCCATGGATCGGGATACACGACCCAGTTCCTTCACCGTGGGTCGTGACCCCCGATCCGTCTGTCGCGTCATGGATCGTGGTACACGACCCAACCTACCTCGTCACGGTTCGGGATACCCAGTTCAACTCCTTTGTTCACGGTTCGGGTACCTGATCTAACTTCATGGTCAGGGATCCCGATCCAACTTCTCACGGTTAGGGATCCCGATCCCACTCACAGCTCGGGGTACCCGATCTAACTTCATGGTTAGAGATCCCGATCCAACTTCTCGCGGTTAGGATCCGATCCCACTCACAGCTCGGGTACCCAATCCAACTTCATGGTTAGGGATCCCGATCCAACTTCTCGAGTTAGGGATCCCGATCCCACTCACAGCTCGGGTACCCGATCCAACTTCATGGTTAGGGATCCCGATCCAACTTCTCGCGGTTAGGGATCCCGATCCCACTCACAGCTCGGGGTACCCGATCCAACTTCATGGTTAGGGATCCCGATCCAACTTCTCGCGGTTAGGGATCCCGATCCCACTCACAGCTCGGGTACCCGATCCAATTTGGTTAGGGATCCCGATCCAACTTCTCGCGGTTAGGGATCCCGATCCCACTCACAGCTCGGGGTACCCGATCCAACTT
>OVBL01000719.1:0-28230 GCA_900406555.1 Pseudoturritis turrita
GCTCTGTCTTTTTCTCATCACCTTCGTTTCGTTAATCTTTTTCGGCAAGAAGATCAAACGCTCTAAATGGAATCTTCCTCCAAGCCCTCCCACGATTCCGGTCATCGGAAACTTACACCAACTTGGAGAATTACCTCACAGGTCACTTCAACGTCTAGCCGAAAGAACCGGACATGTTATGCTTCTTCACTTTGGTTTTGTCCCTGTAGTTGTAATCTCATCGAGAGAAGCAGCTGAAGAAGTGCTTAGAACTCATGACCTAGACTGTTGCAGCAGGCCTAAGCTTGTTGGGACGAGGCTAACCTCTCGGGGTTTTAAAGATATTGGTTTTACGCCATACGGTGAAGAGTGGAAGGAGCGGCGTAAGTTCGTGGTTCGTGAGTTTTTCTGTTTGAAAAAGGTTCAGTCTTTCGGATATATCAGAGAGGAAGAATGTAACTTTATGGTCAAGAAACTGTATGAATCCGCGGCGGATCAATCTCCAGTCGATTTGAGCAAAACCCTTTTCTGGCTGCCCGCGAGTATCGTGTTTAGAGTTGCTTTTGGACAGAGTTTCCACGAGAGCAAGTTTATCGATAAAGACAAGGTCGATGAGCTTGTGTTTGAAGCCGAGACAGCTCAAGCTAGTTTCACTTGCTCTGATTTCTTCCCCGTTGCCGGACTTGGATGGCTCGTTGATTGGCTTTTGGGACAACACAAGAGGCTCAAAGATGTTTTCTTCAAGCTCGATGCTCTGCTTCAATGCGTGATCGATGATCATCTGAAACCTGGAAGATCGAAAGATCACAGAGATATCGTCGATTTAATGTTGGATGTGATGCAAAACAAGGCAAAGATGATTCCTTGAAGCTTTCAATAGATCATATCAAGGGATTTCTCACGGTAAAAGAAAAGAGCAAAGACTTCTTTTAACACATTCGCATTGAAATGAATCTGGATTGATTTAACTTAGTTTCTTGGTGTTTTGCTAGAATATATTTCTTGCAGGGATAGACACAGGAGCGATTACCTTGATATGGGCAATGACGGAGCTCGCAAGAAACCCGGAACTGATGAAGAAAGTTCAAGGCGAGATCCGAGACCGCCTTGGCAATAATAAGGAGAGAATCACTGAAGAAGATATCGATAAAGTTCCTTACTTGAACCTCGTGATCAAGGAAACATTCAGATTACACCTTGCAGTTCCTCTTCTGCTCCCAAGAGAAACAATGGCTCACATCAAGGTTCAAGGCTATGATATTCCTCCCAAGAGACGGATCTTGGTCAACGCTTGGGCGATAGCAAGAGATCCTAAACTCTGGACAAATCCAGAAGAGTTTAACCCCGAGAGGTTTATCGATAGCCCTGTGGATTACAGAGGACAGCATTTCGAGCTCTTACCATTTGGGTCTGGTCGAAGGATATGTCCCGGGATGGCGATGGGGATGGCTGCTGTTGAATTGGGACTCTTGAACTTACTTTACTTCTTCGATTGGAAGTTGCCTGATGGGATGACACACCGTGACATCGATATAGAAGAAGCTGGTACTCTTACAATCGTCAAAAAAGTACCTCTCAAGCTTGTCCCAGTTCGAGTTCACTGATTACATCAAACTCCAGTTTCAGACTTTGAAACAAGTTGTGAATAAACTTTCTCTGCACATAACAGTCAAAATGTATGCAAGGTACAACTGTCTGTAAGATGATGTTAGAAAGAAGATGATATAGAAACATTTCCATGAATCGTCAAGAAAGTAGTTTTTCTTCTAAGCCATGAATGTTTGCAACATTTCCACTGTCTCAGTCTCAGACTCCAAAACAATCTCCTGTCAAAAGAAAAAACAGAAACTGAAAAAGAGAGAGACTGGTGATATATAGAAAGCGGAAAAGGAGCAAACTTTAATTTCCTCATTTTAACCAATCAAATTTTCGACAGACCCAAATGTGAGTAACCAATCAAATTTTCGACTGTCCAAATGAGAGTGAAAGAGTTTTTAGTGGAAATTGAATCCGTGAGGAAAGTGAGGTTACGCAATATTTTTTCTGAGCCTTTTACCACTATAACACCATCACTTGGTTCAAATTAATATTTTTTACGTATCATTGACTCCATCGAACAGTTGAATTGAACGATTGTTTATCGTAGATTGTCATCGTTGTTGGGTTGTTGGTGAGCACGGTATGAGGCTCAAGTACTGGAACAAACATAACTCGGTTATAAATTTAATTTTGTTAAAGTTTAAGATTTCAAATTATATCAAATCATAAATAGTAATATATAACACTCAATAATTTTGAAATATTGTCTAATGCATCTAATATGCATATTAAATTTTGAAATTAATAAGAAAATCACGAACTATAATATTAAAATTTATTAATTTCTGGTGCTCCACCTTTGTCGTCCTCCCCAAAGCTGTGATTCAAATCATTGATTCTCTCTGCAGTGCTTACCTATGGAGTGGATCAACAGAAAGTAAGCACTCAACTAGAGTGGCTTGGGATACTTTAACACACACTCAAAGCATGAAGGAGGGTTAGGAATTAGAGACCTTATTACCTGGAATAAGGCTTGCACTCTGAAGCTAGTATGGTTGTTTTTCAAGTCTTCTATGACCGAAGGATGTGTGAATTGTGAACTTTACTATCTTCAATTGGGCTCCTCTTGGGCTTCTACTTGGGCTCTACTCTTTGGTTCATTAAGGTTATATTCTACTAATCTGGTTTAGAGTTATGGGTTTAGCCCCAAAAAACTATAGCTTTGACAAAGCTTGTAACAACTCTTTTTCTCATGCTTTATATATTGAAAACCCTTTATAAAAAAAAATATTATTAATTTATCATGTCCAAACATGACGTTGACCGACCTTATAATCAACAAGTTATTTTATTTTTTTTATATAATATTCAATGGTTCGGTTCGAATAATTCGTGTCTATCTTTAATTTTTAAATCGTAACATATACGAAAAATTATAGTTTTTGTACTTTTTCTATTTACAGATGATGAGATATTCAATTATTAAAAAAATGAGGATAAAAATGATTAAACGGGGTAAACAGTTGAAGAAGAAAAGGAATGCAAAAGGGAAAGTCATGTAAGGAGAGATATATATATATATATATATTAAAAAAATGAGGATAAAAATGATTAAACGGGGTAAACAGTTGAAGAAGAAAAGGAATGCAAAAGGGAAAGTCATGTAAAGAGAGATATATATATATATTATATAGAGTTAATTTGCCGACTAAAAAAACAAAATAATTTAAAAACTAACAAAATGCCCTAAAATTAAAGGATGGGATTATGCCACATAGGTGGCATTTTGTTAGTTAGCAAAATATAATTTTTTTTGTTAGTCATTCTTATATCCCAAAATCTCATAAGAGATATTTTTGTCCTAACACATCACAATATATCATTTTGTTACAATATGTGTTATTTGACTAATTAATGCATTATTCACCCAATTTCTCAAAACTCAATAGACAGGTTTCCAAAGTCAAATTTTCGTTGATTGGATCCACATCTTCCAATAAAGGAGACTAAACTCATATTCTTTTCTATGGAAAAGGAAAAAAAAAAAAAAAACTATTGACCGTTACTAGTATGATCCTCTTGCTTTTCGGATCGCACCATAAAATCAATCAGATTTTCAGTTTGGCTGTGAATGAACAGTCTAATGGAATCCAAACGTAAGTCGATGACTTGGATCCAATTACTAAGATAAAATTAATTAAAAGTTATGAAGGCTAACCTTTCATAATAGGTTGTCACACATGCTACTCCTAAATATGTGTTTCACACATGGCTAACCTTTCATAACAGGTTGTCAACGGGTGATCGTATGGTTGGGTGGAACATAGATGTGGATGGTTCATGTGTTATTTGTCAGAGCACCATGGAAACTCGAAATCACCTCTATTTTACGTGTAGGTACGTACTCAGAAAACGTATGGCAAAAACTGATCCGCAACCTGTTGGGGTCCAACTACTTCGCTGATTGGGACAAAATTGTCGAGGTGTTGCTGGATACATCGCAAGATAAAACTCGTTTGTTTCTCTTGCGCTATACATTCCAAATCACTCTTCATTCGATTTGGCGGGAACGCAACAATAGAAGACATGGGGAGACACCAACAATGGCTCTACAGTTAGCTCAAACCATTGACAAACAAATCAGAAACCGCTTGTCTTCGATCAAAGAGGTGGGAGATACAAGATGCGATGACGGCATGGAAGTGTGGTTTGCCTCACGGTGAATCGATCATAGTTTGAATTTATTGCTCGCAACATAAACTCTCATAAAAAGATGCACTCGTTGTAAAAATTTTTTTTTTTTGTTTGAATAAATTTTACATTCAATTCAAAACAAAAAAAAAAGTTATGAAGGCTTTGACGTCATATTTAGATCATTAATTAACAGAAGCGATCAATCCTACGGTTAATGAGTTTTGAAGTTTTGAACCCTTAAAGTTAAAAGCTCTGTCTCATGATTCCAAGCTGATTTTCCTCCCAAATCACAAAAAATCTTATTAGCCTAAAACCATAAATGATTTCAACTTTACTTCTAAATCATTTCTCTCTATATAACTCTTCGAAATGATTCACCAACACCAAACAAAAATAACAAAAAACAAACCAACAAAACTTTTCTAAATACATATAACATGAAGACAACAAAAGAGCTAAAACGCATGTTTTGCTTCATCATCTTCTTCTCATTCTTCTCCTTCATCACAAAGAACATGTCCTATCCTCTCTCTACAAATTCTCGGTGGATCATCGACGAAAAAGGGCAAAGAGTGAAGCTGGCGTGTGTGAATTGGCCATCGCATTTGCAGCCTGTGGTAGCGGAAGGGCTAAGCAAGCAGCGGGTCGATGACGTGGCGAAGAAGATAGTGGCAATGGGTTTCAATTGTGTTAGGTTAACTTGGCCACTTGATTTGGCTACAAATGAAACATTAGCTAATAATGTTACTGTGAGACAATCTTTTCAAAGTCTTGGTCTTCATGATGACATTTCTGGTTTCCAAACCAAGAACCCATCCATGATTGATCTTCCCTTATTGAAGCTTTCAAGGTATGATAGTTTCTAATTTCTTGGGATGTTTTATTCGGATAAAAGAAAAGAATTAACAAATCTAATAAATTATGCTTACTATAATTGTTTTAATTTTAAATTATTAAAACTAAAACTCGTATCTATGTAAATTTATATATTAACAAATATTAGTTTGATAAATAATTTTTTTAATAGCAATCACTAGAATTTTTTGTAATTTTTTACTGTTGTTCTCATGAAATTACACTGTTATTCTAGCTAATTGATTAGACCAAAAAAAAATTTGTGGTTTTGATTATTGGTTGCATACATAAATCTCATAGTGTTCTATCAGTAAAGGTAAAATCTAATGGTTCAAATATCCGTCCAAAAATCAAATTTAGATCATAAAATACACTTAAAATATTACATAAAGATGGATGTGTGAAAAAAATTTTATAGATCATGTGGGTCCAATACTTACTATAGTGTTTAAAACCTTGGATTATATTTTATACCGAATCTATCCCGTGTATTTTTTTTTTACCCTAAAAATCACACTCATTTCATTTAAATTTATTTTTTTCTTTTTTGCAGAAGGTGGTAGTTAAGTTGGGAAACAAAAATGTGATGGTGATATTAGACAACCACATGACCAAGCCAGGATGGTGCTGTGGCTACGACGACGGCAACGGGTTCTTTGGCGACACTCTCTTTGACCCTGCCACATGGATCGCCGGTTTGACCAAAATAGCCACAACTTTTAAAGGTGCTTCGTCCAATGTCGTTGGCATGAGCCTCAGAAACGAACTTAGAGGACCTAAACAAAACGTCGACGATTGGTTCAAGTACGTATATTTGTATAATCTATTCGCACTTGATTTTTTATTTTGGTTAATTTAATTTTGTTACATTAAAACTTTATTTTTATCGAAACAAGTACAACTATAAGAAGAAAACAATGGACATTAGTTAAAGCACTTATAAGTGGTAAAGTGGCTTTGGGGTTACGGTTAAACAGAAAAAAAAGTTATTAATCAAATGTTAACTTTCATATAATCCCCCTCAATCCAATTCTTTTTCCTTGTTTTTTTTGGTTTTTCCTAAAGCCAATAATAAGTTGCATTCAATTTTTTAAGCTACAACCATAGTAATTAAGCAAAACAATATATATACACAATCAAAATACTTATACATAGACAATTTTATAGCAACTGTCTACAATAGCCCCGATGATTAATTACTTACTTCGACTAACCAAAACAAAAATGAAATTACGTGTGCCATAATTTTAGAAAAACATTTGTCTCATGTACATATATATATATATATATATATATATATATATATATATGCATGTAGGTACATGCAACAAGGGGCCGAAGCAGTTCACGAAGCAAACCCTAACGTACTTGTAATCCTTTCTGGCCTCAGTTACGACGCCGACCTCTCATTTGTCCGATCACGACCTGTAAACCTAACTTTCACTGGAAAACTCGTATTCGAGATCCATCGATACTCTTTCACAAACACAAATACATGGAGTTCCAAAAACTCTAACGACGCATGCGGCGAGATTCTAAAAAGCATCGACGACGGAGGCGGTTTCATCCTCCGGGACTCTCCGGTGTTTCTTAGTGAGTTTGGAATCGATTTGAGAGGTGAAAACGTTAACGATAATCGGTATATCGGATGTATATTAGGTTGGGCGGCGGAAAATGACGTAGATTGGTCGATTTGGACACTTCAAGGAAGTTATTATCTCAGAGAAGGTGTGGTCGGAATGAGCGAGTATTACGGTGTGTTGGATTCGGATTGGGTCGTGTTCGAAGCCGAAGTTTTTTGCAAAGATTGACTCTGATTCAGTCCCCGCTTCAAGGTATATTCTATATGCTTTTTTATACACAAATTTATTTTATCAGTTGATTTCAGACTAATTTTAGAGTTTGCAATCGTCATCAAGTATAAAATCAATATTGGTCGCGTTTACCAACAATAAGTTTTTTTTGGTCTCCTACAATATCATACAAGTACACTATCAGATTTAAAAACATGATTATAGTACGAGATGAATATTAATACAAACCACTAAATTAAAAACTTTGATCTATCAACCATTAGACTTACAACAATTTAAATTTACATAATTATATGGAGATTTCATATCTAAAAATGACATTTCACAATTGTAATTATCAAAAAGATATATTTAATCAACAATTATTCATATTTAAGTTTGCGCCTATTTTTTGCTAAAGTTTAGTCTTTATAAATAAATATGTGTAGAAACAAAGCTATATTTCATAAAGTACAAGATTTTTTAGATTTAGTAACTTTATTTACTTAGGTGTTAGCTGCAATGTATTTTTAAAATAAATAGAATTTGTTTATGCTTGTTCATTAGACATAATTAATTAACATCTCACTACTCTTAACTTGGTTAATTTACTTGGCTTACCAGGACCGGGCCCTCAACCCAAAGTCTACAATCTTGTTTTTCACCCGTTAACCGGACTTTGCATGCTACAAAATTACTTAGATCCAACCAAGGTCATTCTCGGTCTATGTAATGAATCTCAACCATGGAGCTACACGCCTGACAACACCCTGACACTCAAAGACAAGTCTCTATGCTTAGAGAACACCGGACAAAATGCCCCGGTTATTAAGCTCGGTGAGTCGAGTTGTTCGAGCCCTAATTTGTCGAAATGGGAGACCATCTCAGCCTCTAATATGCTCTTAGCTGCGAAGTCAACAAATAACTCGCTTTGTCTTGACGTGGATGAAGCCAATAACATCATGGCTGGTAACTGTAAGTGTGTGAATGGCGAAGACAGCTCGTGTGATCCGATAAGCCAGTGGTTTAAGATTGTTAAAATTAGTAAATAATGAGGTTTAAATATAGATTATTCATCTCATATTTAAATAACGATTAAGTAACTCATAAAGTTGTAAGCCTTATTTATTTTACGTTAAATCTAGTGTGATGCTATTATGCTATGCGATGTGTCAATACAATAAAAATATGAGAAATTAGTTATAATAACTTTGAAAAATTAGATTGTTACTATAATAATTTTGATGAGCAACACCTAATTCAAAAACCTTAATATTTTGCCAAAACACTTGTAATCCCTATTTTAAACTACATATTTACGATTTATATCATTTTGATTTAATTTTTACAAAAAAAAATATATGTATAAAAATAAAAAAAAACCCTAATTCATTTTGTTTCTTCCCTCTTTTTTTCTTAGCCGCCGATCTCTCTCTGTTGCTCAATTCTTCTTCGAACCCCTTTCTCTCTCAATCGTGTTGATACATGTCGGACGAAGAGCACCATTTTGAGTACAGTGACGTTAGAGCTTTCAAAATCCATACGTCGTCGGTGTAGATGCGACACCTAACTCGTCGTCAATCTCATCTGCTTCGAACGGAGATGTGACAAGAGAAGAAAAAAGAGAGACGACGAGGAAGATGAATCGAGAAGAGGTGTGGCTGGAGAGGACAAGAGAGACGACGAGGAAGATGAATCGAAAAGAGAGAACTATATATTTGATGAAAGACAAGGCGGAGAAGAAGATCGTCGCTGCTGTTACGGCCGCGAAGGAGAGGTTGAGAAAATCAGAGAAGAAGAAGAAGGCAGAGAAGGAGGCCGTGAAACCGATGGAGAAGAAGCTCCATCGGAAGAGAAGCTGGAGAAAGAGAGTGCCTCCAATGGAGCCCATGGAGGTGGATAAGCCGAAGAACGAAAGCTTGAAGCCAACAAAGCCCATGGAGGTGGAGAAGCCTAAGGTAGAAGAGAAACAAGAATCTGGTCCTATGAGTAAGTCCTTCGTTTTTTTTGTACGACTTTTCATTTTCCCTTGTTTGAATATGAAAATTAGCATCTGGTGAAAATGTTGGTTTAGGGTTATGTCTCCTTAGTGGTAATCGGATCTTCATTGTGGAATGAGTTTCTTTCCTCAGCGGTCTTGAATTGTTTTTGGTTCAATCTGAGGCTCCCTTAATAGCAATCTCCGTCACGACCATTATTCTAACGACTGTGCTTTACTATTATCATTGTTTATGAATTTTGATGAACACTTGTAATGTGGTTTAGAATCTTGTTGAATCTGAAACTGCTTTGTTTGTTCCATATCCTCTGAAAAAGTGTTAAGAATCAGTTTTAAGAGATTATTCTTGGTGCTTTGTTTTAGCTAAATATATTTACCTTGGTCTTGCCTTAGTGTTTTATTGAGAGAGTGATTTCTTGTCTCTAAGAAAAAGTTGATGCAGGAGATCAAACTATAATTTTTTAGCTAATGGTTCGTCCAATATCTTTGTAACTATAATTATAGTTTGGTCAAAGTTTAAATAATGATATTTATTTATGTTGATAAGAAGTTTAAGCCTTTGAGTGTTGATTTCTCTAGAGTTATATCTGTTTAGTTTTGAATTGATTATATCTAAATACACCAGAAATAGTTTTGAATTGTTCTTCATGCATGGTATGAGTTAAATAATCTCTAGTAACTTCTTTATGTTTATTTAATTCATGATGCTCTTTTCTTCTCAATTCTTCTGATTGAAGATATCTAATTTCATCAAAAAATCTGTGAAACTCATAGTTTGAATATTATAGTAAAGTTTGAAGATGCTACTCAAGACACACTCACCATGTTCCTTCTTTCATGATTTTTTGTTTCCTTTGCTTGTATGTAACAGAAAATGTGTCACAAAGTGTTTTTATTCTTAATAATTTAGTTTTATTTATTTATAGTTTTATTTTCATAATTTAATTTTGTGTGGTTAATTTTCATGTTTTCATTTCATTGGTGATTAGTTTTAACTTTAGACCATTAGTAATATTTGTTTGAAAGGTAGATTAATATATATTGGTAGCTTACGAATATTGGTTTGTTGTGTTATGTATTTTTAAATGTGTATACTTATTTGTCCCTTTGTTTTGTTTGTGTTGGAAAACAATTCTCGTTTTTGTTCATGCATAGAATGGGGCTTCGTTTATCTGGTTTTCGTAAATGTGTATGCAATAGAGTTTACTATTTTGTAAAAATATTATTAATTTTATTTATTGGACATTTTAATTATTATATCACTTGTTTTCTACAATAAGGAAAACAACTCATAATTATTAATCATGTTGTTTTTCTTTTTATGAGAAGGATGAATGTGGTAAGAATATCTTATAATGAATGAAAAACAAATCTTATAACTGTATTTATAGATTGTTATTGAGTTAGTGTAGTAAATATTTGTTTGATATTATTATCATTATAAATTGTCGTTTTATGAGAAGGATGAATGTGGTAAGAATATCTTATAAAAATGAAAAAAAAATCTTATAATTGTATTTATAGATTGTTATTGAGTTAGTGTAGTAAATATTTGTTTGATATTATTATCATTGTAAATTGTCTTTATTATTTGTGTTTTAGACATTCGTTTATGTGGTTCTTGGGTTGACCATTTTATGATTGACGTTGGATTTCTTATGAGTATTAAGACTATATTCAAGACATATATTTATTTTGTTTGGTGCAAGCTAATATAGTCGTTTATGTGTTGTGACAATTTTTTCTGATTTTTTCATCATATATAAGAGCTACAGATTAATTGTATTTTTCCAATAAATTAATTTCGTTAGTTTTAAAATGGTTTTTATTATAGGTGACTGTTACAATAGTCAACAACTGAATATTAGATAATTATTGTTTGATGTTTCGTAATGATTATTTTTAGATGACTTTAAATCAATTAGTGACCATGTTATTTACGTTCTGAGCCAAAAAAGTATTCTTCATGCATTTCTTTCTTCCTTAATGTGTTACACCAAAAATCCATTGTTTGAAGACATAATATAAATCAAAAGAAACCACTACGATTAAGTTGATTATAATATAAATCAAAATGTGTCTTTTTTAGGCTTGAATTGTTTGGGAGATCGTTTGATTGCTGAGGCCTCATTTTTTTGTAAAGCCTTGTAGCTGATGTTGAGTCCAATTGAAGGTTGTCTGCGAGAGATTACCTTAGACTGGTATTACAATTTATATATTATTATATTAAATATTATTTTTGATTCTACCTGCAATAATCTTTAGGTTTATGCTTGTAACCAGAATAGTGACGCGTTCCAGTTTTTGCATACAGAATTTACTTCGAAAATCTGCAGCTATATCATCCCACAAAACTAGCCGCACAATCGAGTTCCTATTTAAACATGGTACCCATGTGAGTTTGTTGGAAACTTTAGAACTATATGGTGAATTTATAGAGGAAATGTTTCTATAGGACATACGCTTGCATAAGTAGGCGCACTACTATTGGGTGTGTTGAATTTGGATTATTTAGGTGGGAGCTTTGGACGAAACGGATTAGGCCCATGACATTTGTGTTAGAAAATAAACATATTAGTTATTTTTCTGCAATATTGATGTATTAATTTTTTCCTTCTGTTATAAATATCTCTCATACCTGGAAGTTCTTGGTTAGTATTAGCTAATTTCCGTAAGAAATTATAACTTCGTATCATGAATTTTTGTTGTGAGTCTGCCACCTCAACAATTGTAGTAGTGCTCGTAAAACTTATGGAAAATGGATGAGTAGTTTGCCTTGTCTTTGTTTTCGGATGTCTTGAACGTTGCTACTTGGGCAACAACATCTGTCAAGGATCAAGCATATTGACAAATTAATACATAAGGGTGTGATTCTGAAAGCTCAAGTTAGGTAAGTTTTAGAGAAATAGATTCACCTGGTAATTCCTCCCCTTTATCCGTCATCATAAATCACTGGAGAGAACTAAAAATTCTGAAGAACTCTGTACCAATTGAACACTGCTTTTCTTTAACTTCGTCCAATGACGTATTGTCGCTGAATAGAAGCTTACAGCTGTGGTTGGTTCGACGGTAACGACTATTGGCTGACACTACATCGAAATCAGCAATAGAAAATAACTTGCCCTCGATTAACACGTCTTTGAACTTATGCATGCGATGAGAAAGAACAGAGGCTTGTATAGTAGAATCCTTGAAGAAAGATGCAATCCGGTCATATAATATTTGGGGAAAGGATTTGAGAAAAATAAAAGTTGGAACTTTGGTATATCTTTTCATCAAGAAGAAGACAATCAAGGCTTAGGACCACATTATTCCTTTTAAAGTCTCGTGCTTCCCAAATATGTAAGACACAAACAACTATGCGTTTGTTGACAAGAGAGTCTGTCTCGTTAGAAACTGAATCTAAGGTACAGTAGAGAAGAAGAGGCTTTGGTTTTGTCCTTTTTTTGTGAGAGAGAAAATTGATGGATATTGAGAGAAGGAAGCAGACGTAAAAATTGTTGGACGTTTATAGAATAGCTTTGATTTGCAATATGAAGTAACATTGTTGTTTTGTTTTTAATTAGACATTTATTTGAATTTATATTGATTATAAATTAACGTTATTTTAATAGACAACAGATAATTAGAGATTTATTTTGGGTGTAGGAATAAAGTCGGGATTCATTTCAAAGAGGAGGAGGGAGAATGTATTTATTTTGGGCTCTCTGCATAATTGAGAATTGAATTGAATATGAAGTAACGTGTTTGGTTTTATTTTGGTAATTAGTCATTTACTTGAATTTGAATAGATTACAACAGTGTGACAAAAAAAAAGAATAGATTACAACAGAGAATTAGGTATTTTTAAACTAGATTTGCGGTAGATGTTTATGGAATTATGATGGATCATTAAATACATGAAAAAATAGGAAATAATTTAAAAAATGGAGTAGTAGCTAACCAGAAAATAAGTCCGGAAACGGAAGTCGCCATGTCCGATGAGCTTCTCCGGCCTAACACAATCGCCCTTTAATTTCAGAGTAACCGGTCCAGAATGGTTTACGATTCTTCCTTTTTTCTTCTAGAACCTAAATCACCTTCCGCGACGAGGGATTTATCCACCGTAACCTGCATGCCGTTGATTCTCTGGTCGTCGATTACGAAGAAAATATTGAAGGAGGTGGGCTTCAATAGCTTTATTTTTTTATTGGGCCAGCTAAGTCTTTTTAAAGAGTATGTGGCTTATTTGGGCTCATGATGGTGGTGACCTTCTCGTAAGATAGATGCGTTTCCGTGCAGAATATTAGAAGGGTCGACATATATGTGGACATGTGTCACTCATTCAGCCTGCCAGATGTTGCTGTGTTAGAAAAGTTCAGAGGAAAACGTTAATCATATATTATTTATATATATATATATATATTATATTATTAGAGAGGTAACTATGCACCAGAATGAAAGTTGAGTTTTTATTACATCGTATTTTACCGCTGTCTTTAAATAGTTTATTTTTTAATAGATATATTCGATAATTATTTTACATCTTTAAATGGTTTATTTTTAATAGATATATTCGATAATTATTTTACCATTTATTATGGATATTTAACAATCAAATATATTATGTTGAAATTAAAATTTTTTGGTGGTATTAACAATGTTTTACGTTGGGTTTTTTAAAAAATTTAGGCCAAACGAATATTTTTTCTTTAATAGATAATCATGTTTTAGATTTTTTTTCCTAATTTCGTTAGTTCGTATTCTAATTTTTGTTGAACTAATTAGTTGACTTGATTTTCTTTAAAGTCGGATAAATATAGGCTCGAAGATCGTAATACTAAATGATTATGTTGTGTTATATATGTTTCACATTATGATTTATTTTGGTCAATTGAAATTTGCATGTACAAAAGGAAAATTCAACTATATAATTAGAAACTGTAATATTTACAAAATTGTTAGATATTGCCAGCCGCCGGAAAGTAATGATCAACTAATTAATGTCTTTGATAAATATTGGGTTTAAATAATAACATAAGTTTTCTGATAAAGATGAGCGCTAATTCGGTTGAACTTATTGTAATTTACTAAACCCTAATACATCTTTATTATTTGACTTCTTATATATACCCAACCTGTTAACATTTTTTTTTAAACCCAAAATATCGATGGTTCTAAATCTATACCTAGAAAAAACTCTGTCAAAGAATTTCTCAGCATGTGGATCTCGATTTTCTGTGAAAATTATGCATGCTAGGAAAGTATGGTTGTTTGTCACGGTTTGTCTTTTCCTTCGTTAAAATATTTCTTTGATTTAATTTTTTGCAGAAAAAGACCGGCTACAAAGCATCATTGGTAACCTATCGTCGAATTTGTCAAAGGTGAGTCCGTCTAAAACATTATTGGATTCCTTTAAATTGATCTATATATGTTTTTGTTATTGGTGAAATATGATATTTCTTTTATTTAAAATTCATGTTTGAAATCCCCTGTTCCAGTCAAATCTGTGGCAAACGGAATCGCAACATAGTCAACGTCTGGTTGCTAGGATGTTGTGGAGGAACGTTGGACCTTATGCTATGTATTTCTTGGGTTTGTGTTCTTTAAACTATATTGATATGAAAGATATATGTGTTTGTTCTTTTGGTGAACTTTATTGTCTCCAAATCATATCTTATACTATATTTGAAAGGTGATTTTTCCTACGTGGCGGTCTTACAGCGAGTTTCAGACTTGAAATTATCCTGATGTCATTAATAAAATCGCTGTATTTACGCCCCTTGCCATCGATTTTTTCAGACTAAAATACCCATAATCCGTCTTATTTATGCTTATTGGATTTGTGCCTAATTTTTAGTTAGTATTGTATTTATTTCATTTGGCCCATTTGTTTTTTTATATACCCAAATTTTTTTTGGTAATCTTTCATTATTATCTTATCATATATAGAAAATATTCTTATTTTAAAATGCTCTGAGATATTATCGAATATAAGTGAAGTCCTAGCTTTTTTTTTTATATATAGGTGCTTCCTCTGTCAATTGAAAATCATAGTTTTGTGCTTTTATTTTATAGGTTTGATGATTATGTTGGTTTTTCGATCTCTAATATATTATGTTCTAATGTTTGTGACGATTTCTGTTGTTTATACTTCTTATTTGCAGGTTCGTCGATTTTTTGTCAGCTTTTTATTTTTATTCCATGACCTAATTCTTTATTCACTTTTTTTTCCAGATTTGAACCTCCTCAAATGAGGTATGATCGTCTTTGATGTTTGCTTTTGTTTTTAGAGAAAAACGTTTGCTTTTGTTGTTTATAGGTTTTTTGTTTTGAACTCTTTGTATATATTTGTTTTGTTTGCTGCTTTATCGTTTCGATATTGAGTCATGAATTTTACATTATGGTTGTTAATTTGTTTTCTATATTTGGTAAACGAATTTATTTTGTTATATATTTTGTTTGGAATGTTTCATCGTTGTTAACTATGTATTGTTTAATTTTTTAGTCAATTTGATTATGGATTGATGTTTTAAATAGATTTTTATTTATATATGCTAGATTTGTGTATCGGTCATCTTTGCTTGCTCAGTTACACCTCCAATGGCTGACAAAAGCTTTTGGTTTGTTTTTGGAAACCGTGGGACGTCCAAGACAATATTGAATCGAAAGCCTAAACACTCGAGCTTCTTTACCATTACATGACAACTATAAAGTTCAAATCGTTCTCTTTGCTCGAGACAGACGCAACTCTGTTCACATAAAAATCAAAGAACTGACAAACCGAATCAAACCGAGCAAAACTAACACAAATATATAAACTTGAGATCAATTGTATTTGGATATAGGCTTTGGTGCTAGAATTCTAGGGTTTATGATCTATGTATTATTTTCAGTATTTTACGTGTATTTGTGAGGATTACGGCTAACATATTAGGGTTAGTACTGCTTAATTTGTTAAAAATATAAATTGTTTTCATGATAGTAGTAATCATAAATATTCTTGATTCCATGATATACTATTTTGTAATAGGAGACTACTAAGCCGGGTTTGGTTTATACCAAATGAAAAACTCGGACGTGGATTTTAGAGGGCCTACAATCATATGTGGGATCATTGGAACATTAGGAGGAAGCTATATATATGCTTGAACGCATAATCGCTACACTTTCTAACACATCCTAAGTAATAAAGACTCATTAAACGCATTTGAATTACAATGATAGATTTCTAAATTCCTTCACGTATTTTAATCTCTTATAAATATTATAACAATATTTCTCAGACTATAACTCGAGCAAAGTAATTCAATTAGTCAGAGAAGGAAAAAAAGACGATGTAGAAGAAGATGAAAACGATGAAGAAGAAAAAGAAGATAAGGAAGAAAAAAACCAGAAGATGAAGGAGAATATGAAGACAAGGACAAAGAAAAATCAGGAGAAGAAATCAAATAAGATAAAGAAGACAAAGACGATGAAGAAGAAGAAGGAAAATCAGAGAAAAAAAAACTTGGAAGAAGAATAAAACGAGTAAAAACCGGAATAAGAAGACGAAGAAAAATCAGAAGAAAAAGAGGAAGAAACCCGAAGAAGAAGACAAAATCAGAGAAAGCGAAGACGATGAAGAAGAAAAAGAAGAATAATAAATAGGAAGAAGAAGGAAAAGAAGACAAAGACAAAACTGAAAGAAGAAGAAGTCTGAGAAAAATGAAGAAACCCAAAAGGAAAAAAATATAGCACGAAGAAGAAGACGAATAAAGAAAAGAAGATGAAGAATAAAAAAGAAGAGAAGATGAAGACGAAGACAAAATCGAAAGAAGAAAACGAAGAAGAAGTCGGAGAAGAACGAATAGACCGCAAAGAAGAAAACCTAGCGACTTAGGCCATAAGTAACAGTCCTAGAAGAAATAGAAGAATAAGCAGAAGAACAAGAAGGAGAAGAACGATGAAAAACAAAGAAAAAAACTGAAGAAGAGCACGAAGACGAGAGAAAGAAGACAAAGAAAAACCAGAAGAAGAATGTGGGAGTCGAAGCTCGCACAACCAAAACTTGTAAAGAGATTTAGGGATTCGACAAACTTCTATGTAAAGAAACCAAGAAACCGAGATCCAAAGATGGAGATTTTATTCAAGCTGTTTCGAAAGCTGTTTGTAAAGTAATAAGCGTTTAGCTAGGTCAATTTTTCGGATCTCCTTTTTTAAGAGGTACATCGTGTATTTATATGCAAAAATAGTCGGTTAGGCCTTTTCCTAAAGGATAAAGGAGAACTTCCTTATTCTTCGGAATTTCCTTTCTCTGATTCAGATGCGGGCTTCTTTCTTTGCCTCGTTGCCTCAGCCCGCCAATATCTTATGGCTCGTTGCTCGACCCGAAAAGGTATTGGGCTGGTTACTTATTTATATGCTTATTTATATTTAGATCTTTGCCTCACTCCTCATAACTCCTCTTCATTTCCGAAAAATCAGGTAGCTCTCTTCTCTCTCCTCTTTTCTCTCTTTTTGTTTAAGTAGTTGGCTAGGTTTTCATCGATCCTCCTGTTCCGCCGCCGCCACTATTAAATTTTCCGATCCATCTTCAAACGTTGCTCGGCGTCTCCTTGCACTTTCCGATCCATCTTCGAATGCGTCCGGCGAGTGCTTGAATTTTCCGATCCAACTTCATCCGGGTCGATTTCTCCTTGATCTTCCGTCTCCGAGCCGAGATTCATCACATTTAAGTGTTTCCGAGCCAAAAAAAAAAAACCCCTCCAATTCTTTCTAAGTATCAGTTTGACTCCGAGCCGAAATATCAATGTCGCATATCACCGAGCTGGAAGATTCTATTGGTTCGGCAACTTCTGCTTCACTGTGGGTCGCAAGATGGTATTATCTCCGGAGGTTTCCGAGCCAGCTGAGCCTAGTTCTCCACAGGGTCGACTGCAGATTGTTGTCCCGTCTTTGGTTGACGAGGCTATTGATGCCGAGGCGGATGCCGAAGCAGCTCTGGTACAAAAGGCTCTCGAAGAGTTTAAAGCCGAGCCGACAGAATATGTTATTGACGAGGCGGAAAAAATGCGTTTGGAGAGATTGTTTGCGAGCCCCCAGGCTAGCACGTCGACGCGGCGAAAGCCTAAGAAAAAAGCTCCAAAGAGACGACCCGACCCACCTGGTTCGTCTTTATGCACTGCTGAATCTTTGGAGGCACTGAGGCATTGTTTTAATATCTCGGAGGATGTAGATCTGATTGTTCCGGCCTCAACAGACCGAGCTGAATCTCCACCGCCTGGGTATTTCACTCTCTATGAGAGTTTCTTCTACGATTGTCTACTCTGGTTTCCGATTCCCAGCTTGATCATCCGTTTCCTATACAAACATGGTTAGCGCCGAGCCAAGTCACGCCTCGTGGGATGCGTCACTTAGTTGGGATTCTGGTTCGGAGCTACGAGTGTGATGCGACGGTTCGCATCTCCCATCTTCGGCAGTTCCTCGAATTTTGAAAGATTAAGAATTCCCGAGCCTACTACATCTCCAATAAGAAGCAAAGAAAAATAATCGAAGGCTTCCGAAGCAAGGATGGCGAATGGGACACTATTTCTTCTTTGTTCCCATTAATGATGCTACGGTAAAAGCCGAAAGCATCCATTACGTCAAGTCAGAGTGGGGAGATATTGGTGGCGAGCCGTAGATCCTTCAGGAGATTTACTAAGTTTTGCTTTGTAGCGAGCTGACCACCATTTTCTTCTGTGTCTTTGCAGTTCGGCAGATTCTACCACGCTTCCCAGAAGACACGCTTACGCTTCGGAATACACTTGCCGCTAGGAAGTGCCATTGGGAAAGACATTTTTCCCTAAGAAGAGTCGAAAAGGCCCGAGCTATTTTCGCCGGTGTCGAAGTGTCTGACAGCTCGGAGTCTGAATCTTCATTACCAAGTCCTCCGAGGAGTAATATGGGAAAAAGATTGACGATCCGTGATAAACAAGCTTTGAAGGAAAAGGAGGAAAGAGAGGCAGCCAGCCGAGCCAACGAAGCGGCCGCAGCAATTGAAGCACCCGCCGAGCCGGTCGCCGAGATACCTGACCAAACTATGACCGAGACCGAGGTTCATCCTTCTACCGAGCCACCAGCTCTTGCCATCGAAGCTCGAGAAATAGTTTCGGCTCTTGTTTCGGTTGTCAGACCCTCCTCTTCAACACTGTCCCAGCACAGAGAAGGCAAGAAATCTTCTGGCAAACGCCCTGCCTCCGAGGCCGATAAAGAGAGATCCAAGGGAAGCAGGAAAAAAGAAAACGCCATAAGCCTGTCGAACCGACTTCTGTCGAGCCGGAGCCTGCGTCATTTAGGCATGAGGGATCCGAGCCAATATGCAACGACGAGGCAGCTTCAGCGACACTCTTCTCGCAAGTTTGTTGCTCAGGGGACAGATTGCCTCCCCTTGACGTTTTATCGCACAGCGACCTGTACGCCGACATGTCGCTTCGAGGCACTAAGGTATTTTTCAGGGAATATATGCCTTCTTGTTATTGAGAGAAACTAAGTGCTAACCGTTTTCCCTTTGATCAGTTTGTTGCGTCTATCAACAAGATGGTTGCCGCTTTCGAAAAGGATGTAAGGAAGGACAGGCGTCGGATCGAAGATGCTCAAAAAGATGCATCTTTCTTAAAGAACAAACTTGCCGAACTGGAGAGTAGGCATACTGCCGAGCTAGCGACCGCTGCAGCTCAGATTGAAGCTCTTGAAAAGGAAAAGGCGTTTCTTAAGGAAGAGTGGAACAAGGCCGGTGATTTGGCTATGAGGATAGATCGCTCGAAGCAGAAGAAAGTGCTGAAATCGAATCCTTAAAGAGGCAAATCACTGCCGCAAATGCCTTGCGCGAGGCGGACATGAAGAAGGTGCAGAAGCGGCGAGGCGGGAGATGTCCGAGAGATTTCAGGGGCGGCTCGCTAAGATTGAGAAGAAAGTCGACGAGCTGCGAGAGGCGAAAGAGAAGGAGCTTGATCTGGCCCAGGTTGACGGCAACCTTCAGTTGCTCGAAATCCTGCAGAAAGAGGATGCGGCTGCCCTTGACTCCGAGGTGGCTAAACTGACAGGCTGGAGAGCTGATCTTGCCGAGGCGGCTGATGAATTTGAGAAGATTGAGGCCGAGCTGAAGAAAAGACCTAATGCTCTCACCTGTTTCTCCGGATTCCGTAGACACTCTCCTGGGTACCGAACCAATAGAATGCAGCAGCGATAGTCGGAGTTGCAGACTTTGCGGGATCGAATGTTGGCACTCCGGGGATTGCCGATCTTGCCGCTGAGAAGCCTTTCGAGCCGGATCTTCGTCGATGATCCTTTTTTTTTCTTTATAACTCAAGAACTCTCTTTTACTTGGTATTGTTGAGAACAAGTGCCTGGATGGCTTTATCCACTTTTTGTGTTAATTTTGCTAAGTCTTGTAACGTTTGGGGCGTTGGCATGAACTCTCTTATCTCTTGCTGGAAATATCTATGTTCTCGTTCGTCTTTTTGATGCGATATCGCGAACCATCTGTTATTAGTAAAGAATATGGTGATTCTTTTTAGTGTCAGTTTAGGGGTTGCGGTGTTCCGGCTTACATTCCCGTTCATTTGACAGTGAAGCATGTTTAAGATCTCATACTAACTTTTTAGGTTTAGTATTATGTTTCTGAGATGTTTATGACCAGTGTACCAAGAGGTGTTTACTGGGTTTCAGAGTTTAGTTGAGTGTTAAGACTTGTGAGTTTTCGACTTACGGGTCCCTCTCAAAGATAAACTTGTAAGAATATCGTCCAGGATATACCTTTCGGATATTAAGTTGATTAGGAATTGATTAGGATATACCCAACCGGAATTTGTATAGCGCGCTTTTATACCCGTAAGAGGGTGTTGAGAACCCTATCCGTATAGAGATAGTGGTTAAAATCCATAAAGGATGTGGTTGTCCGTCTGTTGTGGCCAGCAACAGACGAGGTGAATGAATATCCGTGAAAGATGTAATGTTGTGAATCGTGTAGACTAAGTCGACAAGTTTGTGTTTGAAAGAGTTTAAACTGTTGTTTGAAAAGTGTGATGCGAGGTATGGGAGTATACTGTATACGTACCCACTCCCCCCCTTTTTTGAGGAGGGGGACAACTGAACCCATCCGAAGACGAGCTGCCTACGTACCCTTTTCAGGGATCAAGTCGTCCCGTAGTTCATGTGAAGTGATTTAGTGGTAATACCTCTTTAGGTGCATTGCGTTCCAAGATCTTGGTATCGGATCAGACATGTTTGAGAGCTCGTATACTCCTGGTCGAACTCTTGGTGATTTTGTAGGGTCCTTCCCAGTTTGCTCCTAGTTTGCCAGCGTTTGTTTCGGCTGTGTTCTGAAAAACTTTGCGGAGAACCAGATCACCTTCTTTGAACTTGCGACTTCTGACGTTAGTGTTGTAATACTTAGCTGCTGCCTGTTGATAATTTTGAATCCGAACCAGTGCCTGATCTTCGTTCGTTAACCAAGTCCAACTCATCGAGTAGCATGAGGTGATTCAGTCCTTCCTGTCCAGAAAGAAGTCTGCGGCGGACTCCAGGAATTGGACCTCGGCTGGGATGACACATTCGGTACCATGGACAAGAGCAAAGGGTGTTCTCCAGTGGCACGTCGCGGAGTGGTTCGGTGTGACCATAATACTCCTTCGAGTTCATCTGCCCAGCGTCCCTTCTTTGCATCAAGGCGTTTTTTCATCCATCCAGGATAGTCTTGTTTACTGCTTCTGCTTGTCCATTCCCTTGTGGTAGCGTGGCGTAGACTTGCTGAGTCGTATCTTCCATTTTTCGCAGAAGGCTTCAAACCTTGTAGAGATAAATTGCGAGCCGTTGTCCGTAACAATTTCGTAGGGAACTCCATGTCGGCATAAGATATTTTTCCAGACGAAATTTTCGACTTGGGCATCCTTTATGTTGGCGTAAGAATCTGCTTCTACCCATTTTGAGAAGTAATCTGTCAAAACCAGCAAGAACCTCTTTTGTTTGGACCTATGCAGAGGCCCGACGATGTCCATTGACCAGCGCATGAAAGGGTAGGGCGCTGAGATTGATGATAGCAGCTCCGTAGGTTGATGAATCATTGGGGCATGTCGTTGGCATTTTTCGCACCTGGCAGAGAACTTTTCACAGTCCTTCACCATCGTTGGCCAATAGTACCATGACGCTTGATCTTGATGCCAAGCTCTTCCGCCGGAGTGATTGCCACACGAGCCACTATGGACCTCTTCCATGATGTTTCTTGCTTCGGCGCCTTCGACGCAAGCCATCAGTGGTCCTGAGAATCTCCACTTGAAGACGTTTCCATCTAAGAGAACATATCGAGCAGCTTGAGCTCTGAGTTTTCTAGCAGCCCACTTATCTGATGTCTCGCCGTCCATGATGTATACGCGAATTGCTCCCATCCATTCTTTGTCGCATCCGTAGTCCGTTTCTGTTTGTTGTGGATCTTCCTCCATCTCCACTACTCACCTTCGTCGGAGGCTGTTTCAGGTTCTTCCTCTATCTCAATTGCCTTGTCCTCCACCGATGGTGTATTTCTGGTCCTAGAGAGTGGTGTCGGTGCTGCCCTTTTCTGCAAACTTGGCCAGATATCCTTCGGCTCGAACGGCTGTTTGGAGCGAGTGACCGCGTTCACGGTGTCAGAGAGGTTGATACTTGGGTTTTTGATGAATTCCACTGGGATTATTCTTTTCAGTCCGGATCGGAGGTGGATGCGAGTGCTGCTAGCGCGTCTGCCGAAGTGTTTTCCCCGCGTGGTATCCGTGTTAATGTGAACTCTTCGAACTGCAGCCAGTCCTTTGACAATCTTTAGATAGGCTTCCATTCGGTCGTCTCTGGCTGTGTACTCGCCGCTAACTTGGTTGACCACCAGCTGTGAATCGCAGTAGGCTTGGATGTGCGAAACCTTGAGTCCAAGAGCAAGTCTCATTCCAGCTATCAAAGCTTCATATTCTGCTTCGTTATTGGATGCACGAAAACCCAGGCGGAATGACTGCTCAAGGATTTCGCCTGTTGGAGAGGTTAACCGTATTCCCACTCCGGATCCTTGTTTTGATGATGATCCATCCGCGTGAAGCCTCCATATTGTGCTCGGAGCCGGCTTCTATCACTTCTTCTGGGAGTTCTATCAAAAAGTCGGCTAGGACTTGAGATTTGCGCAGGTTCTGCTTCGATATTCGATGTCATATTCGCTCAGCTCTATTGCCCACTTTGCCAATCTCCCAGACTGGCTAGGGCTATGCAAGAGGATCGCAGTGGGAAGGTAGTCAAAACTACAATCGAATGTGACTGGAAGTATGGTCTCAGTTTTCGAGCGGACATTACCACAGACAATGCCAGCTTCTCCATCTGTGGATACCGTGTTTCAGCGTCGGTGAGAGTTTGACTAACATAGAAAATTGGCTTCTGCTCGCTGCGCTCTTCCTGATGAGTACACCACTTACCGCGTGGCCGAAACGGCCGTGTATAGAAACAGTGGCTCGCCTTCACCGGTTTCGTAAGTACTGGAGGGCTGGCTAGGTACTCTTTCAAGCTGTTGAAACGCCTGCTCGCATTTTTCTGTCCATTCAAACTTCTTGTTCCCACGTAGCGTATCGTAGAAAGGCAAACATTTATCAGTTGACCGAGAGATGAAACGATTCAGCGCGGCGACCCGTCCAGTTAGCCTCTGGACTTCGCGTTTTGTCTTCGGCGACACCATCTGTATGAGCGCATCAATCTGCTTCGGATTGGCTTCAATTCCACGGTGGGTGACCAGATATCCAAGGAATTCTCCAGACGTGACCGCGAATCTGCACTTGGTTGGGTTCAGCTTCATGTTATGCAGATTCAGTTGCTTGAAACATTCTTCAGGTGAGCTACGTGATCCTCCTCCTCTAAAGACTTCACCAGCATGTCGTCTATGTAAACTTCCATTGTCTTCCCCAGTTGGCCAGCGAACATTCGGTTTACTAATCGCTGGTAGTGGCTCCAGCATTTTTAGACCGAACGGCATGACTTTGTAGCAGTATATCCCGCGGTCTGTGATGAACGCCGTCTTCTCTTGATCGTCTGGGTTCATTAGGATTTGGTTGTATCCGGAGAAGCATCCATAAATGAAAGGAGTTTGTTGCCTGCTGTCGCTTCCACCAATCGATCAATATGTGGCAGTGGAAAGCTGTCTTTGGGGCAGGCTTTGTTCAGTCGGTGAAGTCCACGCATACACGCCATTTCCCATTTTTCTTCTTAACCACCACAGGGTTAGCGAGCCAGTCTGGGTACTTTGCTTCGACTATTGATCCCACACGTAGTAATCGTTCCACCTCGTCATTCACTGCTTGTGCTCTGTCCGGACCAAGTTTTCGCCTTTTCTGTTTGACGGGTTTAAAGGTTGGGTCCACGTGCAGCTCGTGGCACGTTACGTTGATGCTGATGCCGGGCATATCTTCAGCTTCCCATGCGAAGGTGTGTAGGTTCTTTTTAAGGAAAGAAATCAGCTCTCCCCTTATTGGATCTTTCAGCTCGGCCCCTATTTCGACACAGCGTTCTGGGTGATTGCCATCTATGTTCACCGAGACGACGGGGTCGCAAGTTGGTTTGCTTTCCCTCTCGCGATCCTCCGTGATCTGTAATTGCTATAAGAGTTTTGCCAACTCCTTCTCGGGTTCCCTGTCCGTCTTCATCTTCTTTCTCCTGGTGGTGGTTTCTGTGACGGGGTTCCTAAGTTTGTGTTCGGCTAGGAAACATATGCGGGATTCCTTTTGGTTTCCCCAAATTGTTTTGATTCCCCAGGGGTCGGAAATTTGATGCAGAGGTGATAGGTCGATGGTACAGCTCGCATCGAGTTTATCCAGGGTGTGCCCATGATCACATTGTAGATCGCAGGATGATCTGCAACCGAAAACTCCACTATCTTGGTTACCTGTTCAGCTCGGACAGGGAGTTTTATTGTTCCAAGGGTCATGGTCGTCTCTCCCGAGAATCCAGTTAAAGGCTTCGGCGCGGCTGTGATTTTGTCCAGGTCTATGTTCATCCTTCTGAGAGTCTCCCGGAAGATCACATCTACGGAGCTTCCTGTGTCTATCAGAACTCGGGCGATCGCAATCATCAACGATCAATTCTATCACGAGGGGGTCATTATGTGGTCGGTCGATGCCGGTGGTTTCCCTTTCTTCGAACGAGATAACATCGTTGGGAAGTTTGGAGGGTGCTGACCAGTTTACACTCGCATCGGCTCGCCGCTGGAAAGCTTTGATTGAAGACACCGTGTCCGAACAGTATTGTGATCCACCCATTATCATATTTATTCTTCTTCGAGAACCTGACTGCGTGCCTCGTCATCTCGTCTTCCTCGCTTGGGTGTATCATCATTTTGACTTGTCTGGTTCGGCTGATCTTTTTCGCCTTCTTGCTCGAAGTCCTTTAAGCTGACTGCGCTACCGAGTTCTCCGGCTACCAGCTTTGCCGCAAGCTTCATTCCCAAGGTTCGGCAGTTGGCAGTTGAATGACCGTGCATGTGATGAAATTCGCAGTAAGCTTTTTCGTCGTACGAACTTTGACTTCGTGTCCAGGTGTTCCAGGTGTTTTGCCTCGGCTCGTTCCCACCTGGTAGTTGTGGGCTCCTCCAAATTAGGTTTCTCATGGTGTACATACCCGTTCCTTGAATACTCTTCTTATGAGGAGGTTGGCTCGGGATTTGGAAAGAACGGTTCGTCGCTTTGGCGGCTCCATACTTCTGAGACAAAACCTTCATCTCTTCTTCGTTGACTATGAAATCTGAGGCTCGGTGCAGTGCATCCTGTGATTGATAGTGGTGTGTTCAGAGCAATCTCTTTTCGGAATTCGGATTCGTACCACAGAGCCCTTTTTAAAGCGAGCACAGCGGCCTTGTCGCTTACGTCTTCACTTTTGACATTACTGCTTTGAATCTCCCTATGAAGCTTCGCAATGTCTCCGTAGGCCCTTGAGTCAATGTCCATAGGTCGGCATCTGAGGCTCCTCGATCCATAAACATGGAGTAATGCTTCAAGAAGGCGGCAGACAGCTGCTGGAAATCATCAATGGAGTTCCGCTCTAATCTTGAAAACCATTGGAGGGCTGCACCCTTTAGATGTTCCACAAATACCAAGCAGAAACCGGCATCTCTCTTTTTCTCTAAAATTGGCTCGGCCCATTGCTATGATAAACGCCGTTATGTGTTCCTTTGGGTCGGTTGTCCCTTCGTAGACTGGGACTTTGATCTTTCCTGGGTCGGAGATCCTTGCCTTGGTAATTCGGGCTGTAAACGGTGTATTGTGCTTCTTCCAATACGCGGTCAATCTCTGGGACTTTACTGGTTGCCTTGTGCACCTGGGATCGGACGGCTTTCATCTCAGCAGTGGCTCGAATCAATGAGGCTCGGATTTCGTCCAACTCTTCTCTCTGGGCTCGGCTCGTCGTTCTTGGTTCATCAAACTGCGCTCGTTGGACCCAGAGGAGATTTTCCTCTTCCTCTGCCGAATTCCTGGCTCGGTTTAGGTTAATATCGCCTTCGCTGGCTCGGGTTCTGTTATTTGGTGCGAATCCCTCGTCAGCAAGATTTTCTGCGTTGTGGTCTCCTTCTTCGTCAAGAACGATTGCTGTAGCCGATCCAACGTCGGTGCGTAGGTCATATCCATCACTGGTTCCTCTTGCGCCTCGGTCAGCCGGGTAGCTCGGTGATATTTGATCTTGTCACCGCGGGTGCCTGCTCGTTTGTTGGATGTGCGGTGGTAATCCCCCAAAGTCCTTGGTGCGTCGCGTGGTGTTGAAAAATCCAGGCCGTCGGGTTTAGGCCAAGCCGCCTGGTTATTCCGCTAACAGGTGGGTTCATAGTGACCGACTCCTCCAGATCGTGTTTCTGGCTCGGCTATCGGTTAGTGACTCAATTCTCTCTGTTAGCGAGCTGTTCAGCTTGTCTTGCTCCTCGGCCTTCTTCAGCAACGCGGTCATCATGTTCTTCAATTCTGTTAGTGTTTTTGGTGCCTTCCGTTTCGCTGGAGGCAGATTGGTTCCTGTCCTAGGAGGATCGACGCCGGTGTTGCTATCGTCATCCGCTTCGGTCTCCGTCGGTAGTCATCGCTTCAGATCTCGTATTGGTTCTTAGGTGTCAGAAAGTTTGAGATCCCCACAGACGGCGCCAAATTGTGGGAGTCGAAACTCGCACAACCAAAACTTGTAAAGAGATTTAGGGATTCGACAAACTTCTATGTAAAGAAACCAAGAAACTGAGATCCAAAGATGGAGATTTTATTCAAGCTGTTTCGAAAGCTGTTTGTAAAGTAATAAGCGTTTAGCTAGGTCAATTTTTTCGGATCCCTTTTAAGAGGTACATCGTGTTATTTATATAAAAATAGTCGGCGGCCTTTTCCTAAAGGATAAAGGAGAACTTCCTTATTCTTCGGAATTTCCTTTCTCTGATTCAGATGCGGGCTTCTTTCTTTGCCTCGTTGCCTCAGCCGCCAATATCTTATGGCTCGTTGCCTCGCCCGAAAAGGTATTGGGCTGGTTACTTTGCGGTCATCGATGGGCCGGCTCGTCGCCTATCTCGCTTGCTCCTCCCAACGCCGAACCAGAAGGAGTTGTTGTCGTCGGCTCGTCATATTACCACCTTAACACCGAACCAGAGAAAAAGCTCATCACCATTCCTCAATGCCGAGCCGAAGGAGGATTGGCTCGTCGCCTTTCCTTTTCACCGAGCCAAAGAGAGTTGGTTCATATCCAAGTGTTGGCTCGTCACTGAGTTGTGGTTTACCAACATGTTGGCTCGTCACCGTTTGTTGGTTCGCCAACATGTTGGTTCGTCACCGTTTGTTGGTTCGCCAACATGTTGGCTCGTCACCGTTTGTTGGTTCGCCAACATGTTGGCTCGTCACCGTTTGTTGGTTTGCCTGCCTAGCCAAGATTTGGCTCGTCACTCCTTCTTTTCATGCCTAGCCAAGATGTGGCTCGTCACTCCTTTCTTCATGCCTAGCCAAACGTTGGCTCGTCACTCACTTCTTCATGCCTAGCCAAACGTTGCTCCACTGCTTCTTCCTGCTGCCGAGCCAACAGGAGCGTTGGCTCGTCATTCCTTCCTGCTGCCTAGCCAAGATGTTGGCTCGTCTCCATTTCTTCCTTGCTACCGAGCCAAGTTTGGCTCGTCGCCATCTTTCTCTACTTAGCCAAGTGTTGGCTCGTCATCGTTTCTTCACGTCTAGCCAAGATGTTGGCTCGTCGCCTGCTTTCTCCTTGTTACCTAGCCAAAATGTTGGTTCGCCGCTTAGCCAAACATTGGCTCGTCATTGCTTGCTTCTGCCGCCGAGCCAAGAGTTTGTGCTTGCTTGGCTAGCACTTTCTCCATACTTAGTCTTATCAGCAGTTGATCTCGACGAGGTGAAAACTGACCCCAAC
>OVBL01000720.1:0-41401 GCA_900406555.1 Pseudoturritis turrita
TTGCTAAAACTGCGTAGAAGGAAAAGACGCTAGGAAGTTATGGAGGAAATTCATAACGGTTCATGTAAATCACTCTGGAGGGAGAGCACTAGCCATAAAAGTCAAACGTCACGGCTACTATTGGCCAGCAATGATCGAAGATTGCAAGGTGTTTGCGGCCAAATGCGAAAAATGCCAACGCCATGCGCCGATGATTCACCAGTCGACAGAAGTACTTTCTTCAATCTCGTCGCCATATCCATTCATGCGATGGTCTATGGACATCGTCGGGCCACTGCATCCATCAAAACAAAAACGTTTCCTTCTGTTCTACAGACTATTCTCAAAATGGGTCGAAGCCGACTCTATGCTAACATTAAAGATGCGCACGTAAGGCCTTTGTCTGGAAAAATATCATATGCCGACATGGAGTACCGTACGAGATCGTGACAGATAACGGCTCGCAGTTCATCTCAAATCGTTTTGAAGGTTTCTGCGAAAAATGGAAAATCAGACTCAGCAAGTCTACTCCAAGATATCCACAAGGGAACGGACAGGCCGAAGCAATCAACAAAACAATACTTGACGGCCTAAAGAAACGCCTTGACAAGAAGAAGGGATTGGGCTGAAGAACTGGAGGGGGTACTTTGGTCTCACCGCACCACCCCCACGACGAGCGACAGAGAAACCCCGTTCGCCTCGTCTACGAACAGAGTGTGTCATCCCCCTAGAGATACATTTTCCAGGGATTCGCCGGAGGCTATTACCAGAACAAGAGGGGCTCAATCACCTGTTTAATGCTTGACGAACTGGACTTGATCAACGAAAGAAGGGACCAAGCCTTGATCAGGATCCAGAACTATCAAAACCGGCCTCAAAATACTACAATTCCAACGTTCGAGAACGAAGATTCTACGAAGGCGATTTAGTTTTGCGGAAGGTTTTTCAGAACACCGCGGAAACAAATGCTGGCAAACTAGGAGCAAATTGGGAAGGACCCTACAAGATCACCGAAGTTGTCAAACCTGGCGTTTACAAACTTGCTAACATGACGGACGTTCCAGTACCGAGATCATGGAACGCAATGCACCTCAAAAAGTACTATCACTAAGCTACTTTACATGAACTACGGGGCGACTTGATCCCTGCAAAGGGTACGTAGGCAGCTCGTCTTCGGACGGGTTCAGTTGCCCCCCTCCTTTCAAAAGGGGGGGAGTAGGGTACGTATACGCATACTCGTATACTCCCATCTTTGTAACAGTTGCTACTATCTATCGAAGCTTTGCTTTCAAAGGCAATTTCTATAAAAACATCCTTCAAGGATCACTAAGTCTTAACAAAACAGACATATTTGAGCAAATCAGACTACAACGGGCATCTCGCCACATCTTCACTATTGCTGGCCACAATAGAGAATTCCCACATCCGTCTCAGGATCAAAAACGCGCTATACAAGTATTCGTTCATTGTCGGAGCGGATACGTTTATGGTAACTTATCCGTAAACCGAAATGCTCGTCCTAGACTATGCAAACAAATGTTCATTATCGGAGCAGATAAGTTTATGGTAATCTATCTGTAAACCGAAATGATCATCTCGAGACTGATCATCTCATAACTACGCAAACATAAGTTTGTATTCGTTCGTCAGAACAACTACTCAACAAAAACAATGCAAGCAAGGCATTCTCGAATCTATTGATAAACGAAAGACTTATATATTCAAATGCAAGGGTTAGCTAAGTCAGCAACCAGGCGATAGACAGAAGATAATAAGTTCTTAGACAACTTGGATAAAGCCGTCCAGGCGTTAAAAAAATAAATGAGAAAAGAGTTGTAAAATTAGACAAAGAAAAGAGGATCGTAGTCCTCCACTATCTCAGGAGTCATGACCGCCTTCTGCTCCGCCTCCACCATCTGCTCAGCTACTTCGCCTTCGGGGGCTTTGTCCTCCACAAGCAACGCCTCAGCAAACTCTGCAACCTTTTTCTCCAAGGCAGCATCGAGAGCTTTCGCAGAAACGGGATCGGGGACTATCTCTTTAGCAACCTCCACCGGACCGAGATCAACCAGACCAGGCGTTCCCTTGTTAGACCCGGAAAATTCTTGGATCCCGACGCTTGCAGCAGCAGTCTCCATGGGCTCACCATCGTTAAGCTCCTTGAGAATATCAGATCGGACTGGAGACAGTCTCAGGATCTCTCTCATTTCGGCCACGAGCTAAGCGAATGCTTCATGAGATCCCGTCAAGACCGCTTTCTGCTCAGCTAAATTCTTTGCCTCGGCATCGAGAGATGGCGGATCATCGCTTTGAAGAAGCCCAATGAACTGGAGATTGCCTTCAATCTGGGCAAGGTCGAGCATATCCTCCTTTGGCTCGCCGTCAATTTGGCCAAGAATCTTTTTGACTCGGGAAACTTTGCCTTCAAGCATCATCATGGTCTCGCGTTTGGCCTCTAGAACGGCTCGCTCGACCTTACTCTCGAGAAGCTCATTAGCAGCTTCAAGCTGCCTCGTCAGGCTAGCTATATGAGCATCCCGCCTTGCCTTCCCTGACTCTAGCCGCATGATCCGCTCGTCAGCTTCTTTAATGTGCTTTCTGTGTCCCTCCACGTCAGCTTCAAGGTCTTTGATCCGTTTGACTGCTTTTTCCCGTTCGGGAACCTGAGTCACCTTGGCTTCTTTGAGCTTCCCATCCAGCTCAATGGCTTTCCGCCTAGCATCTTCAACCCTCTCGCGGTTCTTACGGGAGTCAGATTCGTATCCCATTACCATCCTGTTAAGATGGGATATGAACTGCACGGCAACGAGAAAATACGTTTAACTAAGTTTAGACGGATCGGGTAACGAAAACAAAACAAATATACGTCACATACCTTAACACCCCTAAGCGACATCTCGCTGTAAGTTTTGTCCCTAAGCAAAGTGTCGGGTGGCGGAAAGCGATCACCCGGACAGGTGATTTTCGAGAAGATGGCCGCGGATGCTGAGGCATCACTGTATGCCCCTTCAGCATTTATTGGAGCGGCAGAAAGAGGGATTGCTTCGGGAATCGCCTTCGACGATTCAGTACGCCGCAGGTGCTTCGGGGCATCCCCCTTGTCATCTACTGACTGGCGTTTTTTGCTTGTGTTTTTCTTTTCCTTTGCCTTCCCTTTGCCCTTATCCTTGTACGGCAGTAGTCGAGAATCGGCTGGACGAAGCCCTACAACGACTCCTCCAGAAGCCAATGAAGGAGTCAGTTCGGGGTGATTATCTGCGACTTTTGGTTCGGGGACAGCGGCGGGGGTAGATTCATTGGTCGGGGGATGAGATTGGATCAACGCCTTGGCTTGTTGCGCTCTCTCCCTGGATTCTACCTCTGCCTTGGCTTTCGCGGCAGCTCGGTCTCTGAAAGTTGGTCTTCCCATCGTATCTCTTGAAGAATGAGAAGGGGACGATTGCTCAACTGATTATCCTTCTGAAAGGGCTCGTACTCTCTCAACTCGGTGAAGGTTGAAATCTCTAGACCAATTGCACTTGCGAGCTGAAAGCGCTTCGTGAATCTCAGACAGATCGGGAGGCAATGAAAGACGAAGATGACGAACTGCAAAACAATAATATTTATGCAAGGTCAAAAGGAAACCTAAAAAAAAAAAGAGGAAAAAGGGAACTGCTAAATAATGGAGACCCGAGCCGTGGCCCAAGTCGAGCAACGGATCGGCTACCAATTTCTCCCCAGCCAGACTTGACAAACTGAAGGCACCTCCGACCCACCGATGCTTCAGAAATAGGGACGAAAAGAAGTAGTCTTCCCAATTATCGTCTTTCGACGGGAAGCCTCTTATGATATTTCTCCTAGCCTTGCCCGACACATAATATTTCAGCTCCAGCTTTTTTCGACGCCTGAACTCCAGCAAGTGTGTCAGGTGTTCGACGCCGACTTCTAGATCGCACTCATAACTCCTGACCAGAATACCGACCATATGCCTGATTCCTCGAACGTTGATTTGAGAAATAGCCAAGTTGTATTTCCAGATAAACTGAAGGATGGCTTCAGGGATCGGGAACCACAACAGGCAGCGGTAGAAGAAGCTTTCGTAAAGAGTGAAATGGTTAGGAGGGGGATTATTGGCTCGGTCTGATGGAGAAGGAAGAACAAACTCGATTTCCTCCGAAATACCGAACCTGTGCCTAAGGGCCGATAGCGAATCCACGGTTGAAAGGGTTGAACCAGGTGGATTGGGTCGCTTCTTATTTTTCTTCTTCCTTGGGGTTTGACGGTTAAGATGCATCAAACGCTTCAACTCCTGTCTGGCCACGACTGGATCGAAGAACCAATCCTCCGGTTCAATTTTTGGCAGATCGGGGTCCATTGCATCAGTAAAAGGGTTCGCCGCCTCGACGAATGGAGAATCGTGGAGTTGAGGCACTTGAAATCGCAAAGGATCCCCAGAATTGCTGCCAACTCCAGAGGATTCAGAAAGCACCATTTTTCTGCCAAGAAGGGAAGGTCCAACCCCCGAATCACTTGGATCATCCAGGTTTACTGAAACGTGTGCACCAGAAGAATCTTCCCGACCACAGCTTCGGGTGAGAAACGGATCAGGAGAGAAAGATGGTTCAGGAAGCGAAGACTGTCCCGAAATGCCAAACAAGCGGGTATATGGATCGGGAGGTGCAGAAACAGATGTATGAGACATTCCGTTGAATTCGAAGACGGATCGGGGTCCTTAGAAGATATGAACAGATCGGGATCCCTAACAGCTCGCGAAAGAGAATCTAGAGTTTCTAAGATTCAAAAGACGGATCGGGGTTCTCAGCAGCCTATCAAAATAGATCAAAACCTTTAAAAAGTTGAAGAACAAGTTGAAGATCTTTTAAGAACAGCAGGTCAATCTAGATCTTCAAAGCAAACTGCCGAAAAACTTGAAGATGGCGACGGAGCCAGTTGAAGATGGATCGGGAAATTCAAGCGGATCGGCGGCGAAGGAAGAGCAACGGAGTTTCGGCTAAAAAAAAAAAACTTAAGCAAAAAAAAATTAGAGAGAGAAAGAAGAGAGAGGTTACCTACTTTGAAGAAATTTTCGGAGAAATGAAGTGGAGAACAAATGAGAAGTATCACGGATTATATAGGCAAATGATGACGTCATTCGCCTCGGGAATCAGCAAAAACGCTTGCACTCCCCGATAAAGGTATCAAGGCAACAGAATCCCGAACTGAGTTTACCTAGGAACTGAAACAGCAATGCTACAAAGGAATGGTTCGGGGCTATCCATTGGTCATGGTTCGGGACTGTCATCAAAAAAGACAGTTCGGGACGACCACGAGAATCGTTGATCTCACTCGACCACTTACAGCTCGGCACTAACATTACTGATACTGCCAAGCTGGGGGGCTAACTGTTGGGGTCAGATTCCACCTCTTGAAGATCAACAATTGGAAAATGGCTAAGTATGAAAAAGTACTAGCAGCGGCATCCCGAACCAAGACAAGTTGGGTCAGGTATCCCTAACCGTGACAAGGAGTTGGATCGGGATCCCTGACTGTGAAGGAGTTGGATCGGGTTCCCTAACCGTGAAGAGTTGGATCGGGGTCCCGAACCAAGACAAGATTGGATCAGGTACCCCGAACCATGAGTAAAGAGTTGGATCGGGATCCCTAACCGTGACAAGGAGTTGGATTGGGATCCCTGACTATGAAGGAGTTGGATCGGGATTCCTAACCGCGAAGAGTTGGATCGGGGTCCCGAACCAAGACAAGGAGTTGGATCGGGATCCCTGACTATGGAGGAGTTGGATCGGGATCCCTAACCGTGAAGAGTTGGATCGGGATCCCGAACCAAGACAAGTTGGATCAGGTACCCCGAACCGTGAGTAAAGAGTTGGATCGGGATCCCTAACCGTGACAAGGTGGATCGGGATCCCTAACTGTGAAGGAGTTGGATCGGGATCCCGAATCGTGAAGAGTTGGATCGGGGTCCCGAACCAAGACAAGTTGGATCAGGTACCCCGAACCGTGATTGAAGTAGTTGGATCGGGTATCCCGAACCATGGCAAGGCAAGCTGGGTCGTGTATCCCGATCCATGGCACGACAAACGGATCGGGGGTCATGACCCACGGTGAAGAAGCTGGGTTGTGTATCCCAATCCATGGCACGAAAAACGGATTGGGGGTCACGACCCACGGTGAAGAAGCTGGGTCGTGTATCCCGATCCATGGCACGACAAACGGATCGGGGGTCACGACCCATAGTACGTCACCCGAACCGTGAACCGTGGTGTCACTCGAGCCGTGAGTCATGGCGTCGCCCGAACCGTGAACCGTGGTGTCACCCGAGCCGTGAGCCATGGCGTCACCCGAACCGTGAACCGTGGTGTCACCCGAGCCATGAACCGTGGCGTCACCCGAACCGTGAACCATGGTGTCACCCGAGCCGTGAACCATGGTGTCACCCAATCCGTGAACCATGGCGTCACCCGAGCCATGAACCATGGTGTCACCCGAGCCGCGAACCATGGTTAGATAATGGGCCGAGACAACGAGCCCACAAGTTCAAGCCCACAAAAGAGATGACAAGGATAGCCCATGAATCGAAGCCCATGACGATGACAGGCTTTGCTAAAAGGAAATCGCGAAGAATTAGGAAATCTTCCTTATCTCTTTGGATACTAACTTAGCCGACTTAACTTAGTATATATACTGATGTAAACCCTAAGAAAAGAGGATCCGAAATTGACCTAGCAGAACTCTGTACTTTTGCCCTGATACGAAAAAGCTTTCTAAACAGCTTAATAAAGAAAACCATCTTTGGATCTTCGTTTGTGTGTTTTGGTGGTTTTTACTCAGAAGTTTCAGATCTCGCTAAAAGACATAACGAATTCAATTGGCGTGGATTTATACTCCCACAGTCACTTGGGCCTGGCCCCATTCCCGGGAATGTACTCCGCTACACGAGGTAGTTCGGGGTCCAAAACCAGGTGATCAAACGAACATGTATCTCCCTTCCTGACACCTGGAGAGGAGCACGATGCCCGAGTTCTCGTATCAGGAACTCAGGCAAGGTATAAAATATCTTCTTTAGGCGCTAAGTTCAAATTCTTATGGTCTTTCATATTTTAGTTCTTGATTAAAGGCTAAAAAACGTTTACTCTATGTATGCAATGGTAAAATAAGGTGGTTCATACTCAAGAGACGATTAAAGCGTAAAAATAACTGATTCTAAGGGAGCACCCCGACGTCTAACCCACCATGTCAGACGCTGCCACTAATGCAGAGGGTCAGGTACAGCATAGCAAAGCCGTATGGTAGGCCAAGTGGTGCAAGAAGACAAGGAAAGTAGGTAAAACGTACTTGAGCACACCGTAGTGGGTCAAACCCAGAAATCTAGACCCGACCCGCCCAAGGACGTATAACCCGGTATCCGAGCCCGGGTAGGTAAAAGTCTATAAATACTACTCTATCTCCTTCGTAAAAAAAGACCGGATCTCTGATCTAAAAATCATTTATACTTTCCGAGACTAAGACTCAATCCTTTAGCTTTAGTCTCATTTTCGGTTGTTTAAGACCATTCCTTCTAATATCATATCGGATTCCTTTTCTTCCCGACCGCTCTTTGGCCGGGACACTGCTCAAAAAATTCTCTCTCTCTCTTTTAGCTTGACCACCAAATTTCTTCCTCCAAACTCTTAAAGATACTCCGCGGACCATCCCTTTCATCCCGGTGTTATCCATTCTCTCTCTCTTTCATTTTCCGACTTCCTTCCTTTCGCTCTCCACGTCTCCTCGTGGTCCTTTCTCTTCCTTCTTTATTCGCTCTTTTTGACTTGAGCGTCGGAAAACACCCCCTCCCCCCCATCGTGTTTTCCGAGTCCTTCACGTGTTTGTTGATTGTGTAGGAGCGGATTCCCTCAGTAGTTGTTTAAGAGGACGAAAATTCTCCGAAACATTTGTATATAAGATGTTATTTTTTATATAAGATGTATTTTTTTTATTCATTTTGAAGATAACCAATTCCATTATTTTTCATATTTTGAATTTTTTTTCTTTTATCATTGATATCCTCTTTTTCCAATACCCATATTTATTATCTTTAGGTACCGCAAATATTTTTATTTATTTATATTTTTCATTAATATTGTTTTTGAAGAAAACGTTAAAATTATTCATTAACATTATACCATCAATTTTTAAAAAAAAATAAGGGGTACTAAACCCTAACATGGGTACCTAAACCCTTACAAATGCACGTAAACATTGAAAACAATACATAGATCGTAAACCTTAAAATCTAGCATAAAAGCCTACCAAATACAAACACATAAAATTTGATATTTTTGAGTAATCGTATGCCATCAAATTGTTTGATTAGAGATGTTAAACCATAGCATGAATGTCTAAACCTTAACCATGCACATAATCATTAGAAATTACACATAGATTCATTTGATAGTTTACAGAAAATGCATAGGCTAGATATAAAGGATTCAAGTCATCGATTCGTCGTGGTTTTTCCTCTATCAACAATAAAATCTCCACATTATATCATTTCATAGAGCAACTTGATCGATGAGTTTCCATTTGATTTTTTTGGTTCTCGTCTCTACATAAATTATTTGAAACACATGAGCTTACTGTTCGAATTTAAACTATAAGCATTTTTTTAAAAAAAAATAGTATGTTTTGTCTTTTCTTTCGGTGGAGCGTCTGGTGTTTCCCCTCTTTAGCGCTAATTGTTCGGGTTGGATTTTGGGTCCTTCTTACGGAGTCGTACATAGATCTCTTGCATAAAACCTTGGAGTGTCCTATCGTAATAGTCGGAGAGCTCCGGGTACGTACGAAGTCTGTTCTCTTGGGGGATGACAGACGCGTTCGCCTAAGCTGCTAAGCTGCTGTCTCTGGTGAGATAGCCACGATGATTCTCTGGAGATGTGTTGGACATTGCATAAGTAATATCGTCAGGAAGATCTTCGGAATGATGAGTAGGAGTTTCCCTCTTGAAGACTCTCTGACTCCCAAGTCAGGCTACCACTGAAGAGTAAATTGATTCGAGAGGTAATTATGGATTATGTTTGAGACCATGTCCGAAGATCATGGTCTCTGTCTGATATTCCTTGAATGGATGAGAAGAGAATAGGGGTAAAGTCCCTAGAGAGAGTGGGGTTGGAACTCTCTTCCTATGTATTGGGTTTTCTGAGGATACTTCCAAAGAAATATCTCGTTGTTATCTTCTTCTATTAAGTGTTGCCTCCTGATTCTTGTGGCCGTCTCTTCTTCCATATGTCTATCCCCCGAAGATCCACTTACTCTCATCTGCTAATAGAACTATTAGATGTCGCAAGAGTTTTAATAAATATATCTATATGGAAAAAAATAATGTATTCCGAATGGACCTGTGTTAAACTTTTCATTTTTGAGTTGTACAAAAAACAATATATTTCTATAGTTTTCAATTTTCAGAATTTTTGGTTTATGAATACTAATATTTAAAGTAAAAAATAATCAATGAATAGGGGTAAAGTCCCTAGAGAGAGTGGGGTTGGAACTCTCTTCCTATGTATTGGGTTGTCTGAGGATACTTCCAAAGAAATATCTCGTTGTTGTCTTCTTCTATTAAGTGTTGCCTCCTGATTCTTGTGGCCATCTCTTCTTCCATTTGTCTCTCCCCCGAAGATCCACTTACTCTCATCTGCTAATAGAACTATTAGATGTCGCAAGAGTTTTAATAAGTATATCTATATGGAAAAAAATAATGTATTCCGAATGGACCTGTGTTAAACTTTTCATTTTTGAGTTGTACAAAAAACAATATATTTCTATAGTTTTCAATTTTCAGAATTTTTGGTTTATGGATACTAATATTTAAAGTAAAAAATAATCAAATATGGATGATTTGGTATGGTTTCAGTTTCGGTTCGTATTTAAATTTTATCAACTATATCATTTTTTCAAATAAATTTATATTTTTTGGATTCAATATTAAATTCAATTTTTTTGATTAAATACGATATTTAACTATTAAATAAATTATAACAATGTTGATTATTGATCACTTATGTATGATGAAAATTAATTAAATATTTTGTTTTTAAATTTTAGTTTCGTTTTTTTTAATTTGAAATTATATATCTACTATGTACACCTATATTTTAGAAGAATCTAATATCGTGATTTGGTTATGTTGCATTGTATGTTTTCAGTCATTCTTTCGACCATTATCAACTCCACTCCACCATCCTATAGGCAAATCCAACATAGCATTTAAAACATAATTTTCCTTCCAAGTACCGTATGTCTGACATTTTGTCTTGCATCTCAAAGACTAATGGTTGAGAGATAAAAACTATCTCTTGTCTAGAGATTGTTTGTGCTTCTACATGTTATTAATTTGCTCTTCATATGTTTTAATATGTCAAGTGGAACTTGATTTAAAGACTTATTTTATTCATTAGAATATAAAGAATCAACAAAAGATCTAAAGAGTTAAGATGTGGTTTTCTATATTTAAAAATTATCTGCATGTATACATAATATTGTTTTATTGAATAAAATATAAAGAACCAACAAAAAATTTTAAGATTTTTAAGCGTTAAAGCTTAAAAATATCAATTTGATAGGTTGATTTTGATGGTTTTCTTGATCTTAAACTCAATATTCATCACCGTCGGATTTCTCCACTCCTCACCACTAATCCTTCCACCACCAATTCACTATGTAAATCTCACTTTTTTAACACTCATGAGTTTTGATAATCTCAGTAAATTAGTGAAAAATACATTATAATTTGTTAGTTTTAGTTTGTCTGAGGAACAACTTTGATTCTGGAATGGTAAACATTATATCTACCATAACCACAAAATGCATGTGTGCATAATCATGCTGATCTTTCCTCAGGGAAGCTGTAAGAGTTAGCTGACCTCCAGATGGTGTGAAGTAACAGACATCAGTATGAAATCTATCAAGACTTGTTCCGCTTGTTCCCTTAGAATTTTGATTATATCATATGCAAATGCAATTATTTCAATATCTTTAAATGTATAAAATTGATCTTCACAGTCCATGTAAAAAATAAAGCATACAATAATCGGATAAACTTTTGAATAATATGAGTTTTATTGGACATAATAAAAGGAAAAGCGATATATTGATTTTGTCCTACATATTTATACACCGAACTTCTATTTTGTATCGCATGTTTTAATATGTCAAGTGGAATCTGATCTAAACACCTGAAGATCTTATCATTATTTTATTTCCACATGAACCAAAGAATCTATAAAACAAAAAAGAATTTTCTCCTACTTGTTAAATCCTCCCTACTGGCTAATCTCTAAACTATGATGCCATGCGCGGGAAAATAGAAACATAGGAATATCCACAAAAACTTAATAATATTAGCTTTTCAATTGAAAATTATCAAAAATACGTTGAAAACTAAATCTATCACGAATATATACAAATCTCTAAAATAAACACAATTAATGTATATTATATTAGACCAAATAAGGATCAGTCTCATTCATGCATCTAGATTTTTGAATGGAACAAAAAAAGAATCGAAGATATAGATTTATTGTGTAAAATCATATGTTAGCTAAAAAACACACGTAGATAATAAATATAACAAAAGACAAAAATAGAACCGTAAAACTAAATAAATATGGATATCAAATTTATTAAATTAACGAAACTCCAAAAAGCAAAAAAAATAACTTAATAATCCGATTCATGCTCATCATCATCTTCATAATCATTTGCATCATCATCATCTCTATCTTCTTCTAAATCATGCGAGGCTTCATTTTTATCTAACAATTTGAAGGAAAAAAAAAGATGATAACACCCGAATCTATATAATAGCACTATATAAATATTAAAATACTATATAAAAAATAGTTAAATCGACGAAATATCAGAATTATACCTTATATATTTGTATATAATAAATTGTGCCATTATCGTTTATGGATTTTTTTATCTTTAACCACAAAGAACTCTATTGAAATTTGCAACAAACAAACCAAGATTGCAGTAGGAATATCGAGTTGTCTTAGACCAAGTGCCACACTTCTCACTTCGACTCACTCATCATGTAGAATCCAAGTAACATCAAATTAGTCACAAATCATCCAATATATCAAAAAACAAAAAGAGTTTATTTGAGGCGCAATGTACTAAAATTATACCATATTAATTGGTGAAAAGCTTAAGAGGCTGATCCTCAATCTTCTTTTCACATTCCTATTGTTCGAAGTCGTTCCATGTTATCTACTCAAATGACCTCGCAAACTCTTGATCGCAACTTCTTTATCCTCTCATTCCTTGAAATGATCTTCTGCGTTAGGATCATTTCTTAATTTTCTTCTCATAAAATACATTTTCAAATTACTCCCAGGAACAATGATTAGCTGCATAATATGATGTTCAATACGCTCTTTTCCTAAATCGCACATCGATAATGCACAATTATACAAAATGTTGTTTGATTATGTTTTAGTTTAAGTGTTCTTTTGGCGTTTGACTCCAGGAATTTCTATTTTCCGTCGGCTTTTGTTTTCAGAGATATTAATATTTTATGCCGACTCTTGTAATGTTTTTATGATGTTTCAATAATATAATTCTAGATGACAAAAAACAAAAACAAATTTGATTTCATTTCTTAAACAAAATGACTTACAAAAAAAAGAAAATACTGCTTTAAAATATTTAATTTCCATTTTTCGTCGGCTTTTGTTTCCAGAGATATTAACTATGTTATCCCCGCGCATCCATGTAGGGAAATATGTGGTGATATACCATTCTATTTTGTAATTTGTGATAATCATTACTTAAATCTAATAAAATTCGAACCGCTAATACGTTCTCTAAAATAAAATATATGGAAGGGAATATATAATATAATCTAAAAAGGTCATCTCATCATCTAGTTTCAATTCATCTCATAATATGTTTTAAATTTAAATCTCATAATTATTGAGGCCAATACGTCGTAATATTTGTAGCTTATAAGAGATTAAATCAATAATGTAATTTTTCGATAATTTTCCATCAAAAAAATCATAATTAGTAATGTACTACTTAAAAGCAAAAAAATTAAATTAAAAAAAAACCAAATTTTTAAAAAAGATTTGTAAATTTTTTTAAAAGCCATCCTTCTAATTTGTGACATATCATTATATTTATAATATGTGAAAAACACTGTAAATAGATCAAGTGTCAAGTAGCTTCTTAAAAAGAGCAATGTTTTATATATTATTAATAAAAGCGATGTTTAATAATAACCGGCACCAGAGACGAAATTAGGTGCTGAGTACCTGCATACAAATGAAAACTAATATTTATTAAAAAAATTAAAAAGAAACAATGTTGAAAACAACAATAAACCATAATTAAAAACACGATAACTACTTACGCAATGTGGAATTGGTAAATCTCAGGCACATTCGAATTGATCGGAATTTCATTAAACTCGTAAACAGGAGAATTACATCTGTTATTTGTGTTGTTATATGTCACTAAATGTTGTGTTGGTATCTGTCATTATATGTTACAATGCCATATACAATCAGTAAATTAATTTATATAGAATTAAGGATTCATCATCAAGTCAAGAAAATTCTGGTGAAACTACCAATGAATGTATGTTAGCTTCTCTGACTTGATAACATAATCAAGAGGAAGAAGAATAAAATTTATGTCTGGACCATAGAAGTGAGAAAAGCTTTTCAATTCATATACAAATTCAAAGATCAATCCATCTCCACAACTGTTTATTAGAAAATGTAAATCTCTCAGGTTTCAAACAATTCCAAGGTCTAAACTTTACATATGAACCCGAGACATCATCAATATGCCCGGAAGCATAAATTTTGCTAAAGGACTCCAATGACATATATATTTTTTTTGTCATGAAAGGAAGGCTCATCTTTCCCAAATGCATCCTCAAACTCTTGTTTATCATCATATGAAGTAGTTGTCCTGCATTCTAGAAACCAAATAGTGTTAATTAAACAAAATGGTGTGAAACGTTGTAAACATTCAGTACATCACAAGAACAAAAAATGACAGAGAAAAAAAAATCTGAATTCAAAGAAAATGAAAAGTGGAATAGAGAATGAATAACATAGTGGAAAAAAAGATTAAGAGTTAAAGAATATTTTTTTAACATTTAGGATTTTTGTTTATTTAATCTCTAAATTTTTTTTAAGTGGTAGACATTGAAAAATCATTTTTGTTTATTTAATCTCTAAACTTTTAAAGTGATAGACATTGAAAAATCCATGCTTTGTTAATTGGTAGACATTGTCATGCATCCCTGACGCTTCAACTTGTAGATTATAAGCACGTAGAAAAAAAACTAACAATATTTTGTAGCTAACATCGATAAAATACTGAAAAGAGGCACGATAAATGTGACTTCAATTTAAAAATGCACCATAGAATATTCAAGACATGGATAAATTATGCACGAACACGTTGTAGGCTTATTTAAGATGTACCAAATTAAAAATTTATCCAGACCACAATGTACACATAACACATCCACATAAAAGATGGACGTAAGAAATGTCAAATAGACACTTGAGATCAATTTATAAGTAATCCAAGTGAATTGTAACAGTGGTGAGATCAAGTCCCGTTAGCCTAATTAGGTGACGAAAATAAGCACATATGTAATGCATATGAATTTTTATAACTAAATTGTTTAGATTTATGTGTGTATATAATCGAGAGAACACAATACTTGAGGAAGAGGATTTTTTTTTCTGAAGTTCAAGTCGTCGGATATGACTAAACCACTTGAAGAAATAAAGAAAAACTAATAGATGTTTAATTAGAAACAAAATAGAGTAAATTTCCAGATTGGAATATGATACAAAAAATCATGGTAAAAAAATAGATGGTGAAGACATGCATACCTATCAGAAGTTTAATGGTTCTCTTATCTCTTGAAAATCACTTTCAATATTTGTTTAAATGGCTAATGAACAAAAATATCAATCGATCACTATAGAAAAGAAATTACCTTGTTGTTTGAGTGGTTGTTCTTCGTTGTAACTTTCTACATCTTCACCCGACTTCTTTTCTTTAGATAATATATGTCTATTTATAGTAAGGATCAAACCCAGGCTGCTGAAGTTCGTGATGTGAGTAAACTATGGAGTTCGTCTGCTGATTGTATATATGCTGCATAAGATAAATATTAATAAAATAAGGCACCCTCGATGTGTAGATGCAACATCATGTATGAAAGACGAAGCAGCACCTGATTCTGCATCTTCAAGTTCTGGAGAGTAAACACCATTGACATTTGCTGAGTCAGTAGCTTGTGAATTATTGATGTGATCATATTGATTAATGCTGCAAGAAGCATAACCATCATGTCTAATGGTCAAGATTTCCCCCATTTTCTTGAGGATACTGGACATCATCTTCAGTCCTCTGCATCCGATTATAAGAAGTAAACACCCTACTACGCTGATTCATTTACAAATTTCACTCTTTAAGCATCAACTTTCGTGAAAAAATAACGGGACAAGAGTAATTAGCAAATAATAGCATAGGATCAGACATTAACTTCAAGATCTTTCAAGAACCATAACCAACCTCGTCGAAAATCAACGGCGGCACCGGAGACACATCCCTCTTCTTCTCGAAAATCTTTTATTCACTCTATCAAAATTTTGTGTCAGCATATACTCCTCTTTTCCCATACATTTCGAGCTGAAAAAAAGAAGCACAAATCAGATTCCTCAAGTTGGAATCATGGTTCCCTAGAACGACAAACCGATACCTCGGCTGATAAGGATTTAATTGCCTCCTCGCCTGGATCTTGCCTAACCCATGGAAGTCCTTTCTCTTCCACTGAAAGATCACTGACCACGTCATAAGCTTTGAGTGCATGAGCTTATAGCTTCTTTAAGCTCTCGATCAGTCAAGCTGCGCCCACAACCGGTAGACATTGTTCCTTTGATGCACAAGTACCAACACCGAGTTAAAAGAGAGATCCAGAACACGGAAACAAACAGATTCTTCAATTTTCTTAGACAATTGATGAAACATAATAACAAAATTTCAAACAAAAACATATAAATATTATAAACAACCAAACAAAAAGAGTAACGATGAGAGTAACATAATTTATACATGGATTAATGCACAAATATATGAGAAAATAAAAATAAATTCACATCAGTAATTTTATAATAAAACACGGAAAAGGGAGAAAACAAATCATACATACAAAATTAAGCAATCAATAACGAAACTTATACCTTGATCAATCAGAAACCTGCAAATGCGTAAAATATCAAAAATATATCATAGTCTAAACCCTAGATTTGATAATATATAAAAAATAATGGTGGTGGCTAACGTAAAAAACTAACGAAGAACATAGCAGAAATACAACGTGGAACCCTAAACTTGGTATATATAAGAAATTATGTAGGTAGCAATTAGGGTTTCTCAAAACAGACTACTAAACCTGGGCTACGAAAAAATCTGGTCCCAAATCCAATTATTTTCAATGAACAAAATAAGATTATTTTAATCACAAAATTTCGATGACAAGAAATTATAATTAAACGAATTTATTAATGGCATTCTAGTAATCTCAAGCCTGAGAGTGAACGTCGAAATGACACGTAGAATTTCGCACTTCGAAAATAATATAATGATTTAATATTATTATTTTGAGTGTTTATTAATTATTAATACGTTTTTACTTCAAAAAATAGATATAAATTTAAATCGACTATCATGTATCGAATATTACAAAGATAGACTTAAGATTCACACACAAAAAAATACGATTACATCGTATCGTGTATCAGAATATATTACAGACGATCTTGATCCGTTAAAGACATATAATCATTCCACACAAAGAGCTTAGTAAAAGATATACTTGAGACTTGAGAGACATAAGCACAAAACCAAAAACAGACTTTGTAACTGATCCCACATCATCACTTGTGAAATCCCAGAGACAAAATGAAATGCTTAAGTGTAGAAAACAGTCGACTGAAATAGAACTAGAGGAATATAAATATACGATCTTTGAGAATCAAGTATCATTCGTAGCACTCTCCACATTGCAGTATTAACACAATGAACCATTGGAAACAATAAGGACCATGACAAGAAAATGCATGAATTTGTTAAGATTCTAAGAATAACAGAGAAAAACAAAAATAATTATGTGAACACTTCTAAACCATCAAGATTAACAAAATGATAAGAAATACTTGAAAAGAATATTTCACCTCAAGTCTGATTCTTCGTGGCGTTAGCAATTATCACAACACAATCATATATATTGACATACTCCGAGCAAGAGTAAGTAGTACTGAGATCAATTACTTGAAAAGATAAAAATTCAACATTGTTGGGGTCAGATTCCACCTCTTGAGAATCAACGACTGAAAAATGGCTAAGTACGAAAAAGCACTAGTAGCTGGATCCCTAACTGTGGATCGGGATCCCTAGCTGTGAAGGAGGACTTGGATCGGGATCCCTAACCGTGAAGAAGTTGGATCGGGATCCTTAGCTGTGAAGGAGTTGGATCGGAATTCCTAGCCGTGAAGGAGGAGTTGGATCGGGTTCCCTAACCATGCAACAGTTGGATCGGGATCCCTAACCGTGAAGGAGTTGGATCGGAATCCTAACCGTGACAAAGCAGGTGGATCGGGTCCCCCTAACCGTGAGAAGAAGGTTGGGTCGTGTACCCCGATCCGTGACAAAGCAGGTGGATCGGGTACCCTGATCCGTGAGAGGAAGGTTGGGTCGTGTACCCCGATCCGTGACGAAGCAGGTGGATCGGGTCCCCCTAATCGTGAAAGGAAGGTTGGGTCGTGTACCCCGATCCGTGACAAAGCGGGTGGATCGGGTACCCCGAACCACGACAAGGTGAGTTGGGTCGTGTACCCCGATCCATGACACAACAGACGGATCGAGGGTCATGACCCACAGTGAAGAAGTTGGGTCGTGTACCCCGATCCATGGCACGACAGACGGATCAGGGGTCACGACCAACGATGAAGAAGCTGGGTCGTGTACCCCGATCCACGGTACGACAGACGGATCAGGGGTTACGACCCACGGTGGAGAAGCTGGGTCGTGCCCCGATCCATGGTACGAAAGACGGATCGGGGGTCACGAAGCTGGGTCATGTACCCCGATCCATGGTACGACAGACGGATCGAGGTCACGACCCATAGTACGTTACCCGAACCATGAACCATGGTGTCACCGAGCCGTGAACCATGGTGTCACCCGAGCCATGAACCATGATGAGAAATTGGACCGAGATAACGAGCCCACGAATTCGAGCCCACAAAAGAGATGACAAAGATAGCCCATGAATCGAAGCCCATGACGATGATAGGCTTTACTAAAAGGAAATCCCGAAGAATTAGGAAATCTTCCTTATCTCTTTAGACATTAACTTAGCCGACTTAATTTAGTATTTATAGTCATGTAAACCCTAAGAAAAGGGGATCCGCAATTTTACCTAGCAAAACTCTGTACTTTTGCTCTCATACAAAAAGATTTCTAAGCAGCTTAATAAATCACCATCTTTGGATATCTGTTTGTGTTTTTAGTGGTTTTTGCTCAGGAATTTCATCCCTCTTAACAAACCTTCGACAAATTCAATTGGCGTGGATTTACCCACCCACAATTTGGCGCTAGAAAGTGGGCAACGTCGAAATTTTCTTACTCAGGAGAGCCACCGCAAAACCGATCCGAAGAACGATGACCAACGACGGAGATGATAACACTACTGACACCAGGAACACCGGCGTGGAGGACGAGATGAACCAGCCCAAGGACGCCGGGGACACTTCGACAACGCTCACGGAGATGAAAGCCATGCTGGAGACACTGCTCAAGAAGGCGGAGGAGCAAGATAAGCTGAACAGCACGATGACGGGCGAGCTGAAGGCCCTGGCAACGGCGAGTCGAACCCGAGGTGTGGGATTAGGTCTGGATCCGGCAAGACGAACCGGAAGGCGCCTCAACCCTTTCAACCCAACGGCCTTGGATTTCTCAACCCCACTCAACCCGCCAAGGACTCGCGGAAGATTGCCACCACTCCATCAAAGCTCAACAAACCTGACCTCTGGAGTTCAAGGAGTAGGCGACGGGCCAACGGAGGACGAGGTGGCCCCCATCATCAATCTGGAGGAGGAGAATCGAACGGAGCAGAACGCGGAGAGCCATGATAATCCTGAACCCTTAGCAGCCGACCAGGCCCGAACCGGAAGATGCGAAGCCGTCCTGGAAGGAGATCAAGAGCTAACCGAGGAAGAAGAGAACATACTCTGGGCTGAGCAAGCACGGGTGAACGAAGAATGCAGAGCTGGCGTCCGAGCCCAGAAAGAAGAGATGGCCATGATGCGAGCAGATATGGACCGAGCAGCTGCCGACATAAAAGCTGTTCGATCCATGATGCACAAAGCAACTAGCAAAGTGCCAGAGATAGATCGTGTATTGGAGGAAGCGCAGAACACCCCGTTCACAGTACGGATTACTAGCACGAGAATTCCAGACCCTGGAAAGATGAAAGTCACGATCTATGAAGGAAAGACCGATCCAAAAGAACATCTAACGAAAGAGACGCCGGACAGTGCCTTCTCTTCGTAGAGCATCTCAAAGGACCAACGCTCCAGTGGTTTTCCAGGCTCGATCGGGAACTCCATTGACAGTTACAACCAATTATCCGCGGCATTCTTGAAGCATTACTCCATATTCATGGATCCCGGAACATTCGACGCCGATCTGTGGACTCTAACTCAGGGGCAGAAAGAAACACTTCGCATTTTCATCGGAATATTCAAAGCCGTTATGTCCAAGGTGGAAGGCCTGAGTGACAAAGCGGCCTTACTAGCCCTGAAGCGAGCACTTTGGTTCAACTGCGATTTTCGTAAATAAATCGCATTAAATGCCCCCACGACGATACAGGACGCTATGCATCGAGCCGCAGACTTCATCACAGAAGAAGAAGAGATGAAAATCCTGACCGAGAAGTACGGGAAGGCCAAGACAACGAACCATTCTCCCCAAGTTTCAGCCCCTTCCAATGCTAGGAAGAACAACCAAGGTTCCGGCTATATCCAGCACGAGGGAGGCTTTCGAGGGGCTCATAACTATCAAATTGACGCCCCTGGATTCGGTCGAGGAAGAGGCCGAGGCCGTGGAAGAAGCTCATGGAGCACATGGACCAAAAGTGACAGTTCCTATGACGAGACGACTTACTGCGAACACCATCGCATCTACGGACATTCTACCGCGAACTGCCAAATTCTAGGCTTGAAGCTTGCTAAAAAATTAGCAGCCGGCGAGCTTGGAGGCAACATCAGCCTCAAAGATTTTGAGATGGATGCAAACACATACAAACCCGACCTGACAAAAGAATATCACACCAAACGCGATAGAAGGGATGACGAAGCGCCACCCTCCGGATCAAGAAGGAGGATAAGCATGATAATGGGGGGATCCCACTATTGCTCAGATATCGTCTCGTCAATCAAAGCATTCCAGCGAAGGGCAGACGTCAGCATCAACTGGTCTAAACTATCTAAGTTTCCAAACGATGTGATATCATTCGAGGAAAAAGAGACGATCGGAATAAACAGACCGCATGATGACCCTCTCGTGATCGAGTTAATCATCAATGACTGCGACGTAGCATGAGTATTGGTGGACACTGGGAGCACCGTGGACGTAATCTTCCTCGAGACTCTCAGAAGAATGAATGTGGACCTGTCCGAAGTGATATCTACTCCCAAACCCTTGACAAGATTCTCTGGAGAAACTACCATGACTACTGGGACAATCAAACTGCCTGTCTAAGCTGGTGAGGTGACAAAGATCGTCGAATTTTCTGTAGCTGATCACCTGGCCATCTACAACGTCATCATGGAGACCCCCTGGTTAAATTCAATGCGCGTAGCCGTTTCAACCTACCATCTCTGCCTCAAGTTCCCTACACCAAACGGCGTGAAAATGATTCGAGGAAACCAAAAGGAGTCTTGTGTCTACTTTCTCGCCGCACACAAGCTCAGGAACCCGGTGACCGATCCAACGGCAAGTTCAAAGCACAAAAAGATAAAGACTGACAGAGAACCGGTGAAAGAACTTTCGAAACTGTTATAGCAGTTACAGGTCGCGGTGGATCGCAAAGAAGAAGTGTCTGAACCAACTTGCGACCCCGTCGTATCAGTTTGCATCGACAATAAACATCCAGAGCGGTGTGTAGAAATCGGAGCAACATTAGATGAAAATATCAAAGAAGAACTCATTGCGTTCTTGAAGAAAAATATCAACACCTTCGCATGGGAAGCGGAAGATATGCCTGGCATCGATATCAGCGTAAAAAGCCACGAGCTGAACATTGACCCAACGTTCAAACCAGTAAAGCAGAAAAGGAGAAAGCTTGGGCCAGACAGAGCCAAAGCAGTCAACAACGAAGTAGAAAGACTCCTGCGCGTTGGTTCAATAACTGAGGTAAAATACCCGGATTGGCTGGCCAACCCAGTAGTGGTCAAGAAGAAGAATGGAAAATGGCGTGTATGCGTGGACTCCACTGACTTGAATAAAGCTTGTCCAAAAGACAGCTTCCCCCTTCCGCATATCGATCGCCTAGTTGAAGCAACGGCAGGGAATGCACTACTATCCTTCATGGATGCCTTCTCGGGTTACAACCAGATCTTGATGAACCCCGACGACCGCAAGAAAACCGCTTTCATAACGGATCGTGTAATACATTGCTACAAGGTGATGCCATTTGGCCTAAAAAATGCCGGAGCAACGTACCAGCGTCTGGTGAACAAGATATTCGCTGACCAACTCGGAAAGACAATGGAGGTTTACATAGATGACATGCTAGTAAAATTCCTAAAAGAATAGGATCACGTCACTCATCTCAGGGAATGCTTCTCGCAGCTGGACTTTCACAACATGAAGTTAAACCAGACCAAGTGCAGATTTGCGGTCACCTCGGGAGAATTCCTTGGTTACCTAGTAACTCACCGCAGCATTGAAGCTAACCCTAAGCAAATCGATGCACTCATCCATATGACTTCACCGAAGACAAAACGGGAAGTGCAAAGACTTACCGGGAGGGTAGCCGCACTTAACAGATTCATCTCACGGTCCACCGACAAATGCTTGCCTTTTTACGATACATTGCGAGGGAACAAGAAGTTCGAGTGGACGGAAAAATGCGAGAAGGCTTTTCAATAACTAAAGATTTACCTGGCCACTCCTCCAGTCCTCACAAAACCAGAAGCAGGGGAACTACTTTTTCTATACACCGCAGTTTCCGCTACAGCAGTAAGTGGCGTGTTAATTCGAGACGAGCGTGGAGAGCATAAGCCAATCTTTTACGTCAGCAAAACCCTTACCGACGCTGAAACAAGGTACTCGCAGATGGAGAAATTGGCACTATCCATTATTATGTCGGCAAGAAAGCTAAGGCCATACTTCCAGTCTCACTCAATCATCGTCCTGAGCACCTTCCCGATAAGGTCCATTCTGCACAGCCCAAGTCAGTCAGGAAGACTGGCAAACTGGGCGATAGAACTGAGCGAATATGACATTGAGTATCGCGGACGAACGTGCGCAAAATCCCAAGTCCTGGCCGATTTTCTTATCAAACTCACCGAAGAAGGCATTGACGACGAAATGCAAGGCCACCTCTGGAAACTCCACGTTGATGGCTCATTTTCCAAAAACGGTTCGGGAGTCGGGATACGGCTAACTTTCCCAACTGGCGAATTACTGGAACAATCATTCCGCCTTAGCTTTCATGCATCCAACAACGAAGCAGAGTACGAAGCCTTGATTGCCGGGATGAAACTTGCTAATGGCCTAAAGATCGAGCAACTCCATGCATTTTGCGATTCACAACTAGTCGCGAATCAGTTCAGCGGCGAATATGCAGCAAAGAATGATCGAATGGAAGCTTATTTGAATATCGTCAAAGAATTGGCTGCACAGTTCAAACAATTCGTCCTAACACGCATTCCACGAGGGGAGAACACTCCAGCCGATGCACTTGCAGCCCTTGCATCAACTTCCGATCCAGATCTAAAGAGAGTGATCCCGATAGAATTCATCCAGCACCCGAGCATTAGTCATGGCCTTCAGTGAATGCCATAACTCGTTCACAAGCGGCTAGACAAGCAACAGATGTCACAACCGGGCAAGAGGTGATGGATGAAATATAGGAAGAATTGGCCAACCAATCACCCGCAGAGCAAGATATTGCCCCAATGGAAGAAGAAAATCTTGAAGAGTCACCAACCATGAAAAGCAGCAACGACCCTGTCGTCAAACCCAACGAAGAAGCAAAAGAGGTCAACAACGATGCGGAATATGGCTGCGACAAGGAATGGCTCGGCGCAATCAGAGGATACATATACGACGGCATCCTACCAACCGAAAAATGGGCAGCTCGCAAGCTTCGAGCCATGGCAGCACGTTTCGTGTTACTCGATGGAAATGTCTTCAAGTGGAGATTCTCAGGACCATTGCTAAACTGCGTAGAAGGAAAGGACGCCAGGAAGATTATGGAGGAAATTCATAATAGTTCATATGGAAATCACTCTGGAGGAAGAGCACTAGCCATAAAAGTCAAACGTCACGGCTATTATTGGCCAACGATGATCAAAGATTGCAAGGTGTTTTCAGCCAAATGCGAAAAATGCCAACGCCATGCGCCGATGATTCACCAACCCACAGAAGCACTTTCATCAATCTCATCGCCGTATCCATTCATGCGATGGTCTATGAACATTGTCGGGCCACTGCATCCGTCAAAACAGAAACGTTTCCTTCTGGTTTTGACAGACTATTTCTCAAAATGGGTCGAAGCCGACTCCTACGCTAACATTAAAGATGCGCAAGTGGAGGCCGTTGTCTGGAAAAATATCATATGCCGACATGGAGTACCATACGAGATCGTGATAGATAACGGCTCGCAGTTCATCTCAAATCATTTCGAAAGTTTCTGCGAGAAATGGAAAATCAGACTCAGCAAGTCTACTCCAAGATATCCACAAGGGAACGGACAGGCCGAAGCAATCAACAAAACAATCCTCGACGGCCTGAAGAAGCGCCTTGATGAGAAAAAGGGACGTTGGGCTGAAGAACTGGAGGGAGTACTTTGGTCTCACCTCACCACCCCACGACGAGCAACGGGGGAAACTCCATTCGCCCTCGTATACGGAACAGAGTGTGTCATCCCCCCCGGAGATACATTTCCCAGGGATTCACCGGAGACTATTACCAGAACAAGAAGGGCTCAATCACCTATTGATGCTTGACGAACTGGACTTGATCAACGAAAGAAGGGACCAAGCCTTGATCAGGATCCAGAAATATCAAAACGCGGCCGCAAAATACTACAATTCCAATGTTCGAGAACGAAGATTCTACGAAGGAGATTTAGTTTTGCGGAAGGTTTTTCAGAACACCGTGGAAATGAATGCCGGCAAACTAGGACCAAATTGGGAAGGACCCTACAAGATCACCGAAGTAGTCAAACCTAGAGTTTACAAACTTGCTAACATGACAGACGTTCCAGTACCGAGATCATGGAACGCAATGCATCTCAAAAAGTACTATCACTAAGCTACTTTACATGAACTACGGGGTGACTTGATCCCTGCAAAGGGTACGTAGGCAACTCGTCTTCGGACGGGTTCAGTTACCCCCCCCTCCTTTCAAAGGGGAGGAGTAGGTACGTATACGTATACTCATATACTCCCATCTTTGTAATCGACTCTACGATCTATCAAATCAAAGCTTTACTTAAACATCTTTCAAGAATCATTAAGTCTTAACGAAAACAGACATGCTCATACAAATCAAAGCTACAATGGGCATTACGCCACATCTCCATTACTGCTGGCCACAGTAATGAAATCTTGCATCCATCTCGGATCTACACTATCACATCTGTCTCAGGATTAAAAGCGCGCTATACAAATACTTTGTTCATTGTCGGAGCGGATATGTTTACGGTAACATATCCGTAAACCAAAATGCTCATCCTAAACTATCCAAGCATATGTTCATTATCGGAGCGAGTACATTTATGGTAATGAACCCGTAAACCGGAATGTTCAAGAACTAAACTATGCAAACTTATGATCAACTTCGGAGCAGGGAAGTTTACGATAACATATCTGTACGCCGAATTGGTCATCTCAAACATAACTACTATGCAAATTCGGTCCTAGAACCATTCATCTACATCTTGTCATTTGGATTCGTCATCAAACGGGGTAAGCATACCTAATATGTCCTTGCAAATATGTAAAACCAAGTAATAAAAAGAAGAAATTAAGTTCATGAGACTACTTGGATAAAGCCGTCCAGGCGTTAACAAAAAAATGAAAAAGAGTTTTAAGACTAGACAAAGAAAAGAGGATCGTAATCCTCCACTATCTCAGGAGTCGTGAGCGCCTTCTGCTCCAACTCCACCATCCACTTAGCTACATAACCTCCAGGTGCTTTGTCCTCCTCGAGCAACGCCTCAGCAAACTCTGCGACCTTTTTCTCTAAGGCGATCTCGAGAGCTTTTGCGGAAGGTGGTTCGGGGACTGTCTCTTTAGCAATCTCCACCGAACTGAGATTAGCCAAACCAGGCGTTCCCTTGTTAGAACCGGAAAAATCCTGGATCCCGACGCTTGCAGCAGCAGTCTCCATGGGCTCACCGTCATTGAGCTCCTTGAGAATGTCAGATCGGACTGGAGACAGTCGCAAGATTCCTCTCATTTCCGCCACGATCTGAGCAAATGCCTCATGAGATCCCATCAAGCCCTCCTTCTGCTCAGCTAAACTCTTTGCCTCGGCATCGAGAGATGGCGGCTCATCGCTTTGGAGCAGCCCAATGAATTGGAGATTGCCTTCAATCTGGGCAAGGTCAAGCATGTTCTCCTTTGGCTCACCGTCAATCTGGCCAAGAAGCTTTTTGGCTCGGGAAACTTTGCCTTCGAGCATCATCATGGTCTCACGTTTGGCCTCTAGAACAGCTTGCTCGACCTTACTCTCAAGAAGCTCATTCGCAGCTTCTAGCTGCCTTGTCAAGCTAGCTATATGAGCATCCCGCCTCGCTTTGCCTGACTCCAGCCGCATGATCCGCTCATCGGCTTCTTTGATGTGCTTCCTGTACCCCTCTGCGTCAGCTTCAAGGACTTTGATCCTCTTGACAGCTCTTTCCTGTTCAGCAGCCTGGGTTGCCTCGGCTTCTTTAAGCTTCCCGTCCAGCTCAATGGCTTTCCGCCTAGCGTCTTCGACCTTCTCGCAATCCTTACGGGCATCAGATTCGTATCCCATTACCATCCTGTTAAGATGGGATATGAACTACACGACAACAGGAAAATACTGTTAAATAGGCTCAAATGGATCGGGTAACGAGAACAAAACAAATAGACATCGCATACCTTGACACCCCGAACCGACATCTTGCTATAGGCCTTGTCCCTAAGCAGAGTGTCAGATGGCGGAAAACGATCACCTGGACAGGTGATCTTTGAAAAGATGGCCGCGGATGCTGAGGCATCACTGTAAGCCCCTTCAGCGTTTATTGGAGCAGCAAGAAGAGGGATTGCCTCGGGGATGGCTTGAGTGGCTTCATTGCGTCGCAGTCGCTTCAACGCTCCGTCCTTTTCAGTCACTGATGACTGTCGTTTTTTTGCTCAGAGCTTTCTTTTCCTTGGCCTTCCCTTTGCCTTTGTCCTTGTGCGGTATAATTTGAGAGTCAGCCGGACGAAGCCCCAGGATGACCCCTTTAGGAGCCGGTTCATGAGGGTTATCAGCAGAAGTTGGTTCGGGGACAATCGTGACCACAGGTTGAGAGCTCGAGGGGCGAGATTGACTCAACGCTTTTGCCTGCTTCGCTCTCTCCTTGGCTTCCGCCTCCGCTTTGGCTTTCGCGGCAGCCCGATCTCTAAAAGTAGGTTTTCCCATGGTATCTCTTGAAGAGTGAGAAGAGGACGATTGCTTGACTGATTGTCCTTTCGAAAGGGCTCGGACTCTCTCCACTCGGTGAAGATTGAAATCTCTGGACCAATTACACTTGCGAGCTGAAAGCGCTTCGTCAACCTCGGACAGATCGGGAGGCAATGAAAGACGAAGATGACGAACTGCAAAACAAAAACATTTATGCAAGGTCAGAAAAACCTTAAAAAAAAAGGAAAACTGCTAAATAATGGAAACCCGAGCCGTGGCCCAATTCGAGCAACAGATCGGCTACCAATTTCTCCCCAGCCAGACTTGACAAATTGAAGGCACCTCTGACCCACCGATGCTTCGGAGATAGGGACGAAAAAGAAGTAGTCTTCCCAATTATCGTCTTTCGACGGGAAACCTCTTATGATATTTCTCCTAGCTTTGCCTGACACATAGTACTTCAGCTCTCTCTTATTACGACGCCTAAACTCCAGCAAGTGTGTCAGATGTTCGACGCCAACTTCTACATCGCATTCGTAACTCCGGGTCAAAATGCCAACCATATGCCTGATTCCCCGAGCGTTGACTGGAGAAATGGCGAAATTATACTTCCAGAGGAAATGCAGGACAACTTTAGGGATCGGGAACCATAACAGGCAGCGGTAGAAGAAGCTTTCATAGAGAGTAAAATGGTTAGGGGGAGGATTACTAGCTCGGTCTGATGGCGAAGGAAGAACAAGCTCGACTTCCTCAGAAACGCAAAACCTATGCCTAAGGGCAGATAACGAATCCAGGTTAAAAGGGTTGAATCAGGTGGATCGGGTCGCTTCTTGGTTTTCTTCTTCCTTGGAGTTTGACGGTTAAGACCCATCAAACTTTTCAATTCCTGTCTGGCCACAACTGGATCAAAGAACCAATCTTCTGGTTCAACTTTTGGCAGATCAGGATCAATTACATCAACAAAGGGGTTTGCCGCCTCGTCAAAAGGGGAATCGTGAAGTTGAGGCACTTCAAATCTCGGAGGATTCTCGGAATTGCTGCCAACTCCCGAGGATTTAGAGAGCACCATTTTTCTGCCAAGGAGGGAAGGTCCAACCCCCGAGCCACTTGGATCATCCAGATCTTCTGAAACATGTGCACCAGAAGAATCTTCCCGACTACAGCTTCGGGTGAGAAACGGATCAGGAGAGAAAGATGGTTCAGGAAGCGAAGACTGTCCTAAAATGCCAAATAAGCGGGTATATGAATCGGGAGACGCAGAAACAGATGACTGAGACATTCTGTTGAATTCGAAGATGAATCGGGGTCTTTAGAAGATATGAACAGATCGGGATCCCTAACAGCTCCCGAAAGAGAATCTAGAGTTTCTAAGATTCAAAAGACGGATCGCGGCTCTCAGCAGCCTATCAAAATAGATCAAAACCTTTAAAAATTGAAGAACAAGTTGAACCTTTAAGAATAGTGAGTCAATCTAAATCTTCAAAGCAAATTGCCGGAAAACTTGAAGACGACGGCGGAGCCAGTTGAAGATGGATCGGGAAATTCAAGCGGATCGGCGGCAAAGGAAGAACAACGGAGTTTCGACTAAAAAAAAATAACTTAAGCAAAAAAAATTTAGAGAGAGAAAGAAGAGAAAGGTTACCTGCTTTGAAGAAATTTTCGGAGAAATGAAGTGGAGAACAAATGAGAAGTATCACGGATTATATAGGCAAATGGTGACGTCATTCGCCTCGGGAACCAGCAAAAACGCTTGCACTCCCGATAAAGATATCAAGGTAACAAAACCCCGAACTGAGTTTACGTAGGAAGCCATACCCGAACTGAATCAGCAATGCTACAAAGAGATGGTTCGGGGTTATCCACGGATCACGGTTCGGGAGCATCATCAATAAGACAGTTCGGGGCGACCACGAGAATTGTTGATCTCACTCGACTACTTACAGCTCGGCATTAACATTACTGACACTGCCAAGCTGGGGGGCTAACTGTTGGGGTCAGATTCCACCTCTTGAGAATCAACGACTGAAAAATGGCTAAGTATGAAAAAGCACTAGTAGCTGGATCCCTAACTGTGGATCGGGATCCCTAGCTGTGAAGGAGGAGTTGGATCGGATTCCTAACCGTGAAGAAGTTGGATCGGGATCCCTAGCTGTGAAGGAGTTGGATCGGGATCCCTAGCCGTGAAGGAGGATTTGGATCGGGTTTCCTAACCATGAAATAGTTGGATCGGGATCCCTAACCGTGAAGGAGTTGGATTGGGATCCTAACCGTGACAAAGCAGGTGGATCGGGATCCTAACCGTGACAAAGCAGGTGGATCGGGTCCCCCTAACCGTGAGAGGAAGGTTGGGTCATGTACCCCGATCCATGACAAAGCAGGTGGATCGGGTACCCCGATCCGTGACGAAGCAGGTAGATCGGGTCCCCCTAACCATGAAGCAGGTGGATTGGGTCCCCCTAACCGTGAAAGAAAGGTTGGGTCGTGTACCCCGATCCGTGACAAAGCGGATGGATCGGGTACCCCGAACCACGACAAGGTGAGTTGGGTCGTGTACCCCGATCCATGACACAACAGACGGATCGAGGATCACGGCCCACAGTGAAGAAGCTGGGTCGTGTACCCTGATCCATGACACGACAGACGGATCGGGGTCACGACCAACCGTGAAAAAGTTGGGTCGTGTACCCCGATCCATGGTACGACAGACGGATCGGGGGTTACGTCCCACGGTGAAGAAGCTGGATCGTGTACCCCGATCCATGGTACGAAAGACAGATCGGGGGTCACGAAGCTGGGTCATGCACCCCGATCCATGGTACGACAGACAGATCGGGGGTCACAACCCATAGTACGTCACCCGAACCATGAACCATGGTGTCACCCGAGCCGTGAACCATGGTGTCACCGAGCCATGAACCATGGTGAGAAATTGGGTCGAGATAACGAGCCCACGAATTCGAGCCCACAAAAGAGATGACAAAGATAGCCTAGAGTCGAAGCCCATGACGATGATAGGCTTTGCTAAAAGGAAATCCCGAAGAATTAGGAAATCTTCCTTATCTCTTTAGACATTAACTTAGCCGACTTAACTTAGTATTTATACTCATGTAAACCCTAAGAAAAGGGGATCCGCAATTTTACCTAACAAAACTCTGTGCTTTTACTCTCATACAAAAAGTTTTCTAAGCAGCTTAATAAATCATCATCTTTGGATCTCTATTTGTGTTTTTAGTGGTTTTTGCTCAGGAATTTCATCCCTCTTAACAAACATTCGACAAATTCAATTGGCGTGGATTTACACACCCACAAACATCCCTTCAGTTAGTTATGAATGCTCGAGGAAGATGAAAAATTTTGAACAGAGAAGAGAAAGACTCGTCTAGATTTTAGTTATGAACACAAATTTCATCCCCCAGCTCCTTAAACCACTTGAAAAAGTCACAGGTAAAAACAATACAAAATAGGAAAAAAAAAAATCAAAGATGTAGATGTTGGGGTTTTACCATTATTTCTGCTTCTATTGAAGTGATGACTTGATCAACAAAAAAGTTTGTTTATGATCATCTCAGGGATTCAACTTTTTCTTGACATAGTTCAAATAATGATCAGGACCAACGTAGATAAAGTAGATAACTTCAGACCGTGTTGGATCTGTCACTTGCTGTGTCAGAGTCTTTTGTAAAAAAATCATTCAAAGTCGCAAAATAAATCATCTATTTAACCTAAATTTCTTAAAGCGTCGACATAGTTTCATCCATCAAGAAAAAAAGGTTTGACCAAATATATACATGAACTGAGATCTCTTTCAATTAGCAGTCACACTTTAGCAGTCTCTACACCTCATCACAGAAGTTGTAGATTGTTACGAAATGACATTGATTTGCAATAGCCTGAAATCAAACCAAATTCCAGATTTGGCTTGGCTACAAACTTGATTCTAAAGTTCCAAACATTGAAGTAAGAAATATAAAATCCGAAAATTGAATACATAAAAATTAACTATTAAGTAAAAACGTTAATCGTCTCCGGAGGAGAGCCAAGAACGGTTGCATCCATCGTGCCTTGGAAATCGGAGGGATTTAAGGTATTCCACGAAACTACCCAAAACTGAAAAAAAATTTAAGATTAAGTGCAAATGAATAAATCATAGCCATATATTCCAAGTGGTCAAAGAATTACCGAGATAGTCAGGAACAATTTTTCAGGCAATTCATCACTTCCCAGAGATATCGAGTTTGAGATCTCTTCGTATCGAGGGCTATCAAGATTTGGAGAAATATTGCAAGTTAGAACCACAAAACATAATGTAAACACAAAATAGAACTATTAAAAACCAAGTTTTTAAAGCAAAATACCGCGAGCAATTCAATAAGCTTCTTCTGTATAGTCATATCCTTCTTCAACTAAATTATCTCTTTATCCGTGTGCTTTTTCTTGTGTGTTATACAACGTATACGATATTTTTTACTAAAATATGAAGAAAAGAAACAAAATCAATTGAATGAGAATATAATGATTAAAATTTACCATCGTTGATAAACTCTCTCATGTGAGCACTTGTTTTCCAGAAATATGTATCTCGAGACCTCTTCATACGTGAGGGACATCATGTCTTTGAGAGATCGTACTTTAAAAATAAAGAGAGACTAATTTTTATAAACATTGATGTTTTTAATCACCTTTTGAGAGTTTTTCCTTCTCCTCCCCTATCTCCCTCTGTTTCAAAATCTTCTTCGTAACCTAAAAAAGATACAATCGCAAAGTTAGGTTTAAAACTACAACTTTTTAAAAAATTATAAATAGAACATATCAAATTGAAATAAAATAAACAAGAACAACAAAGAAATCAAAGACCGTTCAAACATAAATAATGAAAATAACCATTCGAACTAAATTAAAACATAGAGGATAACAACAAAAGTGGATGCAATTGTATATCAACAATCCTAGGTCTGATATTTATAAGAAATTTAAGGTTAGCTGTTAGGGTTCTTGTAACCAACGATTAACATGGATCACAACAAAATTTGGTGTGTTTTTATAACCTCGAACTTCGGGCCTAAACCCGATTCTCCGTGGGTCCGGAGTCAGTCTTTACTCTATTTTTTTGGGAATACCCCTCCTCCCAAGGGGATCGAACTAGGAGCACAACGGAACAACTTCATGCGCTAACCACTAGATTACCACAACTTCAAGTGGTATGATAGACTCCTTGTAAGGATCTACGCCCCAAAATGCCCTTCGTGTGGTTGTGACTCGAACGGATGATGATCGGTTCAAAGGATGCGGAAATGATGCGGAAGATGAACGGACTTTGAAGATGAACGAATGAGTGATGGATCGATTTGTACTTCCAAGAGAGATGTAAATCTCTTAGACTACGAGGCTGGATCCTATCTTAGATATACGCACTAAGACAAGATCAAGTTGAGAAGTGAATCTCGTTTTTGATCAAACAATTTTGAGAGATTTTTAAAAGAAAAGTTTGATGATTTTTATTGAAGAGAAAAGAGGGATATATAGGACCTTGGCCACGTCCAAGGTCATCATTACACATGGGGAATGACAAACATTAAAGACATTTGACCAAGAAGTTTGAAAGACAAAAACGAAAATAAAGGGATAAAAATGGAGAAGGCTCGCTTGGTGAGAATCGAACCCAAGACCTCCGAGTCTTCTAGCGTTGCCGATGATGAGGATTATGATTAAGTGTGTGAACCTCGCCTCATTAAAAACTTTGCCGGAAAACCCATTGGGACAAAACCGAGCGAAGGGAAAAAGAGTGCGCATCACACACCTCTCATCACCGACCCTTAAGCCACTTGAATCACGACCAATGTGATCGGACAAGTGCTTGGCTCAAGGTCGCTCTTAATACGGTGAAGTAGAGAGTTGACGGATTGGTTAAGTTGTCTCGTCCTCGACCTTGTCATCGGCCCAAACGGAATGTTCAAAGACGTAGCCTCGAAAAGGTCCTCCGCGGCTACGAGCTGCTCCTCGGCTACGAGCTTGTCCTTAGTCCTTTGTCCTACATCTTCTTGTCCCGAACCTCCATGCTCTGAGCTTGCCATGATCTCATCATCCTCTCCCACTTGAAAAGGATTTGACCTCAAATCCGCTTCATCTGTACAAAAAGGAATAAGATCAGAAACATTGAAGCTTTCGCTAACCTTATACTTACCTTGGAGATCGAGTTGGTAGGCGTTGTTGTTGATCCATTTGAGAACTTTGAATGGCCCGTCAATTCGCGGCATCAACTTAGACTTAGCCTTAAGGGTTTTAGCCACGACAAAGTGTCCCATCAAGCCTCCTTCGTGAGCTTCCCTTAGAAACAAATCTCTCAAAGAAGAGTGAGGTACACAAAATCTATTTTCATAAAACAAATAACCATCAAAGCGATAGTATTTTCCGAAAGCAAATTTCTCACAAGATTGAAATATCTTACCAAAATCGGAGTCGTTGGCATAAAGATCTTTGATTTGTTCAAATCTCAACAATCTTGCATCTAAAGAGTTAAGTAAGACATACCTTCGAGATAATGCGTCGGCTACAACATTATCTTTACCTTTTTTGTACTTGATCACGTATGGAAAGGTTTCGATGAACTCGACCCATCGGGCATGATGCTTGTTGAGCTTTTGTTGGCCTTGAGATGTTTTAATGACTCATGATCGGTGTGGATCACGAACTCCTTAGGCCATAGATAATGTTGCCAAGTTTGCAAAGCTCTCACCAAGGCGTATAACTCTTTGTCGTAGGTCGGGTAATTAAGTGTAGCTCCACCTAGCTTCTCGCTAAAGAAAACAATTGGCTTGTGATCCTGCATCAAAACAGCACCAATACCTAGGCCAGAGGCATCACACTCAACCTCAAAAGTTTTCATAAAATCAGGAAGTATTAAAACGGGAGAGTTAGTGAGCTTCTCTTTCAAGGCTTGGAATGCCTCTTCTTGTCCGGCTTCCCATTTGAAACCAACGTCCTTTTTGATTACTTCCGTAAGCGGGGCAGCAATGGTGCTAAAGTCCTTGACAAACCGTCGGTAAAAACCCGCTAGACCGTGAAAACTCTCAACTTCACTTACGTTCTTCGGACTTGGCCAATCTCGAATCGCTTTGACCTTCTCCTCGTCAACCTTAATGCCATCTGTGCTTACAACAAAGCCTAGAAAAACAAGATTATCCGTGCAAAATGTGCATTTCTTACGGTTGGCATAAAGCTTTTCCTTCCTAAGCAAGTCTAGAACCGTTTTAAGATGCATGACATGATCATCTAGATTATTAGAGTAAATCAAAATGTCATCAAAATAAACTACAACGAATACTCCTATATGCTTCCTAAGAATATGATTCATTAACCTCATGAAAGTACTAGGTGCATTCGTTAATCCAAACGGTATGACTAACCATTCATATAAACCTTGTTTCGTTTTAAATGTCGTTTTCCATTCATCACCTTCCTTCATCCGGATTTGGTGATAACCACTCTTAAGATCTATCTTAGAGAATAGGCTAGAACCATGCAACTCATCAAACATATCATCAAGTCTAGGGATAGGATGGCGATACTTAACCGTAATGTTGTTGATGGCACGGCAATCAACGCACATGCGCCAACTTCCATCCTTTTTCGGCACAAGTAACACCGGAACAGCACATGGACTCATGCTCTCACGGACGTGTCCCTTGTCCATAAGCTCGTTCACTTGATTCTCAAGTTCCTTTGTTTCCACCGGATTGGTTCGATAGGCTGGCCGATTAGGAAAAGCGGCCCCGGGCACAAAATCAATTTGGTGCTCGATCCCTCGGATTGGTGGCAAACCTATAGGGCTGTTTTCTGGAAAAACATCTTGATAATCCTGTAAAAGAGACTTGATAATACTTGGCAGCGCCAGTTCGGGGTTAGTTGAACAAGTAAGTGTTTCTTTAAAAACAAATAGTAAACTGTTTTTAGAACTTCCCTTTTTCTTGGCAACGGTTGGATCGGTGGATTTGGTGGAGTTCTTTTTCATACTCAGCTGATCCAGGTACACTTCATGCGGAGTCATAGGAGCTAAGATAGTTTTTCGGCCCAAATGCTCAAAAGTATGGCGGTTAGTGAACCCGTCATGGACTACCTTTCGGTCTGATTGCCAAGGTCGACCAAGTAGAAGGTGACTCGCACTCATTGGTAGGACATCACACAAAACCTCATCCTCGTACTTGCCGATCGAAAATGGGACCTTAACTTGCTCGTTGATGGTCATTTCACCGGAATCGTTGAGCCATTGAAGCGAATACGGCTTCGGATGCTTAAGTGTTTCCAAACCGATCTTCTCCACCATGGTCCTACTAGCCACGTTAGTACAGCTCCCACCATCTATGATCAAGCTACAAACCTTGCCTTTAACCAAGCATCGCGAATGAAAAAGATTCTCTCGTTGCGCTTGTTCCTCGGTTACGGTCAAGACACTTAACGATCGTCTTGCTACGAGTAACTCCCCTTGAGCCGCGGTCTCTATACCCTCATCGGCTGAAGTATCACCTACTGATTTCTCCTCTTCGGACTCAACCTCTCCATTATCCCTAAGGATCATAACCCGTTTGTTTGAACACTCGCTAGCATAGTGCCCAAGTCTTTGGCACTTGTAACATCGGATATCTCTAGCCCTCAATACTTCCTTGGCCTTTCCTTTGAAGTCGTGTTCCACCGGTTTCGACTTGGTAAAGGGTTTTGAATCCTTTTGGAAAACAGTCTTCTCTTGTTTGTGATAACTAGATCGGCCCGAATTAAACCCGGTATTGCCTGAACCGTAACTTGTCTTAAAGCTTCTCCTCTTTATTTGTGTCTCAAACATCACGGCTTTGTGAAGCATCTCCTCAAGCTCCACATAATGTTGCGTTTCCAATCGGTCTTGGATGTCGCGGTTGAGACCTCCCATGAACCGAGACATAATAGCTTCACCCTCTTCACGAACATCGGCTCTCAACATCAAGGTTTCCATTTCTTTGAAGTATTCTTCTACGGACCTACTGCCTTGAACCAAGTCTCGTAACCATTGGTGTAGCTCTCGTTGGTAGTGGCTCGGCACAAATCTCCTTCGCATGATGGCTTTCATTTAGTTCCAAGTCTCGATGGGATAATCACCGACACGTCTCCTAGTGGTCACAAGTTGATCCCACCAACTCAAAGCGTAATCATAAAATTCAGTTGCGGCGATTCTAACTTTGGTGTCCTCGGTGCATTCTCGGCATATGAACACTAGCTCGATCTTTGTCTCCCAATCCAAGTATGCTTCCGGATTATTGGTTCCATGGAATGAAGGGATATTGATTTTCAACCCACCAAAAGCATCTCGCGGTGGCGGTCTCTCTCGCGTTTGCCTTCGCCTCCTTTGGCTACTGTTAGAAGCATGACTAGAGTAGTAATGTACTGCTGCTGCACCATCACTCCGTTGTTCCCTTGGTGCCCTTTCTTGTGGCTGATTTAGAACAGGACCCGGAGCAACCCGGTTCAATTGCAACGCCCCAAGCTTCTCTTCGATGATTCTAGCCACGGTTGCTTCAATTGATTCCAACATCTTCTTCTTGCCCACTTTTGAATTGGATGACTCTGCTACGGAGCTCGACATGGTACCTGAAAAAAAATAAAAGGATCTAACAAGTAAGAAGTCCTTTTGAAAGTTGAAACTAGTTAAACACAAGAAGATGAACAGTTTTGACACGAATGGATGAACAGTCACGAAAAATTATCAAATCGGATCAAACAATTCCAGAAACACTTTTTAAAAATACTAGACTCAATCTAGGTTCAGATTCAAGTGAAATCACAATTTTACGATGAGCCAATTATTTATGATAAAGTTTGAAAAATCACAGAAAAATGAAGAAATACGATAAAAATCCAGAAAATGAAGAACACGAGATTTTAGCAAGGAACAACACAACCTTTACACGAAGTGGCTCTGATACCACTTGATAGACTCCTCGTAAGGATCTACGCCCCAAAATGCCCTTCGTGTGGTTGTGACTCGAACGGATGATGATCGGTTCAAAGGATGCGGAAATGATGCGGAAGATGAACGGATTTTGAAGATGAACGAATGAGTGATGGATCGATTTGTACTTCCAAGAGAGATGTAAATCTCTTAGACTACGAGGCTGGATCCTATCTTAGATATACGCACTAAGACAAGATCAAGTTGAGAAGTGAATCTCGTTTTTGATCAAACAATTTTGAGAGATTTTTAAAAGAAAAGTTTGATGATTTTTATAGAAGAGAAAAGAGAGATATATAGGATCTTGGCCACGTCCAAGGTCATCATTACACATGGGGAATGACAAACATTAAAGACATTTGACCAAGAAGTTTGAAAGACAAAAACGAAAATAAAGGGATAAAAATGGAGAAGGCTCGCTTGGTGAGAATCGAACCCAAGACCTCCGAGTCTTCTAGCGTTGCCGATGATGAGGATTATGATTAAGTGTGTGAACCTCGCCTCATTAAAAACCTTGCCGGAAAACCCATTGGAACAAAACCGAGCGAAGGGAAAAAGAGTGCGCATCACACACCTCTCATCACCGACCCTTAAGCCACTTGAATCACGACCAATGTGATCGGACAAGTGCTTGGCTCAAGGTCGCTCTTAATACGGTGAAGTAGAGAGTTGACGGATTGGTTAAGTTGTCTCGTCCTCGACCTTGTCATCGGCCCAAACGGAATGTTCAAAGACGTAGCCTCGAAAAGGTCCTCCGCGGCTACGAGCTGCTCCTCGGCTACGAGCTTGTCCTTAGTCCTTTGTCCTACATCTTCTTGTCCCGAACCTCCATGATCTCATCACAGTCTTTACTCTATTTTTTTTTGGAATACCCCTCCTCCCAAGGGGATCGAACTAGGAGCACAACGGAACAACTTCATGTGCTAACCACTAGATTACCACACCTTTTTTTTGCTGCTAAGAAGGTAAATATCATTAATAATGAAATTGTTTAGGATCTACATTTAGATAATGTAAAATTTCTAAGAGACTAGAGTTGATAATTCAATTTTATATAAGCGATTAAAAGCACAAAAATAAATAAGACGACATACGATTTAACGAGGTATCGGTCGGTTCTCTCAAACTGACCACTAATCCTCGGCTGCAAAACAATTGATTAGATTTCTTTAGAAGAATGAATACAAGCTAGAATTTTACTTCTACACAAGTCTAAATTCTACAAGATCATGATCTAAGGAATACTCCCCCTTAATCACGTTCGTCTTCTCTTGCAGAAGTCTTCAATCCGTGCTCCTCACACCGCCACACCAGCGAGGATCTCTTCCCAAGGAAACCTCTCTCAACGCAGCAATCACACAAACAATTTTAGCACAGCCTCTCTGTATTAAGTTCTGTTTTTAACAAGACAATTCTTCACTTTTAGCTTTGTGTGTCGTATCTCTTTTTGCCTTTGAACATCCCCTTTTATACACACCAAAGACACTAACGGCTCCTCTAAAATCAAGGAGAAAAACAATCAATTAATTCCATAAATCACAAAGACTAAACCCAATGTGCAAGGAAAAGTTATATTCTTTCCAAAATAATACACAACAATATTTAGCTCATAATGTCAAACTAGAATAATCCAGCACATTCCTTAAGCACTTAATTTAATATTTCAACAATCTCTCCCTTTTTGACTTACCAATATAGAGCATAGTAGAACTTAAGATCATCTCATCAACCAAAGGCAAATATAAGAAAACATATCATATCGTGCAACAACATAATACCATATTTCTCTCCCTATATGATCTATTTGTTAGTCAAAAATATATATATAAGAGATAGAAACAACTCCCTTGAAGGCTAATGTCTCCTTCCTTAACTTTTTTTCTTCATGTATTCTTGACTCTATTTTAATAGACTGTAAGTATATTACTTTTAACTTAGAGATCAACGTTCCTGCAAAAATTGTTTCCTGCAAAAAATTATTCTCTTTCTCGGGGGGGGGAGGGGGGGTGAAAACAAAGATAATAAGCATAATCTTAAGAGAAAACTAACATAGTAACTAAATAAGTCAAATGAAATCACCATTTAATAGGAATATAATTGCTATATAGAGCACACTTCCTTACCCATACTTGTTTGTATTTTCTTGGCATGTGAGAATGAATATACCTAAAACAACGAGGTCTGATGTGACATATCTCACCGCAATGATGATTTTTGTTTGTTTTTCCATTGTCTTCCAATCTTCCACCTGAAATAAAGACCGTTTAGAACTATATTCATTACCTTGATAGTCAAGACCTTGAGGTTGATGTCCCACTCTTCCAACAGTAAGAACGTGATCAAGCTTTGCTGTTCTAGTGTTCAACATCTTTACTCTTTTTCTGGTTTCTTCAAGATAAGATGTACATAAATTAACTCTTCTTCTTTATGTTGAAGCTCATGTTTCAAGTCTTCAATCTGAACGCTTGGCTCATTCTTCTCCTTTATTAACTTGACATTATGACTGCATGTGTTGATAAAGTTTTGTAGCAGCTCTTCATAAGTAGGCATCTCCTTATCATCTGAGTAGTCATCATCTGTTTTAACAATTTTTGTTACAACATATTCTGTTTTAACAGATTCTGTTTTGACAGGCTCTTTTATTTCTGCAACTAAAGAAATCACGTTGTTGTATGAGACAAGCTCTTTGTTTTAACTGATTTTTCCTTTCGTTTCTGCAGATTTGCACAATCCGCTTTAAAGTGCCCAGAGCCTTGACACTCATAACATTGAACCAATCTTTTGTCTTTGCCTCGGTCATCTCTACTACCATAGTTGTCGTTTGATTTTGAGAGTTACTTGTCCTTCAATAACTCTAGCTTCTTCATGTATTTTCCTATCTTCTTTGTGAGCATCTCATAAATTTCATCCTCATCTTCACTTTTGTGTTTGTTTTCGGTTGAAACAAAAACAATGCTTCTTGCTCTTGCGGCAAGGCCTCTGTTTTGATCTTGCATCTTCATCTCCATTTCATAAGTTTGGAGAGATCCAATAAGCTCCTCAAGCTTCATCGTCATCACGTCATTGGATTCCATCATTGCAGTTTTCTTGGGAGCAAACTTGTCTGGGAAAGATGTCAAGACCTTCATGACCATGTCAAAGCCCGAATATGTTTTCCAAGAGCATACGATTCATTTGTAATATCTCTTAGTTCTTTGTAGAATTCCGCAATCGAACTGTCAGGCTGCATTACCAAACTATCAAATCTAGATTTAAGAATAATAAGTTTAGTTTGTTTAACCTTAGAAGTCCCTTCATAGGTGATTCCAACGCATCACATACTTCCTTTGCTGTCTTGTACGAGGAGATCGTCCGGAATTGACTGACATCGATTGCCTTGTATATTGCGTTTAATGCCTTGGCTTTGCTCATGGATTTATTGACTCTTCCTCAGTCTAGAGGGATCTCACTTTTGGTGCAATGTTTCTTGAGCATCGTTCAGAAGAGGCTCTTTGTAGCCAATCAACACCGAATTCCAAGCATCTCCATCAATGGAATTTATGAAGGACTGCATTCTGATTTTCCAATAACCGTAATTCAAGCCGTCTAAGAAAGGAGGACGTGTCACATAGCTACCTTCTCTTGGAAGCTTCATCTATTCTCAAATTCGGATCTCACTGTAAAAGCTTAATAACTTAATTAGTGAATTGCTCTGATGCCATGTAAAATTTTTAAGAGACTAGAATTGATAATTCAATTTTACGGAAGCGGTTGAAAGCAAAATAAATAAATAAGACGACACACGATTTAACGAGGTATCGGTCGGTTCTCTCAAACCGACCACTAATCATCGGCTGCAAAACAATTGATTAGATTTCTTTAGAAGAACGAATACTAAGTCTAAATTCTAGAAAATCATGATCTAAGGAATACTCCCCCTTAATCATGTTCGTCTTCTCTTGTTGAAGTCTTCGATCTGTGCTCCTCACACCAGCGATGATCTCTTCCCAAGGAAACCTCTCTCAACGCAGCAACCACACAAATAATCTTAGCACAACCTCTCTGTATTAAGTTCTGTTTTTAACAAGACAGTTCTTCCCTTTTATCTTTGTGTGTCGTATCTCTTTTTGCCTTTGAACAGCCCCTTTTATACACACCAAAGACACTAACGGCTCCTCTAAAATCAAGGAGAAAAACAATCAATTAATTCCATAAATCACAAAGACTAAACCCATTGTGCAATGAAAAGTTATATTCTTTCCAACATAATACACAACACTATTTAGCTCATAATGTCAAACTAGAATAATCCAGCACATTAATTTAATATTTCAGCAGATAACCTATAAAATTGATTCTTTGGCAAAAAAAATAAAAACAAAGAAGCATAAAAAAAACAAACCACGAGTCAAGCCAGAGACAGATATATCAATGGTTGATAAACTTTTTTCGTTTCCTTCGTGTATTGATGGTGTTGATGATGAGCTGATCGATTTCATCGAAGATAGCAAGCGACGACTTGTAGCG
>OVBL01000721.1:0-19900 GCA_900406555.1 Pseudoturritis turrita
CCGCTTCGGCAAACTTCTTCTCCATTTCGGCAAGCTTCTTCTCCACTTCGGCAAGCTTCGGCTCCACTTCGGCACAACCTGCCTCGGCAAGGAGACTTCTGGAGCTCCATTTCGGCCAGAGGAGCTCCACTTCGGCAAGGAGGAGATTTCGGCCAATGTTTCCACTTCGGCCAACACCTCCACTTCGGCCAAATCCTCCACATCGGCAAAGACCACTTTGACCAACTCCTCCACATCGGTACACCTCCACTTCGGCCGAGAATACCACATCGGCAAGGAGATTTCGGCATGGGGACATCGGCAAGGAGACTTTGGCTTGGGGACTTCGGCACGACCTTCACATCGGCAAGGAGACTTCGGCATGAAGAGTGCCACTTCGGCCAATGGCTTCGGCCAAAAGCACTTCGGCCAACAAGCTTCACTTCGGCCAATGAGCACACTTCGGCCGTGATACGAATCCACTTAGGCACGATACGAGCTCGTTTAGGCCGAAGTCATTTCTATACGAATCTATCTGGCCAAAGTCAAATCTATATGAAGTTGTCTGGCCGAAGTCAATTCTATACGAAGTTGTCTGGCCGAAGTCATTTTCATACGAAACTGTCTGGCCGAAGTCATTCTCATACGGAGCTGTCTAGCCGAAGTCAAATCTATACGAAGCTGTCTGGCCGAAGTCAATTCTATACAAAGTTGTCTGGCCGAAGTCATTCTCATACAGAGTTGTCTGGCCGAAGTCAAATCCATACGAAGCTGTCTGGCCGAAGTCATATCCATACGAAACTGCCTGGCCGAAGTCAATTATGTACGAAGCCAAAAGATGACGCGGCTGAAGTCATTTCTATACAAAGACAACAAGCCCATCCTCGGCCTACAACGGTACAAAGGCCCATGAAGTCAAGCCGACTTAGCTAAAACGGAAATCCCGAAGGATTAGGGAGTTTTCCTTATCTTTTTAGGATTGACCTAGCCGACTCAAACTAGTATAAATATCTATGTACATCTCTGAAAAAGGGGATCCGAAATTTACTTAGCCAAAAACCCTAGACTTTTTGCTCTACAAACACTTGTACGAAAAAATTTTTCAAAACAAATCAATAAAAACCATCTTTGGATCTTCGCTTTCGTGGTTCATACGTAGAAATTTCTTCCCTCTTAACAAACCTCCGACAAATCTAATTGTGTTGATTTCGACTCCCACATCCACCTCTTCAGGGGTTGGGGTTTTTGTTGTATGTCCAAACCACAGTAGCATATGTGCATGTGGTAGACCTCTCTTTTGGAACTCTATTCTATGGAGGGCTGCAAAGGTAACTGTGGTATGTTAATATTCTGTTTGTATTCCAGCATGTTTTTATTCATGTTTTCATCTTAGAATATGTTGTTTTTGAAGTATGCATAATCCAGATTTAGAATTTGTGACGTACCTGCAGTGTATGATTTGAAGAAGGTTCCTTTCTTGAAATCCTCGAGCATTTGGTCTAGCTTCATTTTGAAAACTCGGCACTGAATATCGGGTCTATCATTCAGAGATGCACCTCCATAAGCTGCTAGATGATCTTTAATCTCTTTCCAATTTGGATTAGCTGTCATTGTGATAAACAAATCAGGATTTCCATATTCTCTGCATATTGCCATTGCATCATGGTATTTCTCGATCAAATAGCGTGGTCCCCCAGTGAAAATTGGTGGTAAGATAAATCTTTTACCAAGATTTTTGGCATTTGTATAACCCTTTCCCACTGCATCACATATATTAGTGTATAGATCAGCTCTTAATTGATATTGGTTGTCTTTTGCCCATCGCAGTCTTTCTTGTTCAATCACTGTATAGGCATCTACGACATATTGATGAAGCAACCGACCTCCCTTTATGATTGTCATTCCTTCATTTAAACGGGTGTGGATTTGATAAGCGTAATACTGCCGTATACTTAGAAAGGCTCTTTTCCTTGAGCTTTCTTCAGGCACTATCAAAGGTATTTCTGTGTGAAAACCATACTCACCATATGGGAACAATAGTGGGTACTGCAAACTCATAAAAAGTGGATGATCGTCTCTAATTTCTTGCAAATGGCTTGATCGCAGCTGTAGAATGACATCCCTTTGACCAATGGTAGTTGAAATATCACCAACAATTAGACCAGCAACCTCATTACTTTCTGGTAGATTATACTGTTTTCCTTTTCCTTTTTGTGCGATCAATCTGATTGTGAATTCTTCACCGTTTTTTGATTCATATAGATCCCGGGCTCTGCAAAAAATCTTTGCTAGACAATTGTGTGAATCCAACATCTAAATTAGACGTCTAACTGTTTCTTCATCAAGTTTCCCAGCTCCCCCCCCCCATTTTCCCCATTGTTTTGATACGGTTGATAACTTTGTTTGCTGTGTCAAAAATGTATAGTTGGAGGAATTTTGGTGGTTGACCTGGCATAGGCAGAATCGAGCCTATGCGGTGATAGTTTTGACCATGTATTCTGAACGTGAAAGGGCCTGGTCCATATACAACGCTGTAGTCTATTTTTGCACCGATAGATGTGAATGCCAAAGCTGCATTATACCCTCGAATGAGGTCTCTGAACCATGAACAACTTAAGAGCTCTTCAAGGAAAGCTGGTGGTTGTTTCACCGGAGGTAGTTTTATCTGTCCTTGGTTACAACATATTGTGAAAGTTAAAGCATCGGTTTTCCGATCTCTTCCGGTGCTTTCAGAAGACCAAACTAAGGCACCACAAAATGTGCATTCCAAAATTTGATTTTCTTCGGTGAGGTCGAAGCTACAAGGTAAGTCATAACATATTTTTATATATTAACAAAGGTATTTTATGTAAGATACTGTAGTTACAAAATTTGAGTTTTAAACTTGTTTTTTCATTGAATATCGTAGCAAATGTAGGAAAAGTTAAATTAGTATATAATATATTTCTGATTCATATTATGTTGTTATATAATATATAGCTTTTTGTACCTTTTGCTGTTTTTTTTTTGCTGTGGGTATTTGTCAGCATCTGTGTAAGAGTCACATCTGCTTGGAAAGTATAAGTGAATGAAATTTTATTTTAGATATGGTTTGTAGAGAAGGAAGTTTGATGTTTTATTGGAGTTACCTTTGATGTCTCGTGTAACACGTTTGGATAGCATGATTGCTTTTCTCATTGCTCGAGCATTTTTCCGTCGAACTAGTAGAGGAAGTTGTTAGTTGGATAATATAATTTTAAAAGCTAAAGATCTGAAGAGGTATTGTAGGTCACTAAATTGGTACCGTGAAAAGAGCATATATCGGAGCCACTGTAAGAAAAACATGTAAGTTGGTAATTTATTTTTTGTGATAAATTAGGTGATGAATGGTCTCATGTTTGTATGTCCGATATGAGTATGTCAAATACTTTATAAGAACTTACAGTTGTATAAGTTTGATGCCGATGGTGGGCCTTCGCATATGCTCTGTAGTTGACATGTTTTACATTTGGGAATTTCAATTTTGTATTAAGCAATATAGAAGTGTAAGACGTTTTGATATATAACATAACTATCTTTGCTAACTTTTTATTGATTTTCAACATGAGTGTAGGGGAAGGTGTAGATGCAACATGGAGTTGTAAATGGTAACTAAGAACAAAAGAATGGAAGAGTAATTTAGTGAGATGGCAACAAAGAAACGGTGTAATTCCTCTCTTCAACTGGGAACAAATAAATGGTATAATTCCCCTCTTCAAATGGTTATAAATTTATTTTGAGTTGCATACCTTTTGATTTATTTTGTGATTCCAGAGGACGCCCTCATTTTCGTGGTTGTTCATTATCCATTGGGGCCCTGTCTCAAAAAACATAGAATTTGTAAATTTTTCCTATCTTGATTCTTTTAAATGTTTTTTTGTAGTCGTTCGTTGCATTTTATTTGTTCAGGAAGATGGGGTCACATACTTGTTACTCCTGTATTTTGGTTCTGGGATTTGTTTCGAGATCCTGGTGGCCGCCCTCTTTTGCGTGGCTCTATACAATCGGCTGAAAGACATGTTATAAATGACAGTAAGTTTTGTTTCTCTGTTGCAAACTTGTTTATGTAACCATGTAAAGTCATACCTCCATTGGCTGTGTTTTAGCTAGAATAATGTGGCTAACGCATGGCTTGAGAAAGGCCTTGATATTGATTCACAATTTCTTTGAATTTGATGTACGCCTTTGTTGGTTGTTAGGTGTAGTCATATATAAAGGCAGGTAAGTGTATGAATGTTAAGCATGTGTCCACTCTTTGGTAATATATTTTAATTGCTGGCGTTACAGATGTGATTTCAGTGATTTAATTGTCTTAGACTTCAAATTTGAATCTAAGAGATAGATATTGACAATTTAATTATACGATTGGTGGGAGAGTATCATACGTTATGGTAGTAAGGAAAGTATGGACGTTTTTGTGTAATTTATTTCAGTGAATTTAATTTTAGAATGTTATAGTTTGTATAATAAGAAATAATAATTTTGCAAGAATGGTGATTAATGTGGACAGTGCCTAGAGGAATGGTGTTAGTTTTTACTCGAAAGTGCATGCATGCATAAGTGTAGAAATATCTTGGCAAGGATAAATTATTTTAATTGATTAAAGTCTGTAGGAATTCGATGAGGAGGTAGGTTTAAGATAACATATTGGAAGAAAATAGGAAATTAGAAATGGAAAATGCAAAGTAAAATTTGTTTTGTCCTTTTTCAGATGTGGAGGCAAAATTGACTAAGCGTTGCGACGTGTACATTTTGGTTTTATATCTCCAGCATCAGCTTTATTGTCCCCACTATCTTCAGTTGAGTTGGTCTCTTCAGAGGTTACCTTCCTGCTCTTGTGACTCTGACTTGTACTTGTCTTGGTCTTCATGGTAGAGCCGGTTGTTTTGGTCTCTACAAGAATGGCTTCACAATTGTTGTTACCATCGTTTGGTTTAGTGGTTGTAGCTGTTGTGTTTTTGTTCTTGTTACTCTTGCTGTTATCACCAACTCCCAGATTTCGTTTGTGGTTTTCTTCAAGGATATCCAGAGTGAGACTTTGTGTTGTGGATTGGGGAAGTTCTGCTGCTTTCAGAATCTTAGAAACGGTGATTGTCTGCCTCGTCGCACGGAAGTTGTATGCGGTCACTTTGATTTCAAATTTGTGGGTTTGACCTATAAAATCAAGGAGGCACTGTGGGACTGGTACTTCATGTCCTGCACCCATATCTCCATCACCCTGCAAGATATGCGAGAAACATGGGTATGCTTGTTGTTTATACACTGTACATAATGTTTTCAACAGAATTACCTCGACGGAACTGTCCATTATATTAGTAGCGCTTCTCCCGGCAAGCTGAGCAGCCGCATCGTCAAGGAGGACAAAGGTAGCTTCGTCACTGTTGTCGTGTACCAATATTTCCAGCATGTACCTGTGGGTGGGAAATGTAGATATGAGAACATTATTTCATTGGTTATGGTGAATGGAGGTCAGAGTCCCTTACTTAATAACTCCAATAGCATTTTGGTTTTTGCATATGTTGCACACCAACGATGTAGGTCCTCGAATTAATTTTTTGTTGCATGCAGGGCAGGAGATGTAATGCCAGCCAGATTCGCGTACCACATCAGCAATTGTAGCGACGCAAAAGAAGCTTACTACCTATTAGGGTGTGTCAAAGCGCATGTTAGTTAGGTGACGAATATTTGTGGGAGGGAGTTCGAATTACCTGGGCGGGTTTGTTTCGCAGAAACTCCAGGATTTCAGCAATGGTGAGTGTTTCCAACTTTGTCACATGGGATGTGTTGACAGTGACCAAACTACTTGTATTATCGCCGAGCCTGCAAGAGGTTTGTTGGTAAAACATGTTTCAATGCTTAATTAAAATTTCTTTTACAATGCTGAAAATTTGACTTGTAGGATGGTGTGACATACCATGTTAGGTATTCCTTGGTTGGACCAACGTCTAAGTCGAAGAAAACTCTCGAAGGAGACATGGAGCTGAGGGTTACTCTTGCTAAAAGATGTTGAGTTTCGAAGTTAGAATATTTAGTAACATAGTTAGTAGGCTCTTTGGCATGTTGTGGACATAAAAAGGGGATGTTCTGACCTCCGTTTCTCTTAGGATTGACTGTGGTGACCAGAAGCACTGTAGGGGTAGTTGTGCATGCCTGGAATTTCATTATAAACTTAGACGCAGCATTGTCCCAGAGGTAGATGTTGACCACTGGGCCTCTGCATGAGACGAATTTGCAGACTGTGTTAGTTTGCAATAATTAGAAGGAACATGGGGGAAACATAAGTAAGTAGCTTACTCTCTAAGTTGGAGGTGCACTGCAACTCGATCTTTCTTCCCGTTAGTATTTTCTTAATCCTCGGTTAGTGCAGGGCGCTGGTGCAGGTTCTGGCCGTTGATGAGTTTCATGTGACCGATGACATCTGCATATTTCAGAGATTAGATGTGGTGGCTAAGTATTGTTATTTTTGTAGTCTTAGTTGATGAACTAACCATAAAGATCTCCTCTCATGTCTGCTTGCGCCTCAAATTATGGGAATGAATGGAACTTGAATCTTTGGGCATCAATAGAGTAGGCTGCTTGGTTGAGTTCAGTCATGGTAGTAAGGTCGGTGAAGCAGAGGGTGAACTTGTGGGCTGTAACCCTGAACATGACTTTGTTGTTGGTAGCGTAGAAGTTGGTGAGTCTGTAGATGGAATTAGACTTAAGGAGGGCCTGGTAGCGAGCCATTCGGTTGGGAGCAATGAAAGCTTGAATGACAGTTCTCTAAAGGTGTGAGAGGTAAGTCAGGGGTTGTCGTTTGTTGGAATGATGACGAAAGAGCATTTAGGTAACAATGGCATACCTGTTCATCAATGAATAGTAACTCGAGGCCGATGAGTATGCCACCTTTGGTTGGGTTTCGTGCCTCCCAGAAGTGGATGAGTCTGAAGACCAATTCCTCCTTGCATAAGCCCGATTCAACCTCATTGAAGAACACGTGGGGTTGGATTTGGGTGAGAGCATTGGAGTTTGTCGAGGCCATAATTGTTTTAGGAGATGGGGCTGAGTAAGAAGGTGTGAGTGGTATGTTATGGCCGAATCAGATTCTATATATAGAGGATGGAGTGGTCGTGGCAATCGTGGAGCCATTACTATGGGCTGCAATCTTGAATTCGACCGTTAACAGTGGGAGAAGGTGAATGGATTTGTAGTTTATGAAGTGAATTAAGTTGGAAGCTGCGTTGTAAGGGCAGTTAATTCGTCGTCGGCAGCTGATGTTTCCGCTTCAGGTGAGTTGGAAATTGTGAGAGGCGAGATTGTCTGTGGACGTCTATAATTTTTACAGGGAATTTAGGTTACAGCATTAGAAAGTCGTGAAGAAGAAAGGGGAGAAGATGGTTGAAGCTTGGGCCTATGGTTGGTGGAAGTTTGGGCTTTTCCATTCATGCTTTTTTTATGGGATTGTATCTTTTCGACAATCATGTGCCAAGTTGGTCAAGGATATCCAGATTTAGTAAATGACATGTCGCCAAGCTAGACTTCTATTGGCTGATTATTTCTCCCAATATTTTTATCTACGTGGTGGCCTTGAGAATCCTCAAAATCTTCCCCTTTTATATAAAGGAGACTAGTTAAATGATGACCAAGTAACATGTTTTAAAATCGATAAAACATGATCCATATAATTCAAATAGTGCATTTAATATGAAAGAGTTTTGAAAAAAACTGTTTTATTTACCGTTTTATTTACCGTCTTATTCTCGATACCATTTGAAGAAGAAAAACTATCAGTCTTGTTGTTTAATTATCAAAGTATACATACGACTGATAATTTATCATTATATTGGAGTGATATTCTACAATAACTATTGTTGTTATATTATATTCTCCATAAATTTTAAGCCACCAAAAAGTCTAATTCATCGTTTGTTACGCTTTTCGCTACGACAAGCAGAAAATGCTTTTTTTACTACATCACGATGGATCCCCTATAAAGTTAGTTTAAATTAAAAAAAATTATTAACTATTATTTTTATGTAAATGTATATTTAATTTTACTTACAATCCCAACATATTTGAGTCTAAAATTGTTGTCTACAATAATTCTTAAATGGGTGGTCTCCAATTTTTCATAAGCATATTGTTTGGTAGCATCTTGTAGTTATTTAAATTCTTATTTAGTATTTAATTTCTTTTTATTGTTTTGTTTTGGTCATATAAGTTTCTAACGATTATTTTTAGATTCCGAACTTAAATTATGATTATCTGTGATCAATGAGACAGTATAGGAAATAAGTTTATTTAAAACTCAACAGGCATCTATGAGTCTCACCAATCATGTTTCATCGTCAAAATCATCATATGAAATCTACTCTTTCTTGCCCCCTACTTCGAATCCATCTTCTGTGGGGTGCCTTGCATCTTGTACCTGCAAAATAGAACTACGCGGAGCCACTGGGATATACGGCTTACTTGGCATGCTTCGTTAAAGCTTATCTTCTTTTGAGGCACACAAAAAATATTTGTCACCAACTGTTTTTGATTCTTCGGATACAACTGGACTCGAGTAAAGATTGCATTATATGACAAACAAATTTGTGGTACAACTAAACTCAAGTAAAATTCACTAGCCTCTAGAAGATATATGATTTCACTAGTGTAAGGAGCAAAGAATTAAAGACTACACATACAATCACTCAAATCATTATGATGTTGACTATCTTTAATGTAGGTTATTGGTATGTTCATATTTCTAAATAAAAACTTCTTAGTTTCAACTTTGATATGATTTGTAAAGTTTTTACGGGATAAATAAAAAAAGTTGGCAATGCATTTATCTTTGATGAAAAATGCATGTAGAACATGAGTGAAAAGAATCGAGTTACATGCTTTTGAAAAAAAAAACCAATATTATAAACAAGGACAATATTATAAATAAAAACAGTTAACTTTCCGACTATTTTTCTTCACTGACATGTTTGATCCTTCTGAATATTTGATGTTTTTTATTTGAATTTAGGAAGATGTAGATTTTGCGAAAGTTAACTCGGTTAACTAAACCGTTCAAAAGTCATTATTTTGACTTTTCAAATCGGTTGAAATTTCAAATGTTGGCCAGTTTATTTTGACTTTAGAATTCTAATTTTTGAAATTTTTAGTGGTTTGATTTGATTTGTTTTAGTTTATGTCCAATTTGAATATAAATCGATTTACTCAACTTTAAATCGGAAAGCGACACAGTTTGGTCAACTTTTTTAAATTTATTTAATTTGAGTAATTAATGCTTAATTAGAGGGTTAGCGAACCTAGTTAGTGATCAGATTTTATTAACTATACTAATTCATCCAAAATCCTCTCCATTTACCTAAAGCAGTTTGATTATTAAATCATTTACGAGAATCGATTAATTAGAGTTTCACTTAGATGTGGTTTGGTCAAATTGTTAAGTAATGTGTTCATTTATTGATGGTTGATTGGTTGATTTGATTTAATAGAAAATACCAGTTAAGAATCGAATGTTAATCAATGCCGTTCAAATTTATTCAACCTATTGTATAACCCGAATCATCTACCACCGCTCTTTGTTTTAGTTGTATGATTAGGATTGAACCACAAATGAACGAAAAGACTTATTTATTGTTATCTATATAATTGTTGGAATAATGAATAGGTAGTTGACATAATTTAGATGAGTAATAGTTTAGTCGTGATTGTGATTATTGAATGAGATCTTAGAATGCGGTTAGGAATTATAATAATCCAAATTGTTAATATGTTATTGTTGGTGATGATGTTTATATTTAGTCTGATTAATATCTAATTAATTATAGAGTATGTGTTACTTTTGTTTCTGATAATGAGATTTGATATTACATTGCTATGGTTTAAGTATGTCATCAGCTAAAAAATTTTAGGGTGTCTTAGGAAAGTAAGTAATTTTTAAAATGTAATTGGCAAAATAGGTAGTTTACTGTTTATAATTTGATAAATAGATAGTTTTGTATTGTTTCTCTGATACAAGTGTATGTGTAATAGACATGTTAGTGGGGGCATAGATGTGGCGAATTGCCCCTTAATTTAATTTTCTCCTCTCTCTCCTTCTCCATCTTCTTTGTCTCTAATTTTTCTCTCCTTTTTGTCTTCTTCTTTAAAACTCTTACATTAAAGAGTTTATGTAACATATTTTTGTCCTGACCATAGAATTCAGATGTGGATTGTTCAATTTTTCTTTTGTTTAACCTCGACAATATTCAGAACTGAAGCTAATTATTTCAAATTTGAGTATTCAATTTTGTATATCTGTGTTGGAGCATAACTTATTGGAGATGAAGCTAATTATTTTCGCAAATTAGTCTGATGTCGCTTTGGTCATAGGAGTGACTCATCCTCTCGGTTAGAATCATCCTGATCTGGTGTACGAGGCAGAGAATATGGAAGGTGTACATTGGGGTGTACGAAGCGGAGTACATGGTGGTGTATAGGATAGTGAATGCAGAAGTGTATAGGGATGGTGTACAAAATGGACGGCAGTGTACGATAACAATATACGGCCGGAGTACACGACCATGTATATTGCAGCGCCCCTTACGAAGTGGTGTACACTATAAAGTATGGTGTGATGTACACCACCGTATACGTTATGGTGCGATGCATTCCCTCATATACGGTATGGTGTACGACTTAGTATATGATATTGCACAGGACAATGAACAGGGAGATGTGCCAAACAGACGGTGGTGTACAATGACGATCTACGGGTCGATGTACATGATCGTGTACACAGCCCCGTACGAGGTTCATAGTGTTTGGAATATACGATATCGATGAGCATTTGTGGTGGTCACATATTGAGGAGTTTATTCCGATCAAGAAGAACGAGGAAGACGACGAATATGAATCTTCCCAACCTCATAAAAAATCGGATTGGGTTTGATATGTTTTGTTATGGAGTTTGATTATTGTCATATCTGATTACTGGCTTAAATCTGATTTGTCTGCTTCTGATTAGGCTTTTCAATCTTGGAGTTTATCGTTTTTTCTGTGTCATTCAGTGGTGTCTATATAATCTATATAGACAAAATTGGGTGCTCCATGTCTGCAAAAAATCATGAAAAAGATAAGAATTTGCTCTGTGAAAATTTTTAATCAAAATTTTATGAAAGAATCAAGATAATATATCAAGGATGGTGTACAGCCGACAGCTTATTCACCTACACAAACAAGGCATTTGATGCCGAGTTGTAAGGATCACAAATGCCGACTTTTTGTGTTCACGACTTCCCCAGCAAAGGAGACGCCGCGAACAACGTTGGAAGCCAAAATCAACAATTCCCTCTAGATAGGTACGCAGCACAAGCCCCTGAACCAGTCAACAAGTATACACTACTCGCGAAGCAACTGAGAAGGATAGGTGGTATGTAGTTTGATGCGCGAGCACGGAGCCTACAAACACTAGCTATCCAATCACCACTCATACGCCGAACGTTCAATTAACCCGATAACATAAATATTTCTAACGGCTCTTCCAATATAATCAGAGAGCAGATAGAAGACATACGAAACCAAGCAAAAGCCGCACAAACGCGAATAATTCTAGGGACGCAAATGATTCTAGGGACGGTTGCCTTGGGAATGATCGAAAACCAATGTCTACCGCCCGTCTAACCCGTAACTCTGAGGGGATGACTCAACAAGTTAAATACGCCACTGAGTGGACAACTCAACAAGTTAAATACGCCACTAAGGCCAGCATGTACGGGTCAACGTGGTATCTTTCAAACCCAAATCAGGTGGTATTTATTGAATTAACCGCACTTTTTCCCATCGATGAAGACGGGTTGACGCCATAACAGGACATGATAAAGAGACCGACAATCCTTCCTTGGGACAACAAAAAAATCACCATTGGAATCAATAATAAATCTTTAATCTACTATACTACAAAATTCAAAAAAAAAAAGAGAAAAGAATCGAGAACAAAAATTTATATTCGATCTGTATGCAACACATTCTTCACCTTTTATATATATATATTTCTTTATAAATCTCTTTTACGTAAACTCCCAAAAAATAAAATTTGTTCAGCCTATTGCATTATTATTATTATCATTATCGGATGCAACCGATTTTGTATCAATGTCACATGTACCGACGATATCCCAAACATTAGAACCATCAAACATTGATTGTTACACTGTAATATATGACATGGTTGGTTGGCTATCATTCTTGACCATCGTATCAACGAATTTTAGCCAACTAAAACATGTTGTGTTGAAATCAAATATATATTGAGTATAACCTTCAATATAATTATGTTGGGATGGAGAGCAGTCAAGAAATGGGATTTGTGTTAGATAACACCATAGCCTTTACCATGCCCTCTATTTGCAACATTCTCATTGATCGTCATTGTGGTATGTATCATTCATTTTTATTTTTATTTTTGTCTCATAATTATTTACTTGTTTAACTTTTTTATGTGAAGTGATTTGATTGGTTTTAAATAACATAATTTTGTTAAATTAATTAATTATAGAATATGTGTTACTTTCGTTTGTGATAATGAGATTTGCTATTACGTTGCTATTGGTTTTAAGTATGTCAGGGCTAAATTTTTTATTAATTCATATTCTTTTTACAATGTTAGTGCTTGTGATGATGTTTATAATGTTTATATACAACTTATTGTTAAGTCAATTAAGAGTATAAGAATACTCTTATTTGTCATGTGATAACATTATTGCTCAATTCAGAATATATGTTTACTCATAACTGTGATATGATAATAAGGTTGCATTGTTATCGAGTTTAACGGATAATGCTATTGTTTTGACCAATATTAGAGTTTAGATTAAATATTTATGGCCTGTGATTGGTTTCGTTGTCTTTCGCTAGATCAAAGGTGGGTATAAATACATAGATGGATGACATTGTAACATATCACCATGTGTTGCCGACGGCTAGATTTGTTACCAAGGGGGTAACGAAAGGGATTGAGAAGTTATTTAGCTATAAGGGTCACTAGGGTGCATTGACAATTGAGGGTAGTTTTTGAATCACGAGAAATTAGAGTTGGGGTAACGTTTATAAGACGATTACATAATCTCTATCTTGTATTGCGTTATGTCAAGGTGGGTTGCCATTATTGCATATAGCATTGGGTGCTATCACAGTGCGCATAATAGAGATGTGCATATGTAATCTTGTTATGCAAGTATGATAACTTTATAATGATAGTATTGATTGATTTTATCTTAAACTCGTATTTTATTATTATTCTTTAAATGCAAATCACAGTTAGAATTTGGCGAGTGTTGGGATGATGCCAGATTTATTAAGAAATTTTAAATTGTTCACCATCTTCCTTAATCTCTTTTTTGTTTTCGGAAATTAATTAGCAGTTGGAAAGAACACGAAGCATGTAGCAAATTTTTGGTGTCTTTGCAAATATAATGTTTATAATAGCTAGCCCAATCATATTTTGTAATTTGTGTTTTGATTATTTATATGAATAAAGTATGTTTTTATATAAACTGTTTATTAATGATACTAAGCTTAGTACATGCGAAGTAACCAATGATCATGCTTAGGTTATGATCATTGGCATGGCTTTTTACATGTTAGGTCGGCTGGTGGATTTATTCTAGAATGCATCGATCTATCTAGTGAAAGTGTCACAATAGCGACCCGTCTGTTTGGATGCGTAATAAGTGGTATCGCAATGCATGTGATGCCATTTAAATAGACTAGGATGTTTCAATGGTGGTATTGTGCAACCAAAAACAAACAAAAAAGGTGAATTTTGAAGCAACAACAATTTTCAATGCACGTACAGTGGCAATGGTGTGAGCACCACCAGGGGTAGTGTTTTCGTGCCCATCAATCCATCATATTTAGGGTACTAATTTACCTTCATTAGGATATATCGCATTTGCATATGTAATTAATATTATCAGTTAAGAACTTCTAGAATGTCGATTATCCCATGATTTTTTAATGCCCACGTAGACACCTAAAATGACATAAATTAATCTACATATATTTTCCTTATAATCTCGTTCCCTTCTCTTATGTGAATTACATTTCAAATTAATATGTTTCATTTCTCATTTTAGCATTTTGAGTTAAAACTTCTTAAGTACACATGATTAATTATGTGTACCATCATCACTATCATGTATAATTCTCTAAGTATTATTTAATTACCAATATCCAACATCTCACATCACACCTCATTTTCTGTAAACTAAAAATCTAGGGATTTTCTGCAAAAATAAATAAAAATCCTTCAACTATTTTGTTTTTGTTTTCGCATATCTACTCTCTAATTGCAAAAAATGCAAAAAAAACCTTCAAGCCGCAATAAACCGGCAATATAATCCACCGCTGTATATATGTGTATAAGACCATATATTTTTTTAACGAATCTTAAAACTATATCGTTTTGATTAAATTTTTAAAATAGAATATTTGCAAAATAGATATTTGAACACTTGACCTCAAAAGTAGGACCATGTATGCATTACCAACAGAGTTAAGACATATTTTTATTAAATTACAAATACACATTTTTATATATCTTAATATAGAATAAAAAATCTCCTAAACCACTTCCCACCACCACCGCTGTCACCACCACCACCACCGTCGCCTTCTCTATCATTCTTCATTATTTGTCCTCCATGAAAATAAAGTTTAAACTCCAATGGTGATTTTCATTTGGCAGTGAATCAAAAAGAAAACTCGATTGTGTTAGAATCTCTTTGATCTTATGAATCCAAAGTCGCTGACTGTTCGTTAGTCGGAGGCCAGAGTTGATCGGAATCTTATTGATAAGTTTTTCGATTTCAAAGTTATATAGCCAAATTGGAAATCTTTTAGACCGGCTCTTATAAATTAAAAACAGGTTTTGGACTTGTGATACCAATAAAGAAAAATTTCTGAAATCAGTGTTCAATTACGACATGTGTCAATTTAAAATCGATTGCAATTCGGACTGGTTCGATAGTTTTTAAACTGGTTTTGGGAAAACCGATACCATTTTCGGTTTACTCTTGTCGAAACATTTCCGAGAGTATATCAAACATATTTTTTGACCAAGGATTCTTTTCAAATCAACTAATTGGTCTTCATAAGTTTCAGTAAAAATTTTGGTTTGACAGTCGATTGATATGAAATTTCAATTCCAATAAGTCTAACTCTCTTTAATACATTTAAAGTGGTGATGACAGCAACGGTGGTGACAGTGGCGGAAGTAAGAAGTGATTTAAAACTTAAAAAAATTTTAAATTTTTATGTTAAGATATATAAATTTATGTTTTTGTGATTGGCTAAAAAATGTTTTAGCACAGTTGGTAATTTGTTAAAAAATAGACTTGTCCAGACAAGTGTTCAAATCTCCACCTAGCATAGCAAAACCATCCTCGATTTTGAAGGTCGGTGTATATTGAACACATGACATAATAATAAGTCATGATCTCAAATAAGTTAAAGGAAAACCAAAGAAAAATATTTGAGTAACGAGATTAGGTCCAAACGTGTGAAGATGAAGTAGTACTTTGCGTACTCTATAAAACTTGACTTAGGAAACTAATTTCATCTCTAGCTTACAAACTAACATATTATATAGGCTTTTTCAGTATCCTATATATATTAATTAAGGAGATATTAAAGAAAAAATTCAATGTGTCATTCAATGAGTAATTTAAATGACAGATCATTTAATTTTAATCAATCAGAACATTTCAATTAAAAATATATGCCATGGTGGAAATCTCTACATATTATCATTAATTTTATAACATAAACTCATTAATACATGTTTTACAAATTTTAACCCAATTAAATATAATATTTTAGATTTGTGATGGTGATGGTGAAGCAGGGGTGATAATAGAACAGTTAGAAACTGTAGCTGCTTTGAATGTTTCTGAAGATGGGTGCAGGTGGGTTATAGACTCTGGATATAACTTCAAGAAGGGACTGGTTCTTTGAGTTTGAAGAAAAAGGCTCTAGCAAGATTCTTCTTGGTGACTTCCGAGCAATTGAGTCTCAGGGTACTGGATCTGTAAGGCTAAACACTAATGGAGGCTCCATTAAGGTATTGAATAATGTCAGGTATGTACCAAATCTCAGAAGGAATTTGATATCTACAGGAACATTGGATAAATTGGGTTTTCTGCATTCAGGAGGTAATGGTAAGAAGGAATTCCACAAGAATGGTAAGGTGGCTTTGCGTGGTAGTTTGCAGAATGGTCTTTATATTCTTGATGGTAATACTATTACTGGTGAAATATGTCAAGTAGAAACTGCTAATAGCCAAGTTCATGTGTGGCACAGTCATCTTGGACACATGAGTTACAAGAATCTTCACATCTTGGTAAAGGAAGGTGTTCTGAAAAAGAAAGAGATTGGTAAGGAATTCTTCTGTGAGCATTGTGTTTTGGGAAAGGCTAAAAGGGTGAGTTCTGAATCTGGTAAACATGATACAACTCATGTCCTGGAGTATGTACAGTCTGATCTTTGGGGATCACCGAATGTTGAAGCATCTATGTCAGGATGTCATTACTTCCTGTCCATTATTAATGACTATTCTCGCAAGGTATGGGTTTATTTTCTGAAATCTAAAGATGAAACCTTTGCTAAGTTCTGTGAATGGCATGCATTAGTTGAGAATAAAACTAATAGGAAGGTGAAGTGCTTGAGAACAGATAATGGACTGGAGTTTTGTAATAAGGCCTTTGATGATCACTGCAAGGCTCATGGTATAGAAAGACATCGTACATGTACTTATACTCCACAACAAAATGGATTGGAAGAGAGGATAAATAGAACTGTGATGGAAAATGTGAGATGCTTGCTGAGTGAGTCAGGACTGGCTGAAGCATTCTGGGCTGAAGCAGCAGCTATATCAGTTTATTTGATTAATAGATCCCCATCATCTGCTATTAGTTTTAAGACTCCAGAAGAGGTGTGGCTGAACAAAAAGCCAGGGTACAAACATCACAAGAAGTTTGGGTCTATTGCATATGTGTATGTAGATCAAGGGAAGCTTAAGCCAAGGGCTTTAAAAGGTGTGTTTATTGGTTACCCTCCAGGTACCAAAGGTTACAAGATATGGCTCCTTGATGAAGAGAAGTGTATAGTTAGTAGACATGTTAAGTTTCATGAAGAAATGGTCTACAAGAATCTGAAACAGGACACATGAAAAGAGTTGGTGTCTCCTGAGAAATCTAATGATGTTAAAGCTAAGGTTGTCACTGAGGTTCAACCCACTGATGTAGTCAAAGATCAAGGTGGAGCTACTGCAGAATTTGTGGATGTAAGTGATGATGAGAAAGAAGAAGAACTTGTAGGTGGAGCTGTGATTGAAAAAGGAAGTCTATCTAACTATCAGCTAGCTAAAGATAGAGCAAGAAGAGATATAGTAAGACCGGTAAGGTATACTGAAGAAGGTAGTTTTGCCTTTGCTCTAACAGTGGAGGATATATCTACTGAGGAAGTTGCTCTGGCCTTTGCTTTTGCTACAGCAGAAGTTATAAAGGTAATGAGCCACAAAGCTATGCTGAGGCCAGAGAAATTTCTGAATGGGAATTTTGGAATAGAGCTTGTTTTGAAGGGAAGGATTCTCTGGATAGAAATAAGACCTGGATTCTGGTTCCAAGGCCAAAAGATAGACAAGTTATCAGCTGTAGATGGTTGTTCAAGCTAAAACCTGGTATAAAAGAAAGTGAGCCTCCTAGGTACAAAGCTAGGTTAGTGGCTCGTGGTTTTACTCAGAGAGAAGGAATTGATTACCATGAGGTGTTTACTCCTGTAGTGAAGCATGTATCCATCAGAACTTTGTTATCTGTTGTGGTTAACTTGGACTTGGAGCTTGAGCAGATGGATGTCAAGACAGCCTACTTGCATGGTGAATTAGAAGAAGACTTAAACATGACTCAGCCTGAAGGTTTTGAGGATAAGAAACATCCGGATTATGTGTGTTTGCTCAAGAAGTCACTGTATGGTCTTAAGCAATCGCCAAGACAGTGGAACAAGAAGTTTGATCAAGTCATGAGATCACAAGGGTTCATCAGAAGTGAACATGATTCATGTGTCTACACAAGAGAGTTGAGTGAAGGTAATTACATCTACCTCCTATTATATGTTGATGGCATGTTGATTGCTGCTAAAGACATATCTGAGGTAAAATACTTGAAAAGTCAGTTGAGCTCAATGTCTGAGATGAAGGATTTAGGTCCAGCTAGAAGAATTTTGGGCATGGACATTGTTAGAGACAGGGAAAAGGAGATCCTCTACTTATCTCAGTCTGAGTACTTAAAAAAGTGATAAGGAGTTTCAGAATGGAAGGTGCAAAGAGTTCTATGACTCCGATTGGTGCACATTTCAAGTTATCAAAGGTTAAAGACCAAGAAGAGTGTGTTGACACTGAGGTAACTCCCTATTCTTCTGTTGTTGGTAGTATTATATATGCTATGGTAGGGTCTAGACCGGATTTAGCATATGGAATTGGGATTGTTAGTTGATTTATGAGTAATCTTGGTCATGTCCATGGGGAAGCTGTGAAGTGGCTGTTGAGATACATTAAAGGCTCTACAGACTTGAAGTTGATGTTCACAATGTCTAATAACATGAAGGTTCAAGGCTATTGTGATTCAGACTTTGCTGCTGACTTGGATAGAAGGAGATCTATCTCAGGTTATGTGTTCACAATTGGTGGGAATATAGTGAGCTGGAAATCAAGCTTGCAACAAGTTGTTGCCCTATCAACGACAGAGGCAGAGTATATTGCTCTTACTGAAGCAGTGAAGGAAGCAATATGGCTCAGAGGGTTGCTGAAAGACTTTGGTTTTAAGCAGGAAGCAGCAAGTGTTTGGTGTGATTCTCAGAGTGCTTTGTGTTTGGCAAAGAAAAGTGTGTTCCATGAGAGAACAAAGCATGTAGCTGTGAAGTACAATTTTATCAGAAATATTATTGCAGCTAAGGAGGTTGAAGTGTAGAAGATTCACACAAGCAAAAATCCTGCAGACATTTTGACTAAAGTTGTGACTGTTAGTAAGTTCAATGCCGCGTTGGACTTACTCAAAGTTCTAAAGAACTGAAGGAGCCTAAGGGCTCAGTTGCTGGTGGTGTAGAACTCGGAAGGATACACAAGAGATCATGAAGATGGTGAAGTAAGGAAGAGATGAAGTTGCAGAAGCTAAACAAGGTGGAGATTGTAAAGATGTGTTTAGTTCTGGTCAACATAGGCGAATATAGAGTCAAGGACTAAGGAGACTCTAATATGTTTAGAGGGTTTTGGTTTAGTCTGATTAATTCATGTTTATGGTAATGTCAGATTAGATTAGGATTCCTATTTCAAGTTGGTTTAATCCCTAACTAAGTCTATGAAAGGGGTTAACTTGTTAAGCTTGAAACATAACACAAGATCGTCTTCTTCCTCGAGTATTATCTCTGTTTTGAGAGCTCGATTCTTCTTGATAGTGTATTGCTGGTTCGATACCAGCCCATGTGACGTAGCTCTCCACATCGGAGGTGAACTCAGGGTGACTAAAACTTTGTGTCTTCGTCTTGCTTATTTGTTCTTCATATACTCTGTTCGTACGAGTGAGAGAGAGAGAGAGAGAGGGATCGAAACAAGATCGGTTGTTCTTGAGAGAGTTATCGATTTCACCGGAAAGTTGCAGCATCAATTTGGAACGTAATCGGAGTTGATTTCTCAACAGTCGGCTCCCGGTGACTGGACCGTAGTTCGACTTCCGGTAACTCGACTCCTGGAAAAACTATTTTGTGAGTCAAACCGTTGAAACTCCCGCATACTTGTTTTTTTTCGAACGCCATATATTTTATCGCTTTGTTTAGACACATTTCCGATGAAGTGATGTATTGCGTTTTTACGCACTCTAATATATGTCTTTAA
>OVBL01000722.1:0-15222 GCA_900406555.1 Pseudoturritis turrita
CTTTGAGTTTTCTAAAATTTTGAAAACATTAAGAATTTAATTTAGTAGGCTTCCTTAGAGTCTTCTTTATAACGACAAATGGCTGAAATAATCTAGTTTCTATTTCATACACATTTAATCCGTTTTTTTTAGGAATCAGTGGGTTAACACCACTGAGTTTTCTAAAATTTTGAAAAAGTAAGAATTTAGTTTAGTAGGCTTCCTTAGAGTCTTCTTTATAACGATAAATTGTTGAAACAACCTGGTTTCTATTTTAGACACATTTACTCGTTTGTTTAGGAATCAGTGGGTTAATACCTCTGAGTTTTCTTAAATTTTGAAAATATTTAGGAATTTAGTTTAGTAGGCTTCCTTAGAGTCCCCTTTACAACTATAAATGGTTGAAACAACCTTGTTTCTATTCCAGACACATCTAATCCGATTTTTTTAGGAATCAGTGGGTTCTAAGTTTTCATAAATTTTGAAAAAAGTAAGAATTTAATTTAGTTGGCTTCGTTAGAGTCTTCTTTATAACGATAAATGGTTGAAACAACCTAGTTTCTATTTCACACACATTTACTCATTTTTTTAGGAATCAGTGGGTTAACACGTCTGAGTTTTCTAAAATTTTGAAGAAATTTAGGAATTTAGTTTAGTAGGCTTCCTTTGTAACTGTAAATGGTTGAAACAACCTTGTTTTTATTCCAGACACATTTAATCCGATTTTTTTTAGGAATCAGTGGGTTAACACCTTTGAGTTTTCTAAAATTTTGAAAACATTAAGAATTTAATTTAGTAGGCTTCCTTAGAGTCTTCTTTATAACGACAAATGGCTGAAATAATCTAGTTTCTATTTCATACACATTTAATCCGTTTTTTTTAGGAATCAGTGGGTTAACACCACTGAGTTTTCTAAAATTTTGAAAAAGTAAGAATTTAGTTTAGTAGGCTTCCTTAGAGTCTTCTTTATAACGATAAATTGTTGAAACAACCTGGTTTCTATTTTAGACACATTTACTCGTTTGTTTAGGAATCAGTGGGTTAATACCTCTGAGTTTTCTTAAATTTTGAAAATATTTAGGAATTTAGTTTAGTAGGCTTCCTTAGAGTCCCCTTTACAACTATAAATGGTTGAAACAACCTTGTTTCTATTCCAGACACATCTAATCCGATTTTTTTAGGAATCAGTGGGTTCTAAGTTTTCATAAATTTTGAAAAAAGTAAGAATTTAATTTAGTTGGCTTCGTTAGAGTCTTCTTTATAACGATAAATGGTTGAAACAACCTAGTTTCTATTTCACACACATTTACTCATTTTTTTAGGAATCAGTGGGTTAACACGTCTGAGTTTTCTAAAATTTTGAAGAAATTTAGGAATTTAGTTTAGTAGGCTTCCTTTGTAACTGTAAATGGTTGAAACAACCTTGTTTTTATTCCAGACACATTTAATCCGATTTTTTTTAGGAATCAGTGGGTTAACACCTTTGAGTTTTCTAAAATTTTGAAAACATTAAGAATTTAATTTAGTAGGCTTCCTTAGAGTCTTCTTTATAACGACAAATGGCTGAAATAATCTAGTTTCTATTTCATACACATTTAATCCGTTTTTTTTAGGAATCAGTGGGTTAACACCACTGAGTTTTCTAAAATTTTGAAAAAGTAAGAATTTAGTTTAGTAGGCTTCCTTAGAGTCTTCTTTATAACGATAAATTGTTGAAACAACCTGGTTTCTATTTTAGACACATTTACTCGTTTGTTTAGGAATCAGTGGGTTAATACCTCTGAGTTTTCTTAAATTTTGAAAATATTTAGGAATTTAGTTTAGTAGGCTTCCTTAGAGTCCCCTTTACAACTATAAATGGTTGAAACAACCTTGTTTCTATTCCAGACACATCTAATCCGATTTTTTTAGGAATCAGTGGGTTCTAAGTTTTCATAAATTTTGAAAAAAGTAAGAATTTAATTTAGTTGGCTTCGTTAGAGTCTTCTTTATAACGATAAATGGTTGAAACAACCTAGTTTCTATTTCACACACATTTACTCATTTTTTTAGGAATCAGTGGGTTAACACGTCTGAGTTTTCTAAAATTTTGAAGAAATTTAGGAATTTAGTTTAGTAGGCTTCCTTTGTAACTGTAAATGGTTGAAACAACCTTGTTTTTATTCCAGACACATTTAATCCGATTTTTTTTAGGAATCAGTGGGTTAACACCTTTGAGTTTTCTAAAATTTTGAAAACATTAAGAATTTAATTTAGTAGGCTTCCTTAGAGTCTTCTTTATAACGACAAATGGCTGAAATAATCTAGTTTCTATTTCATACACATTTAATCCGTTTTTTTTAGGAATCAGTGGGTTAACACCACTGAGTTTTCTAAAATTTTGAAAAAGTAAGAATTTAGTTTAGTAGGCTTCCTTAGAGTCTTCTTTATAACGATAAATTGTTGAAACAACCTGGTTTCTATTTTAGACACATTTACTCGTTTGTTTAGGAATCAGTGGGTTAATACCTCTGAGTTTTCTTAAATTTTGAAAATATTTAGGAATTTAGTTTAGTAGGCTTCCTTAGAGTCCCCTTTACAACTATAAATGGTTGAAACAACCTTGTTTCTATTCCAGACACATCTAATCCGATTTTTTTAGGAATCAGTGGGTTCTAAGTTTTCATAAATTTTGAAAAAAGTAAGAATTTAATTTAGTTGGCTTCGTTAGAGTCTTCTTTATAACGATAAATGGTTGAAACAACCTAGTTTCTATTTCACACACATTTACTCATTTTTTTAGGAATCAGTGGGTTAACACGTCTGAGTTTTCTAAAATTTTGAAGAAATTTAGGAATTTAGTTTAGTAGGCTTCCTTTGTAACTGTAAATGGTTGAAACAACCTTGTTTTTATTCCAGACACATTTAATCCGATTTTTTTTAGGAATCAGTGGGTTAACACCTTTGAGTTTTCTAAAATTTTGAAAACATTAAGAATTTAATTTAGTAGGCTTCCTTAGAGTCTTCTTTATAACGACAAATGGCTGAAATAATCTAGTTTCTATTTCATACACATTTAATCCGTTTTTTTTAGGAATCAGTGGGTTAACACCACTGAGTTTTCTAAAATTTTGAAAAAGTAAGAATTTAGTTTAGTAGGCTTCCTTAGAGTCTTCTTTATAACGATAAATTGTTGAAACAACCTGGTTTCTATTTTAGACACATTTACTCGTTTGTTTAGGAATCAGTGGGTTAATACCTCTGAGTTTTCTTAAATTTTGAAAATATTTAGGAATTTAGTTTAGTAGGCTTCCTTAGAGTCCCCTTTACAACTATAAATGGTTGAAACAACCTTGTTTCTATTCCAGACACATCTAATCCGATTTTTTTAGGAATCAGTGGGTTCTAAGTTTTCATAAATTTTGAAAAAAGTAAGAATTTAATTTAGTTGGCTTCGTTAGAGTCTTCTTTATAACGATAAATGGTTGAAACAACCTAGTTTCTATTTCACACACATTTACTCATTTTTTTAGGAATCAGTGGGTTAACACGTCTGAGTTTTCTAAAATTTTGAAGAAATTTAGGAATTTAGTTTAGTAGGCTTCCTTTGTAACTGTAAATGGTTGAAACAACCTTGTTTTTATTCCAGACACATTTAATCCGATTTTTTTTAGGAATCAGTGGGTTAACACCTTTGAGTTTTCTAAAATTTTGAAAACATTAAGAATTTAATTTAGTAGGCTTCCTTAGAGTCTTCTTTATAACGACAAATGGCTGAAATAATCTAGTTTCTATTTCATACACATTTAATCCGTTTTTTTTAGGAATCAGTGGGTTAACACCACTGAGTTTTCTAAAATTTTGAAAAAGTAAGAATTTAGTTTAGTAGGCTTCCTTAGAGTCTTCTTTATAACGATAAATTGTTGAAACAACCTGGTTTCTATTTTAGACACATTTACTCGTTTGTTTAGGAATCAGTGGGTTAATACCTCTGAGTTTTCTTAAATTTTGAAAATATTTAGGAATTTAGTTTAGTAGGCTTCCTTAGAGTCCCCTTTACAACTATAAATGGTTGAAACAACCTTGTTTCTATTCCAGACACATCTAATCCGATTTTTTTAGGAATCAGTGGGTTCTAAGTTTTCATAAATTTTGAAAAAAGTAAGAATTTAATTTAGTTGGCTTCGTTAGAGTCTTCTTTATAACGATAAATGGTTGAAACAACCTAGTTTCTATTTCACACACATTTACTCATTTTTTTAGGAATCAGTGGGTTAACACGTCTGAGTTTTCTAAAATTTTGAAGAAATTTAGGAATTTAGTTTAGTAGGCTTCCTTTGTAACTGTAAATGGTTGAAACAACCTTGTTTTTATTCCAGACACATTTAATCCGATTTTTTTTAGGAATCAGTGGGTTAACACCTTTGAGTTTTCTAAAATTTTGAAAACATTAAGAATTTAATTTAGTAGGCTTCCTTAGAGTCTTCTTTATAACGACAAATGGCTGAAATAATCTAGTTTCTATTTCATACACATTTAATCCGTTTTTTTTAGGAATCAGTGGGTTAACACCACTGAGTTTTCTAAAATTTTGAAAAAGTAAGAATTTAGTTTAGTAGGCTTCCTTAGAGTCTTCTTTATAACGATAAATTGTTGAAACAACCTGGTTTCTATTTTAGACACATTTACTCGTTTGTTTAGGAATCAGTGGGTTAATACCTCTGAGTTTTCTTAAATTTTGAAAATATTTAGGAATTTAGTTTAGTAGGCTTCCTTAGAGTCCCCTTTACAACTATAAATGGTTGAAACAACCTTGTTTCTATTCCAGACACATCTAATCCGATTTTTTTAGGAATCAGTGGGTTCTAAGTTTTCATAAATTTTGAAAAAAGTAAGAATTTAATTTAGTTGGCTTCGTTAGAGTCTTCTTTATAACGATAAATGGTTGAAACAACCTAGTTTCTATTTCACACACATTTACTCATTTTTTTAGGAATCAGTGGGTTAACACGTCTGAGTTTTCTAAAATTTTGAAGAAATTTAGGAATTTAGTTTAGTAGGCTTCCTTTGTAACTGTAAATGGTTGAAACAACCTTGTTTTTATTCCAGACACATTTAATCCGATTTTTTTTAGGAATCAGTGGGTTAACACCTTTGAGTTTTCTAAAATTTTGAAAAAATTAAGAATTTAATTTAGTAGGCTTCCTTAGAGTCTTCTTTATAACGACAAATGGCTGAAATAATCTAGTTTCTATTTCATACACATTTAATCCGTTTTTTTTAGGAATCAGTGGGTTAACACCACTGAGTTTTCTAAAATTTTGAAAAAGTAAGAATTTAGTTTAGTAGGCTTCCTTAGAGTCTTCTTTATAACGATAAATTGTTGAAACAACCTGGTTTCTATTTTAGACACATTTACTCGTTTGTTTAGGAATCAGTGGGTTAATACCTCTGAGTTTTCTTAAATTTTGAAAATATTTAGGAATTTAGTTTAGTAGGCTTCCTTAGAGTCCCCTTTACAACTATAAATGGTTGAAACAACCTTGTTTCTATTCCAGACACATCTAATCCGATTTTTTTAGGAATCAGTGGGTTCTAAGTTTTCATAAATTTTGAAAAAAGTAAGAATTTAATTTAGTTGGCTTCGTTAGAGTCTTCTTTATAACGATAAATGGTTGAAACAACCTAGTTTCTATTTCACACACATTTACTCATTTTTTTAGGAATCAGTGGGTTAACACGTCTGAGTTTTCTAAAATTTTGAAGAAATTTAGGAATTTAGTTTAGTAGGCTTCCTTTGTAACTGTAAATGGTTGAAACAACCTTGTTTTTATTCCAGACACATTTAATCCGATTTTTTTTAGGAATCAGTGGGTTAACACCTTTGAGTTTTCTAAAATTTTGAAAACATTAAGAATTTAATTTAGTAGGCTTCCTTAGAGTCTTCTTTATAACGACAAATGGCTGAAATAATCTAGTTTCTATTTCATACACATTTAATCCGTTTTTTTTAGGAATCAGTGGGTTAACACCACTGAGTTTTCTAAAATTTTGAAAAAGTAAGAATTTAGTTTAGTAGGCTTCCTTAGAGTCTTCTTTATAACGATAAATTGTTGAAACAACCTGGTTTCTATTTTAGACACATTTACTCGTTTGTTTAGGAATCAGTGGGTTAATACCTCTGAGTTTTCTTAAATTTTGAAAATATTTAGGAATTTAGTTTAGTAGGCTTCCTTAGAGTCCCCTTTACAACTATAAATGGTTGAAACAACCTTGTTTCTATTCCAGACACATCTAATCCGATTTTTTTAGGAATCAGTGGGTTCTAAGTTTTCATAAATTTTGAAAAAAGTAAGAATTTAATTTAGTTGGCTTCGTTAGAGTCTTCTTTATAACGATAAATGGTTGAAACAACCTAGTTTCTATTTCACACACATTTACTCATTTTTTTAGGAATCAGTGGGTTAACACGTCTGAGTTTTCTAAAATTTTGAAGAAATTTAGGAATTTAGTTTAGTAGGCTTCCTTTGTAACTGTAAATGGTTGAAACAACCTTGTTTTTATTCCAGACACATTTAATCCGATTTTTTTTAGGAATCAGTGGGTTAACACCTTTGAGTTTTCTAAAATTTTGAAAACATTAAGAATTTAATTTAGTAGGCTTCCTTAGAGTCTTCTTTATAACGACAAATGGCTGAAATAATCTAGTTTCTATTTCATACACATTTAATCCGTTTTTTTTAGGAATCAGTGGGTTAACACCACTGAGTTTTCTAAAATTTTGAAAAAGTAAGAATTTAGTTTAGTAGGCTTCCTTAGAGTCTTCTTTATAACGATAAATTGTTGAAACAACCTGGTTTCTATTTTAGACACATTTACTCGTTTGTTTAGGAATCAGTGGGTTAATACCTCTGAGTTTTCTTAAATTTTGAAAATATTTAGGAATTTAGTTTAGTAGGCTTCCTTAGAGTCCCCTTTACAACTATAAATGGTTGAAACAACCTTGTTTCTATTCCAGACACATCTAATCCGATTTTTTTAGGAATCAGTGGGTTCTAAGTTTTCATAAATTTTGAAAAAAGTAAGAATTTAATTTAGTTGGCTTCGTTAGAGTCTTCTTTATAACGATAAATGGTTGAAACAACCTAGTTTCTATTTCACACACATTTACTCATTTTTTTAGGAATCAGTGGGTTAACACGTCTGAGTTTTCTAAAATTTTGAAGAAATTTAGGAATTTAGTTTAGTAGGCTTCCTTTGTAACTGTAAATGGTTGAAACAACCTTGTTTTTATTCCAGACACATTTAATCCGATTTTTTTTAGGAATCAGTGGGTTAACACCTTTGAGTTTTCTAAAATTTTGAAAACATTAAGAATTTAATTTAGTAGGCTTCCTTAGAGTCTTCTTTATAACGACAAATGGCTGAAATAATCTAGTTTCTATTTCATACACATTTAATCCGTTTTTTTTAGGAATCAGTGGGTTAACACCACTGAGTTTTCTAAAATTTTGAAAAAGTAAGAATTTAGTTTAGTAGGCTTCCTTAGAGTCTTCTTTATAACGATAAATTGTTGAAACAACCTGGTTTCTATTTTAGACACATTTACTCGTTTGTTTAGGAATCAGTGGGTTAATACCTCTGAGTTTTCTTAAATTTTGAAAATATTTAGGAATTTAGTTTAGTAGGCTTCCTTAGAGTCCCCTTTACAACTATAAATGGTTGAAACAACCTTGTTTCTATTCCAGACACATCTAATCCGATTTTTTTAGGAATCAGTGGGTTCTAAGTTTTCATAAATTTTGAAAAAAGTAAGAATTTAATTTAGTTGGCTTCGTTAGAGTCTTCTTTATAACGATAAATGGTTGAAACAACCTAGTTTCTATTTCACACACATTTACTCATTTTTTTAGGAATCAGTGGGTTAACACGTCTGAGTTTTCTAAAATTTTGAAGAAATTTAGGAATTTAGTTTAGTAGGCTTCCTTTGTAACTGTAAATGGTTGAAACAACCTTGTTTTTATTCCAGACACATTTAATCCGATTTTTTTTAGGAATCAGTGGGTTAACACCTTTGAGTTTTCTAAAATTTTGAAAACATTAAGAATTTAATTTAGTAGGCTTCCTTAGAGTCTTCTTTATAACGACAAATGGCTGAAATAATCTAGTTTCTATTTCATACACATTTAATCCGTTTTTTTTAGGAATCAGTGGGTTAACACCACTGAGTTTTCTAAAATTTTGAAAAAGTAAGAATTTAGTTTAGTAGGCTTCCTTAGAGTCTTCTTTATAACGATAAATTGTTGAAACAACCTGGTTTCTATTTTAGACACATTTACTCGTTTGTTTAGGAATCAGTGGGTTAATACCTCTGAGTTTTCTTAAATTTTGAAAATATTTAGGAATTTAGTTTAGTAGGCTTCCTTAGAGTCCCCTTTACAACTATAAATGGTTGAAACAACCTTGTTTCTATTCCAGACACATCTAATCCGATTTTTTTAGGAATCAGTGGGTTCTAAGTTTTCATAAATTTTGAAAAAAGTAAGAATTTAATTTAGTTGGCTTCGTTAGAGTCTTCTTTATAACGATAAATGGTTGAAACAACCTAGTTTCTATTTCACACACATTTACTCATTTTTTTAGGAATCAGTGGGTTAACACGTCTGAGTTTTCTAAAATTTTGAAGAAATTTAGGAATTTAGTTTAGTAGGCTTCCTTTGTAACTGTAAATGGTTGAAACAACCTTGTTTTTATTCCAGACACATTTAATCCGATTTTTTTTAGGAATCAGTGGGTTAACACCTTTGAGTTTTCTAAAATTTTGAAAAAATTAAGAATTTAATTTAGTAGGCTTCCTTAGAGTCTTCTTTATAACGACAAATGGCTGAAATAATCTAGTTTCTATTTCATACACATTTAATCCGTTTTTTTTAGGAATCAGTGGGTTAACACCACTGAGTTTTCTAAAATTTTGAAAAAGTAAGAATTTAGTTTAGTAGGCTTCCTTAGAGTCTTCTTTATAACGATAAATTGTTGAAACAACCTGGTTTCTATTTTAGACACATTTACTCGTTTGTTTAGGAATCAGTGGGTTAATACCTCTGAGTTTTCTTAAATTTTGAAAATATTTAGGAATTTAGTTTAGTAGGCTTCCTTAGAGTCCCCTTTACAACTATAAATGGTTGAAACAACCTTGTTTCTATTCCAGACACATCTAATCCGATTTTTTTAGGAATCAGTGGGTTCTAAGTTTTCATAAATTTTGAAAAAAGTAAGAATTTAATTTAGTTGGCTTCGTTAGAGTCTTCTTTATAACGATAAATGGTTGAAACAACCTAGTTTCTATTTCACACACATTTACTCATTTTTTTAGGAATCAGTGGGTTAACACGTCTGAGTTTTCTAAAATTTTGAAGAAATTTAGGAATTTAGTTTAGTAGGCTTCCTTTGTAACTGTAAATGGTTGAAACAACCTTGTTTTTATTCCAGACACATTTAATCCGATTTTTTTTAGGAATCAGTGGGTTAACACCTTTGAGTTTTCTAAAATTTTGAAAAAATTAAGAATTTAATTTAGTAGGCTTCCTTAGAGTCTTCTTTATAACGACAAATGGCTGAAATAATCTAGTTTCTATTTCATACACATTTAATCCGTTTTTTTTAGGAATCAGTGGGTTAACACCACTGAGTTTTCTAAAATTTTGAAAAAGTAAGAATTTAGTTTAGTAGGCTTCCTTAGAGTCTTCTTTATAACGATAAATTGTTGAAACAACCTGGTTTCTATTTTAGACACATTTACTCGTTTGTTTAGGAATCAGTGGGTTAATACCTCTGAGTTTTCTTAAATTTTGAAAATATTTAGGAATTTAGTTTAGTAGGCTTCCTTAGAGTCCCCTTTACAACTATAAATGGTTGAAACAACCTTGTTTCTATTCCAGACACATCTAATCCGATTTTTTTAGGAATCAGTGGGTTCTAAGTTTTCATAAATTTTGAAAAAAGTAAGAATTTAATTTAGTTGGCTTCGTTAGAGTCTTCTTTATAACGATAAATGGTTGAAACAACCTAGTTTCTATTTCACACACATTTACTCATTTTTTTAGGAATCAGTGGGTTAACACGTCTGAGTTTTCTAAAATTTTGAAGAAATTTAGGAATTTAGTTTAGTAGGCTTCCTTTGTAACTGTAAATGGTTGAAACAACCTTGTTTTTATTCCAGACACATTTAATCCGATTTTTTTTAGGAATCAGTGGGTTAACACCTTTGAGTTTTCTAAAATTTTGAAAAAATTAAGAATTTAATTTAGTAGGCTTCCTTAGAGTCTTCTTTATAACGACAAATGGCTGAAATAATCTAGTTTCTATTTCATACACATTTAATCCGTTTTTTTTAGGAATCAGTGGGTTAACACCACTGAGTTTTCTAAAATTTTGAAAAAGTAAGAATTTAGTTTAGTAGGCTTCCTTAGAGTCTTCTTTATAACGATAAATTGTTGAAACAACCTGGTTTCTATTTTAGACACATTTACTCGTTTGTTTAGGAATCAGTGGGTTAATACCTCTGAGTTTTCTTAAATTTTGAAAATATTTAGGAATTTAGTTTAGTAGGCTTCCTTAGAGTCCCCTTTACAACTATAAATGGTTGAAACAACCTTGTTTCTATTCCAGACACATCTAATCCGATTTTTTTAGGAATCAGTGGGTTCTAAGTTTTCATAAATTTTGAAAAAAGTAAGAATTTAATTTAGTTGGCTTCGTTAGAGTCTTCTTTATAACGATAAATGGTTGAAACAACCTAGTTTCTATTTCACACACATTTACTCATTTTTTTAGGAATCAGTGGGTTAACACGTCTGAGTTTTCTAAAATTTTGAAGAAATTTAGGAATTTAGTTTAGTAGGCTTCCTTTGTAACTGTAAATGGTTGAAACAACCTTGTTTTTATTCCAGACACATTTAATCCGATTTTTTTTAGGAATCAGTGGGTTAACACCTTTGAGTTTTCTAAAATTTTGAAAAATTAAGAATTTAATTTAGTAGGCTTCCTTAGAGTCTTCTTTATAACGACAAATGGCTGAAATAATCTAGTTTCTATTTCATACACATTTAATCCGTTTTTTTTAGGAATCAGTGGGTTAACACCACTGAGTTTTCTAAAATTTTGAAAAAGTAAGAATTTAGTTTAGTAGGCTTCCTTAGAGTCTTCTTTATAACGATAAATTGTTGAAACAACCTGGTTTCTATTTTAGACACATTTACTCGTTTGTTTAGGAATCAGTGGGTTAATACCTCTGAGTTTTCTTAAATTTTGAAAATATTTAGGAATTTAGTTTAGTAGGCTTCCTTAGAGTCCCCTTTACAACTATAAATGGTTGAAACAACCTTGTTTCTATTCCAGACACATCTAATCCGATTTTTTTAGGAATCAGTGGGTTCTAAGTTTTCATAAATTTTGAAAAAAGTAAGAATTTAATTTAGTTGGCTTCGTTAGAGTCTTCTTTATAACGATAAATGGTTGAAACAACCTAGTTTCTATTTCACACACATTTACTCATTTTTTTAGGAATCAGTGGGTTAACACGTCTGAGTTTTCTAAAATTTTGAAGAAATTTAGGAATTTAGTTTAGTAGGCTTCCTTTGTAACTGTAAATGGTTGAAACAACCTTGTTTTTATTCCAGACACATTTAATCCGATTTTTTTTAGGAATCAGTGGGTTAACACCTTTGAGTTTTCTAAAATTTTGAAAAAATTAAGAATTTAATTTAGTAGGCTTCCTTAGAGTCTTCTTTATAACGACAAATGGCTGAAATAATCTAGTTTCTATTTCATACACATTTAATCCGTTTTTTTTAGGAATCAGTGGGTTAACACCACTGAGTTTTCTAAAATTTTGAAAAAGTAAGAATTTAGTTTAGTAGGCTTCCTTAGAGTCTTCTTTATAACGATAAATTGTTGAAACAACCTGGTTTCTATTTTAGACACATTTACTCGTTTGTTTAGGAATCAGTGGGTTAATACCTCTGAGTTTTCTTAAATTTTGAAAATATTTAGGAATTTAGTTTAGTAGGCTTCCTTAGAGTCCCCTTTACAACTATAAATGGTTGAAACAACCTTGTTTCTATTCCAGACACATCTAATCCGATTTTTTTAGGAATCAGTGGGTTCTAAGTTTTCATAAATTTTGAAAAAAGTAAGAATTTAATTTAGTTGGCTTCGTTAGAGTCTTCTTTATAACGATAAATGGTTGAAACAACCTAGTTTCTATTTCACACACATTTACTCATTTTTTTAGGAATCAGTGGGTTAACACGTCTGAGTTTTCTAAAATTTTGAAGAAATTTAGGAATTTAGTTTAGTAGGCTTCCTTTGTAACTGTAAATGGTTGAAACAACCTTGTTTTTATTCCAGACACATTTAATCCGATTTTTTTTAGGAATCAGTGGGTTAACACCTTTGAGTTTTCTAAAATTTTGAAAAATTAAGAATTTAATTTAGTAGGCTTCCTTAGAGTCTTCTTTATAACGACAAATGGCTGAAATAATCTAGTTTCTATTTCATACACATTTAATCCGTTTTTTTTTAGGAATCAGTGGGTTAACACCACTGAGTTTTCTAAAATTTTGAAAAAGTAAGAATTTAGTTTAGTAGGCTTCCTTAGAGTCTTCTTTATAACGATAAATTGTTGAAACAACCTGGTTTCTATTTTAGACACATTTACTCGTTTGTTTAGGAATCAGTGGGTTAATACCTCTGAGTTTTCTTAAATTTTGAAAATATTTAGGAATTTAGTTTAGTAGGCTTCCTTAGAGTCCCCTTTACAACTATAAATGGTTGAAACAACCTTGTTTCTATTCCAGACACATCTAATCCGATTTTTTTAGGAATCAGTGGGTTCTAAGTTTTCATAAATTTTGAAAAAAGTAAGAATTTAATTTAGTTGGCTTCGTTAGAGTCTTCTTTATAACGATAAATGGTTGAAACAACCTAGTTTCTATTTCACACACATTTACTCATTTTTTTAGGAATCAGTGGGTTAACACGTCTGAGTTTTCTAAAATTTTGAAGAAATTTAGGAATTTAGTTTAGTAGGCTTCCTTTGTAACTGTAAATGGTTGAAACAACCTTGTTTTTATTCCAGACACATTTAATCCGATTTTTTTTAGGAATCAGTGGGTTAACACCTTTGAGTTTTCTAAAATTTTGAAAAAATTAAGAATTTAATTTAGTAGGCTTCCTTAGAGTCTTCTTTATAACGACAAATGGCTGAAATAATCTAGTTTCTATTTCATACACATTTAATCCGTTTTTTTTAGGAATCAGTGGGTTAACACCACTGAGTTTTCTAAAATTTTGAAAAAGTAAGAATTTAGTTTAGTAGGCTTCCTTAGAGTCTTCTTTATAACGATAAATTGTTGAAACAACCTGGTTTCTATTTTAGACACATTTACTCGTTTGTTTAGGAATCAGTGGGTTAATACCTCTGAGTTTTCTTAAATTTTGAAAATATTTAGGAATTTAGTTTAGTAGGCTTCCTTAGAGTCCCCTTTACAACTATAAATGGTTGAAACAACCTTGTTTCTATTCCAGACACATCTAATCCGATTTTTTTAGGAATCAGTGGGTTCTAAGTTTTCATAAATTTTGAAAAAAGTAAGAATTTAATTTAGTTGGCTTCGTTAGAGTCTTCTTTATAACGATAAATGGTTGAAACAACCTAGTTTCTATTTCACACACATTTACTCATTTTTTTAGGAATCAGTGGGTTAACACGTCTGAGTTTTCTAAAATTTTGAAGAAATTTAGGAATTTAGTTTAGTAGGCTTCCTTTGTAACTGTAAATGGTTGAAACAACCTTGTTTTTATTCCAGACACATTTAATCCGATTTTTTTTAGGAATCAGTGGGTTAACACCTTTGAGTTTTCTAAAATTTTGAAAACATTAAGAATTTAATTTAGTAGGCTTCCTTAGAGTCTTCTTTATAACGACAAATGGCTGAAATAATCTAGTTTCTATTTCATACACATTTAATCCGTTTTTTTTAGGAATCAGTGGGTTAACACCACTGAGTTTTCTAAAATTTTGAAAAAGTAAGAATTTAGTTTAGTAGGCTTCCTTAGAGTCTTCTTTATAACGATAAATTGTTGAAACAACCTGGTTTCTATTTTAGACACATTTACTCGTTTGTTTAGGAATCAGTGGGTTAATACCTCTGAGTTTTCTTAAATTTTGAAAATATTTAGGAATTTAGTTTAGTAGGCTTCCTTAGAGTCCCCTTTACAACTATAAATGGTTGAAACAACCTTGTTTCTATTCCAGACACATCTAATCCGATTTTTTTAGGAATCAGTGGGTTCTAAGTTTTCATAAATTTTGAAAAAAGTAAGAATTTAATTTAGTTGGCTTCGTTAGAGTCTTCTTTATAACGATAAATGGTTGAAACAACCTAGTTTCTATTTCACACACATTTACTCATTTTTTTAGGAATCAGTGGGTTAACACGTCTGAGTTTTCTAAAATTTTGAAGAAATTTAGGAATTTAGTTTAGTAGGCTTCCTTTGTAACTGTAAATGGTTGAAACAACCTTGTTTTTATTCCAGACACATTTAATCCGATTTTTTTTAGGAATCAGTGGGTTAACACCTTTGAGTTTTCTAAAATTTTGAAAACATTAAGAATTTAATTTAGTAGGCTTCCTTAGAGTCTTCTTTATAACGACAAATGGCTGAAATAATCTAGTTTCTATTTCATACACATTTAATCCGTTTTTTTTAGGAATCAGTGGGTTAACACCACTGAGTTTTCTAAAATTTTGAAAAAGTAAGAATTTAGTTTAGTAGGCTTCCTTAGAGTCTTCTTTATAACGATAAATTGTTGAAACAACCTGGTTTCTATTTTAGACACATTTACTCGTTTGTTTAGGAATCAGTGGGTTAATACCTCTGAGTTTTCTTAAATTTTGAAAATATTTAGGAATTTGTTTAGTAGGCTTCCTTAGAGTCCCCTTTACAACTATAAATGGTTGAAACAACCTTGTTCTATTCCAGACACATCTAATCCGATTTTTTTAGGAATCAGTGGGTTCTAAGTTTTCATAAATTTTGAAAAAAAGTAAGAATTTAATTTAGTTGGCTTCGTTAGAGTCTTCTTTATAACGATAAATGGTTGAAACAACCTAGTTTCTATTTCACACACATTTACTCATTTTTTTAGGAATCAGTGGGTTAACACGTCTGAGTTTTCTAAAATTTTGAAGAAATTTAGGA